>SJYA01002519.1:511950-536899 GCA_006410615.1 Neotragus moschatus | reverse complement strand
CTCATCCTAGAGTTTATTATCACTTGACCGGTAACATGTTAAACCTTTTTTTTTTAGATTTTTCTTTTTTTTTTTTAACCATTTATCATTTTATTATTATTATTTTACTTTACAATATTGTATTGATTTTGCCATACATCAACATGAATCCGCCACAGGTATACATCCTGAACTCCCCTCCTGCCTCCCTGCCCGTACAATCCCTCTGGGTCATCCCAGTGCGCCAGCCCCAAGCATCGTGTATCCTGCATCGAACCTGGACTGGCAATTCGTTTCTTTTATATATATATATATATAAAAGAAAAGAATTAATGTTTAATCTGATAATGGAAATTAAGTGTATGCAAATCACACCTGTTAGAGTGCGGCAAAGAATAAGCTCTCAAAAGATAGTGATTGTTTCATACAATGATTAGGTTTTTCTTTTTTTTTTTTCCCCCCCAATATACCTATTTAGAATATTTTGAAATACCTCTAAACTGATTTTTTTTTTTGAAAATAACATTAACCTTAGTATTTCTAGGGCTTCCCTTGTGGCTCTGCTGGTAAAGAATCTGTCTGCAATGCGGGAGACCTAGATTTGATCCTTGGGTTGGGAAGATACCTGGAGAAGGGAAAGGCTACCCACTCCAGTATTCTGGCCTGGAGAATTCCATGGACTGGATAGTGTGTGGAATCCTAAAGAGTGGGACCTGACTGAGCAACTTTTGCTTTCACTTTCACTTAGTATTCCAGTGAAAAGTATGCCTGTTGCACCTCAAGAAACGTGAAGAAGAAAATTACTTTTTTATTACTAGGGAATGAAATTGAGCATTCGAGGGGAAGGTAAATCTTATTTCCCTTGAGGAAGGTTATATCAACCGACTGAGCATAAGTGCTGGCCAAAGGAAGCGGTCAAATACAGATACAGTCAGCTGTCCATATCTGGGGGCTCTGCATCTGTGAATTCAACCGCAGGCTGAAAATACTTAAAACTGCTGGAAGTTCCAAAAAGCAAATTTTAACTTGCCATACCCTGGCCCATTTACATAGCATTTACATTGTATCAGATATTATAAGTAACCTAGAGATTATTTAAACTACACAGAAGGATGTGTGTAGTCTATATGCAAACACTAGACTGTTTTATACAAGGGACTGGAGTACCTGCACATTTTTACATCTACAAGAGTCTTAAAATCAACCCTTGCTGGGTATTGAGGGATTATAGATCCTTTAAAATTCTTCAGGGAGATGAACCAATGCAGGTATGTTATGTGTATAGAAATGCTAAAAAATGAAGCCAGAGCAGTAAATGGAATTGGCTATGTGTCATGTATAGAAAGTGATTCAGTATGTTTAAGAAGATAGGCAATCATAAATATGAACTCCTCTGAAACTCACCTTTTTTTCTATTTTAATTTTTAAAATTTCTAATTGAGTTATAATTGTATACACATTGTCTGTATCAGTTATTTGTACTAATATATTTTGGGTATTAACCACTTATTCAATATATCATTTGCAAATATCTTCTATTAAGTAAGGGGCCTTTATGTTCAGTTTACTTCACTGCACAAAAGCTTCTTAGTTTAACATAGTCACATGTGTATATTTTTGCTTTTGTTTCTCTTGCCAGAGGAGACATACAAAAAAAATTACTTCTAAGATAAATGTCAAAAAGCATATTGCCTAAGTTTTCTAGTAGGAGTTTTATGGTTTCAGGCCTTAAATTTAAATCTTTAATCTATTTTAAGTTTCTGTATATGCTGTGAGAAAATAGTCCAATTTAAATCATTTGCATGTAGCTGTTAACATTTTCTCAGCACCATTAGTTGAAGTATCCCTTTTCCCCATTGTATAATCTTGCCTCCTTTGTTGTAGATTAATTGACCAAATAAGTACAGGTTTATTTCTAGACCCTCTGTTCTATTCCTTTGACCTATGTGTCTTGTTTTATGTCAGTACTCCATTGTTTTGATTAGTGGAAGATTTTAGGATAGTTTGGAACTGGGGAACATGATACTTCCAGATTTGTTCTTAAGATCATTTTGGCTAGTTAGGGGTTTTTTTTGTGTGTGATCACAATAAATTGTGGAAAAATCTGAAAGAGATGGGAATACCACACCACCTGACCTGCCTCTTGAGAAACNTTTGTTGATAAAGTATGTCTCTGCTTTTTAATATGTTGTCTAGGATTGTCACAGCTTTTCTTCCAAGGCATAAGAGTCATTTAACTTCATTGCTGCAGTCACCATCTGCAGTGATTTTGGAGGCCAAGAAAATAAAATCTGTCACTGTTTCCATTGTTTCCCCATCTATTTGCTGTGAATTGATGGGACCAGATGCCATGATCTTAGTTTTTAGAAAGCTGAGTTTTCAGCCAGTCTCTTCACTCTCTTCTTTCAACTTTATTAAGAGACTCTTTAGTTCTTCTTTGCTTTCTGTACTTTGCATCAAATAAGCTGGGTGACAATATACAGCTTTGATGTGCTCCTTTTGCTATTTGGAACCAGTCTGTTGTTCCATGTCCAGTTCTAACTATTGCTCCTTGACCTGAACACAGATTTTTCAGGAGGCAGGTCAAATGGTCTGGAATTCCCGTCTTGAAGAATTTTTCACAGATTTTTTGCGATCCACAGTCAGAGGCTTTAGCATTGTCAATGATGCAGAAAAAGATGTATTTCTGGAATTCTCTTGCTTTTTCTATAATCCAGTGGATGTTGGAAATTTGATCTCTGGTTCCTCTGTCTTTTCTAAGTCTTCCTTGAACATATGGGAGTCGTTGGTTCATGCACTGTTGAAGCCTCACTTGGAGAATTGTAAGCTTTATTCTGCTAGCATGTGAAATGAGTGCAATTGAGCAGTAGTTTGAGCATTCTTTGGCACTGCCTTTCTTTGGGACCGGAATGAAACTGATGTTTTCCAGTCCCATGTTGAGTTTTCCACAAATACTGGCATATTGAATTCAGTCTTCATGACCTTCTACACCGCTAAGATTTTAAAATTATGTTTTCTTAAAGTTCTTTCCATAGTTTCTTTATGGGATATGCTTAAATAAAGGGAACATTAGTTTTCTTAAAGTTTGATTTAAAAGTTTTTTTATTATCTTCCAAATTCAACTTTTTTATATTTTTCTTTTATCTCGTTTTGATTATTACCATGATCACAAAAAAAATGGATAGAGGAGGAAATGACTCTCAAAGCTTTAAGATAGCTAATTTTATTTATTTTGACTTATTTATAATTGTTACTGGAAATAATTTGCCAGTAACAGAATTAAATAGTGCTCTCAAATAATATATTAAAGGTTATATTTTCTTTTATTTGCTCTAACTGACAAAGATGAGATTTCCTACAAAGTTCAAGGGAGATTATATTTGTCATGACATTTGGATTGTAAGTTGGGTCACTGCAACCAGATGAATAGTGTTTATTCTACAGAGTAGATATAACGATTTATTTTCCCCATCTGATCAAGATACTGAGAAAAGAAAGCTTAGGAACTATAATGCACTGTCTCTTTTACTGTGTCCTCCACCTCAATAAATAGATAGCTATCACTCTCTAGAAATAGAGATCTATAAATATCTCTCTATTCATCCATATAGATAATCTCGATATCTTGATCTCTGTGTATACATCAATGTATGGATATATTGATCTACTTATATATGTAGGTAGATAGAGATAGTACTGTCATTAGTGGCATTGGCATTAATGGATAAATAAGGAGATAAAATTGTATAGACTTTATTTGCAAACATACTATTCTTAAACATACTATCAATAATTAAGAGCCTATAAATTTTTATATATCCATAGTATCCAAAGAGAAATTTGTTGCTAAAATATCAAAGTATATTTAAAAATCTCCATCTACTGCTGTTTTATCTACATAGGATTACTAGATATGTTTCTTTATTTTTAGCAATTTGATCTAATTTAAAAGCATTGTTTATCATAGAAAATATTATCCTTATTATCATCCTTATTATCAAATAATATGTACTTTCTTATAAATATTTATCAGATCATTCATATTTGTCATGGAAAGTTTTTTCTTAATATCATCTTTAAAAACCACTTGCATCTATTTAACTGGAATCTTAATGTGTAGCTGCCATTTAAAGTATGTTTTATGTGTATGTGTGTATATATATATACACATTTATATATATATGTAGATATACATATATATTTACATATATGAACTCATTCAATTATCACAAGCCAAATTGATTAATCAGGAATCTAAGCACAAATAAATGAGGTCTGCTAAGTCACTCTAGTTGTGTCCGACTCTATGAGACCCGATAGACGGCAGCCCAACAGCCTCCCCGTCCTTTGGATTCTCCAGGCAAGAACACTGGAGTGGGTTGCCATTTTCTTCTCCAATGCATGAAAGTGAAAAGTGAAAGTGAAGTCACTCAGTTGTGCCTGACTCATAGCGACCCCATGGACTTCAGCCTACCAGGCTCCTCCATCCATGGGATTTTCCAATCAAAAGTACTGGAATGGGTTGCCATTGCCTTCTCCGAATAAATGAGGTCATACACACATAAAATGATAGAGTTGGAACTGATTAATCCCAACAAGTTATTTTCCAAGGCAGGATTGTTGCTATTAATTTAGAGAACCCAAGAAGGATAAACCGTTTTTCTTCATTAAAATGGTTTAATTAACAGTTTACTACTATCAAGAAAGTCTTAGTTAATAAAAAAAAGTTGAATATAAAATGTTTTTACTGTAGTATTTTGAAAATATGTATGATCCAAGTTTTATTAGTTTAGTGAGCATGCACAAGACATCTGACATAAGGCAAATAGATTCAACAAATCTGAAGTGCTTTACACACATGAGAAGTCAACATTTTATGGAACAACGTGTGCATCTTTTTTTTTCCCTCAGTTTTAACATGAAAATAAAAAGTATTTATGTGCCTAGTAAGTGTTTCAACATTTTTGAAAGAAAAATTGGCAGAATTAAGAAATAAAACAGATCAACATGATTGAAATTTTGAAAAATATTTCCTACAGTAACTGAAAAAACTGATAAATGAATATCAGTAACAATATGGACAATGCGAGCAAAGGTATCAACCAAGCTAGACAAATTGACATTCATGCAACACTATAAGAACTGTTAAAGAGGAGGGCAATCCAAAGATGGTGGAGAAATAGGATGGGAGCCCACTTTCTCCCCCACAAGTTCATCAGAAGATCATTTGAATGCTGAACAACTTCCACAAAACAATTTCTGAACACTGGTGGACGATACCAGGCACCCAGAAAGTCAACTCATTCTCTTCAAAAGGAGGTAGGACAAATATAAAAGACAAAAACAGAGGCAAAATAATTAGGGATGGAGACCTGTCCTGGGGAGGGAGTCGTGAAGAAGGAGAAGTTTCCACACAGTAGGAAGCCTCACACAGGCGGGTCTGTGGGGAGTTTGGAATCTCAGAGGNCCAGAAAGTCAACCCATTCTCTTCAAAAGGAGGTAGGACAAATATAAAAGACAAAAACAGAGGCAAAATAATTAGGGATGGAGACCTGTCCTGGGGAGGGAGTCGTGAAGAAGGAGAAGTTTCCACACAGTAGGAAGCCTCACACAGGCGGGTCTGTGGGGAGTTTGGAATCTCAGAGGGCAACATAAATGGGAGGAAGAAAGAAAATCCCACAGAATATGTACCTAACAACAACTGCCAGCAGACAAATAGCCCAGGTGCTTGTGTAAGCAGTGGCTGGACAGGGAAACATGTACTGCATATTCCATTCTTAGGGTAAGGACAGGGCCTGAATGACCTGAGGCCAATCTGAGGGAAGCTAATGTGAGATAGCAACTCAAACTGTGGGATCACCAGAAAGAGAAAGAAAGAGAAAAAAAGAAAACTTTCACATGAAAAGCTCTAATGCATAGCCTGGCCCACTCACAGAACAAAAGATTGAGCGAACACCAAAAGAGAGGCAGGCATGTGACAGCCATAGCCAGAAGGCAAGGGGATGCTGCAATCTCAGCCCCAGAGACAGCATCTTCTAGCAAACTGTGAGCAGGCTGCCAGTTGCTAACCATGTCTTCCTGGGATCCTGGATGGTCGACATCCACCAAAAGGGTCACACCCTGAGATCAGCTCCCCAGAGGAAACACATGGCACACCTGAGATGGTTGAGGCACACCCAGGAAACTGAGCCACCAGGACTGGGGAGGTGCTTAAGATGCACGGCACACCTGGGACAGTGCGCTCACCAAACACCTTCTTATCTGAGCTGCTTGGACTTCAGAAGGGCACAGAACACACGCCCAGCCAAGTCTATGCCCTTGTGGAGTAACTGAGAACCTGAGCCACTTAGACCTAGGAAGTGCACAAAATACAGGGCCTGCTTTGGACACTGCCCTTGCAGAGTACCCTGTAGCCTGAGCAGTGTAGACCCAGGAAACACACATAGCCTTGAGCTGTGGCAAACCCAGTGTGGTCTATACACTGCGAGCACTCCCCACACACACCAGCAATATTTGTTTGCAGTGTCCCTCCCTCCCCACAACACAACTGAACAAATAAGCCTAAATAAGTGACCACTTTCACCCCATTGTGTCAAGGTGGAAAGCAAACAGAATCCAACAACATATTAAAAAGATCATACATCATGACCAAGTGGGCTTTATCCCAGGGATGCAAGGATTCTTCAATATTTGCAAATCAATCAATGTGATACACCACATTAACAAATTGAAAGATAAAAACCATATGATTAACTCAATAAATGCAGAGAAAGCCTTTGACAAAATTCAAAACCTATTTATGTTAAAAACTTTCCAGAAAGCAGGCATAGAAGGAACATCAGTTCAGTTCAGTCACTCAGTCGTGTCTGACTCTTTGTGACCCCATGAATTGCAGCATGCCAGGCCTCCCTGTACATCACCAACTCCTGGAGTTCACTCAGACTCACTTCCATCAAGTTAGTGATGCCATCCAGCCACCTCATCTTCTGTCGTCCCCTTCTTCTCCTGTCCCCAATCCCTCCCAGCTACCTCAACACAATTAAAGCCATATATGGTGGCTCAGACGGTAAAGCATCTGTCTACAATGTGAAAGACCCAGGTTCGATCCCTGGGTTGGGAAGATCCCTTGGAGAAGGAAATGGTAATCCACTCCAGTATTGTTGCCTGGAAAATCCCATGGACAGAGGAACCTGGTAGGCTACAGTCCATGGGGTTACAAAGAGTCGAACATGACTGAGAAACTTCACATTCACATATGATAAACCCACAGCAAACTTTTTATCCTTAATGGCTAAAAATCGAAAGCATTTCCCCTAAAGTCAAGAACAAGACAAGGGTGTCCATTCTCACTACTATTCAACATAGTTTTGGAAGTTTTATCCANCTCATGGACAGAGGAACCTGGTAGGCTACAGTCCATGGGGTCACAAAGAGTCGAACATGACTGAGCAACTTCACATTCACATATGATAAACCCACAGCAAACTTTTTATCCTTAATGGCTAAAAATTGAAAGCATTTCCTCTAAAGTCAAGAACAAGACAAGGGTGTCCATTCTCACTACTATTCAACATAGTTTTGGAAGTTTTATCCACAGCAATCAGGGAAGAAAAAGAAATAAAAAGAATCCAGATAAGAAAAGAAGTAAACTCTCACTTTTTGCAGATGACATGATCCTCTACATAGAAAACCCTAAAGACACCACCATATCAATGAATATAGTAAAGTTGCAGGATACAAAACTAATGCACAGCAATCCCTTGCATTCCAATATGCTAATGATGAGAAAACTGAAAGAGAAATTAAGGAAACAATCCCATTCACCATTGCAATGAAAAGAATAAAACACTTAGGAATAAATTTACCTAAAGAAACAAAAGACCTATATATAGAAAACTATAAAACACTGATGAAAGAAAATCAAACAGGACACTAATAGATGGAGAAATATACCAAGTTCATGGATCGGAAGAATCAATGTAAATGAGTATACTACCCAAAGCAATCTATAGATTCAATGCAATCCCTATCAAGCTACCAACNGACCTATATATAGAAAACTATAAAACACTGATGAAAGAAAATCAAAGAGGACACAAATTGGTGGAAAAATATACCATGTTCATGGACTGGAAGAATCAATCTAGTGAAAATGAGTATACTGTACAAGGCAATCTATAAATTCAATGCAACCCCTATCAAGCTACCAACAATATTTTTCACAGAACTAGAAAAAAATACCTTTGTGATTTGTATGGAAATACAAAAAACCTCGAATAGCCAAAGCAATCTTGAGAAAGAAGAATAGAATGGGAGGAATCAACCTGCCTGACTTCAGACTGCGCTACAAATCTATAGTCATCAAGACAGTATAATACTGGCACAAAGACAAAAGTGTAAATCAATGGAACAAAATAGAAAGCCCAGAGATAAATCCATAGACACCTTATCTTTGACAAAGGAGGCAAAAATATACAATGGAGAAAAGACAATCTCTTTAACAAGTGGTTCTGGGAAAACTGGTCAACTATCTGTAAAAGAATGAAAATTAGAACATTTTCTAACACCAAACACAAAGAAAAACTCAAAATGGATTAAAGATCTAAATATAAGCCAAAAACTATAAAACTCCTAGAGGAAAACATAGGCGGAACACTCAGACATAAATCACAGCAATATCCTCTATGACCCACCTCCCAGAGTAATAGAAATAAAAGCAAAAATAATCAAATGGGCCCTAATTAAAGTTAAAAGCTTTTGCACAATGAAGGAAACTATAAGCAAGGTGAAAAGACACCCTTCGAAATGGGAGAAAATAAAAGCAAATGAAGCAATTGACAAAGAATTAATCTCAAAAATATATAAGCAGCTCATGCAGCTCAATACTAGAAAAATAAATGACCAAATCAAAAAATGCACCAAAGAACTAAACAGACATTTCTCCAAAGAAGACATATAGATGGCTAACAAACACATGGAAATATTCTCAACATCACTCATTATCAGAGAAATGCAAATCAAAACAATGAGGTACCACCTTATGCCAGTCAGAATGACTGCCATCAAAAAGTCTTCAAACAATAAACGCTGGAGAGAGTGTGAAGAAAAGGAAACCCTCTTACACTGTTCATGGGAATTCAAGCTAGTACAGCCACTATGGAGAACAGTGTGGAAATTCCTTTAAAAACTGGAAATAGAACTGCCATATGACCCAGAAATCCTACTGCTGGGCATATACAATGAGGAAACCAGAATTGAAAGAGACACGTGTACCCCAATGTTCATCGCAGCACTGTTTACAATAGCTAGGACATGGAAGCAACCTAGATGCCCATCAGCAGACGAATGGAAAAGAAAGTTGTGGTACAATGGAATGTTACTAAAGTATTAAAAAGAACACATTTCAGTCAGTTCTAATGAGGGAAATGAAACTGGAGCCTGTTATATACAATGAAGTAAGTCAGAAAGAAAAACACCAATACAGTATATTAACACATATATATGGAATTTACAAAGATGGTATTGACGACCCTATATGCAAGACAGCAAAAGAGACCCAGGTGTAAAAAACAGACCTTTGGACTCTGTGGGAGAAGGTGACAGTGGGATGATTTGAGAGAATAGCATTGAAACATGTATATTACCACATGTGAAATGGATGACCAGTCCAAATTCAATGCATGAAACAGGGCACTCAAAGCCGGTGCACTGGGACAACACAGAGGGATGGAATGGAGAGGGATGTGAGAAGGTGTGTCATGATGCGGGGGCACGTGTTCACCTGTGGCTGATTCATGTCAGTGTATGGCTAAAACCACCACTATATTGTAAAGCAACTACCCTTCAATTATAATAAATAAACTAATTTAAAAAAAGAAACAAAGGGACTGTCCTCTTAATAAAGACAGAAAATTACATCTTCCTCCCAAAGCAAGAAATGTTAAAGAGTACATTTGTTTTTCAACAGACCTACATTTGCCAAGATAGACCAGCTAGTGGACCAAATGAAAAGTCAGTCAAATAATAAANGATCTTGCGCTGAATGTTGAGTGTGTCTTCCTCTGAGCTCTGTGGTTGTCACTGTCATCTCAGGGACAGGGTTTGCTCCCTAGCTGTTGGAGCAGAAGCCCCCAGATCTGTCAGAGCTGCATTTCTGAGCTGTGGTACAAAGTAGGTGGGAATGGAAGTACTCTCACTGGGTGAGGAGCAAATGAATGTTTCTTCACCAGAGATTTCACCAGTGAGTGTGCTCTGTTATGTTACCTTTCACTCATTTTGCAAACTCACAAAGGATATTTTTGTTGGCACAGCCCTCGGTACCATCTCAATCATGGGAATGCTGGCAGTTGGCCCTGGTGCCTCTCAGGGCTTGTTTTTACAAGGCTACCAGTGCAACTCCATGAAATCAGGTCCCAGGACTGCAGTATTTATGAACTTCGATCCATTCTGGGAGCAGTGAAGGCAGCTCAGACCCTGGCCTGGGCTAGTCCCCGTGGGCATGCACCCACAAAGCCCATAGTTGCTAAGGTCAGATGTATCTGAGCTGCAGGAGGAGCATCCTTTGTCCATTTGGATGTCCCGTAAGTACTGAATTGACAAGGCCAGATGCAGAGGTATAGATAAGTCCATGGCTCATGTAGCCACATTGAGAGATTTCAGCCCTGCTTCCTAAGTCACACAGCCCCTGGGCCTCAGCTGTGGTTTCAGCCCCATCTCTGTGAGTGGGCAGCCCAGTGATGCCTAGTCCTAAGGCCTGCTGAGGTGGCAGTTGGCATGGGAGCCCTCCCCAGGAGGCAGCCGGAGTATGCAGGGCAGTGGCATGTGCCTCTGTGTAGGTCTCGTCTGTTCTGCCTGACACAGATGGTGTACTGCCTTCTCTGAGCCTCTGAAGCCTCTTTTCTGTCCCAACTGATCTTGCTGCCAGTGAGGGAGATTCTCAGAGGATGGGAACTTCCCCACTTTTTTTAAGCTCCCTCCAGGGGTGCACATCCAGTCTGGCTTCCTCTTTTCTGCTTTCCTGTCATCCTACCTAATTATGGTGATCTTTCTTGTCCTTTCACATGTTTGATGTCTTCTCCTGGTGTTCATAGTTGTTCTGTGAGAGCTGTCCCATTTGTAGGTGTATTTTTTTTTTATGACTTGTGGGAGGAGGTATGTTCCATGTCCTACTACTCCACTATCTGGAGTGGAGCCACTACTTCTCAACTTAGTAAGTCACTTATGGAAAAACCCAGAATTAGTAAATACTAAATGTTGAAGGATTGAACACGTTCACTCTAAGTTTTGAAATAGGACAAATATGCCTCACTATAAAACTGTCTACAAACCATGATAATAATCTTTATTAAAATAAAAATGGAAAGAAATCTAAATATATGATAAAATAAAGCAATCATGTCAAGATTCAAAATACAAGAATACTAAATTTACGTTGCACTTTAGACACCATGGGACAAAATATTTCAATATAGAATTAAACTAAAGATATCATTTATAGTAGTATCAAAACCAAAATACTAAGGAATGAATTTGACAAACTATAAATTATAATATTGCTTTAAAAGTTAAAATTTGAACAGATCATTGAACCAACTACATAGATTGGGAGACTTTATATCTTCATTTCAACCCCTATCAGAACTCCAGTAAGAAATTTTATAAACTTGACAGGCAAACTTTAAAATTTATTGGAAATGTCATTTACTTATAACACTGAAACACAATTTGAAAAATAATTTAAAGATGGTCAGGCATTTACCTATTCCAAGACTACTATGAAACTGTAGTAATCATGGCATTGGCATGAGAGGATTTCATTATATTTGAATTACATTAAAATATTTAATCAAAAATTTCAAGAATAGTGATGCATAATTACAGTGACAGCTTCTCTCTCCTATAATCTAGCAAATTAACATTTTTGACTATTAAAACATGTCAGAAATATTATGTTTCAACTGAGATGCATAATCTTTCTGGGATAGGAAACTTTTGATGGTTCCCTTGAATAACTGTTTCCCTACCATTATGTTGTGCTTCTCCAATAAAATACTAAAAATGAGCCCAGCAGGGAATCTTGCTTTCCTATCCTCAAAACACTCATTAGTAGTTTACCTTCCCTGTATACTCATCCACCTACGGTTCTGGTTGGACCAAAAATTAATGGTCCTGAGCACTACAAGCTGCAAACAACAAGATGTGTATAAGAGACAGAGCTAGTGGACCAAATGAAAAGTCAGTCAAATAATAAAGCAGGAATTCAATCCATAAAATTTAAAACATCAAAATATAACAGTATGTGCTCAGATTATTACTTAGTAAAATTGCCTACCAATGATGATAACTATATCTAGTATATCAATAAATTTTTGAGTTAACACACGTATAGCAACAGTGTAACAAAAAATAAAATACCCAAGAAATTATAAAGCATTTCAAGTCGAGTAATGAAAATACAGCCCATCTGAATTTGTGANATTGCCTACCAATGATGATAACTATATCTAGTATATCAATAAATTTTTGAGTTAACACACGTATA
This sequence comes from Neotragus moschatus, assembly GCA_006410615.1. Classification (NCBI taxonomy): domain Eukaryota; kingdom Metazoa; phylum Chordata; class Mammalia; order Artiodactyla; family Bovidae; genus Neotragus; species Neotragus moschatus. The sequence continues at coordinate 524,379 of SJYA01002519.1, read as the reverse complement.
GCAACAGTGTAACAAAAAATAAAATACCCAAGAAATTATAAAGCATTTCAAGTCGAGTAATGAAAATACAGCCCATCTGAATTTGTGAGACCAGATTAGGCATTGCTTAGAAGAAAATTTTTACCACAAAATTCCCATATTGTAAAAAAAAAGAAATGTTTAAAAGCAATGATAGATGTTTCTACATTAAGTTTTACAAAGAGCAATTTACCCATAGTAAATGCAAGGAAAGAGATGGTTGGTAATAATAAAAGCACTTATAAATGGAATAGAAGAGAAAATATTTTAAGTGAAAAGAAAGGCAAATGGTAGCTATTTGGAAAGGAAAATAAATCTGGTAAATTCTTGACTAGATCAATAGGTAATCACACAAGCACAAGTTATTAATTAGGAACAAATGAGAGAAAATCATTACAGATAATTCAGACATTAAAATAATAATGGTGATCTTTGAGCACCATCAAGTCAACAAAATAGATAACATATTTAATGGATGAATTTCTAAAATAAATTTCAAAAACTTCAGAGAAAGAATGTCCCAAAACTGATTTTTAAAAAATAGAATTTTTGATTAAACTTATACGTATTAAGCATTTATTTTTTATCCATAAAGCTTTCTATAAATAGTATATTAAGATGACTTCATAGATTTAATCCAAAATGAGAGAATACTTACTCATTTTTTTGAGACCAGCATATGTCTGATATCTAAGACTATATAGATGTTATAAGAAACTTCAGACATTTTAAGTCTGAAGATCCTCCAAAAAAAGCAGAATGTATTACAATATATCATTAAGCTGGATTTGTGCACAGGAATGCAATATTTTTTAAATATTTGAGAAGCAATATGATTTACTATATTAACAGAATAAAAGTAACTCACAAAATCATCTCAATAAGTGCAAAGAAAGCATTCACAATACTAAAAACCTACTTATGGTTTTTAAAAATCAGTCAACTAGAAATAGAATAGCCATTTAACAAAATATTGAAATATAGCTAATTTACAATATTGTATTTTATTTCTGCTGTATATAAAAATGACTCAGTTGTATACACACACACACTCTTTTCCATTAACAATAGTTTCCTGTGCTATACAATAGGACCTTGTTGTTTATCCATCCTATGTACAATAGCTTGCATCTGCTAATTCCAAACTCCCAGTCTTTCCATCCCCTAACCCTACCTTGGCAACCACAAATCTCTTGTCTGTATCTATGAGTCTGTGTTTGTGTTCTAGATATGTTCATTTGTGTGAGATTTTAGTTTCCACTTATATTTAATAAGATATGCCATTTGTCTTTCTCTTTCTGGCTTACTTTGCTAAGTATAGTAATCTCTATGTTATTATTATAAAGATTACATATATTATTATATTACTATATATGCTATTACTATATTATTATATCTTCATCCATATTACTGCAAATAGCAATTATTTCATTCTTTTTAATGGCTGAAGATTGTAAGTATATACCACATAATCTTTATCCAGTCATCTGTTGATAGACATTTAGCTTCCTTTCATGTCTTGGCTATTGTAAATAGTGCTGCTATGAACATAAGGGATACATGTATCTTTTCAAATTATAGTTTTGTCTGGACATATGCCCAGGAATAGGATTGCTGGATCATATGGCACTTTATTTTTACCTTTTGAGGAACCTCTATACTGTTTCCCATTGTGGCTACACCAATTTACATTCCCAACAACACTATAAGAGCTTCCCCTTTTCTCCACACCATCTCCGCCATTTGTTATTTATAGACTTTTAAAAAATGGCTATTCTAGCTGCTGTGTAGTAGTTTTGATTTGCATTTCTATATTAACCAGTGATGATGAACATATTTTCATGTGCTTTTTGGTTATCTGTGTGTTTTTGGCAATATATCCATTTAGGTTTTCTGCCCATTTTTAAAATTTATTTTAATTGGATGATAGTTGCTTTTCATTATGTTTGTTTCTGCCATACATCAACCATGAATCAGCCATAGAATTACAAATGTCCCCTCCCTCTTGAACTTCCCNACATATTTTCATGTGCTTTTTGGTTATCTGTGTGTTTTTGGCAATATATCCATTTAGGTTTTCTGCCCATTTTTAAAATTTATTTTAATTGGATGATAGTTGCTTTTCATTATGTTTGTTTCTGCCATACATCAACCATGAATCAGCCATAGAATTACAAATGTCCCCTCCCTCTTGAACTTCCCTCTCACATCCCATCCCATCCCTCCCCTCTAGATTGTCACAGAACACCAGGCAGAGCTCCCTATGTTATACAGCAACTTCCCATTAGTTATATATTTTACACATAGTGATGTGTATGTTTCAATGCTACTCTTTCAATTTGTCCCCCCTTCCCCTTCTCCCACTGTATCCACAAGTCTGCTCTCTATGTCTGAGCCTCTATTCCTGCCCTGCAAATAGGTTCATCGGTACCATTTTTCTAGATTCCGTATATATATATGCCTTAATATATGATATTTGTTTTTCATTTTTTAACTTACTCCATTCTGTATGACAAGCACTAGGGTTCGTCCACATAACTAGAACTGATGCAAATATGTTCCTTTTTATGGCTGACTAATTAATATTCCACTGTATATATGTACCACAACTTCTTTATTCATTCATCTGTCAATGGACATCTAGCTTGCTTCCATGTNTACTCCATTCTGTATGACAAGCTCTAGGGTTCGTCCACATAACTAGAACTGATGCAAATATGTTCCTTTTTATGGCTGACTAATTAATATTCCACTGTATATATGTACCACAACTTCTTTATTCATTCATCTGTCAATGGACATCTAGCTTGCTTCCATGTTCTGGCTATTGTAAACAGTGTGGGAATGAACATTGGGGTACATGTGTCTTTTTCCATTTTCTCAGGGTACATGCTCAGCAGTGGGATTTTTGGGTCATATGGTAGTTTTATTCCTAGTTTTTCAAGAAATCTCTATACTGTTCTTCATAGTGGCTATATCAATCAGTTTACATTCTCATCAACAGTGTAAGCGGGTTCCCTTTTCTCCACATCCTCTCCAGCATTTATTGTTTGTAGAACTTTTTTTTTCTTTATGACGATGGCCATTCTGACTTACGTGAAGTTTTACTTCATCGTAGTTTTGATTTACAGTTCTCTAATAATAAGCAATGTTCAGAATTTTTTCATGCCTTTATTAGTGATATGGATATCTTTGGAGAAATGTCTAAGTCTTCTGCCCATTTTTTTGATTAGCTTGTTTGCTATTTTATGTTCTGAATTGTAGGAATTGTTTGTATACATACTTTGGATTAAGTNAGAATTTTTTCATGCCTTTATTAGTGATATGGATATCTTTGGAGAAATGTCTAAGTCTTCTGCCCATTTTTTTGATTAGCTTGTTTGCTATTTTATGTTCTGAATTGTAGGAATTGTTTGTATACATACTTTGGATTAAGTTCTAGTTGATCACATTTGCAAATATTTTCTCCCAGTCCACAGGTTCTTTTCATTTTGTTTGTAGTTTTCTTTGCTGTGCAAAAGTTTATAAGTTTAAGTCACATTTGTTTATTTTTGCTTTTATTTCTATTGCTTTGGAAGACTGACCAAAGAAAACACTGGTACAATTTACATCAGAGGAGATTTGCCTATGATCTCGTCTAAGAGATTTATGATGTCAGGTCCTATAGTTGAAATCTTTAAGCCATTTTGAGTGAATTTTTGTGTATGGTGTAAGTGTGTGTTCTAGCTTCATTGATTTACATGCTGCTGTCCAACATTCCCAATAGCATTTGCTGAAGAGACTATTTTTTNAGATTTATGATGTCAGGTCCTATAGTTGAAATCTTTAAGCCATTTTGAGTGAATTTTTGTGTATGGTGTAAGTGTGTGTTCTAGCTTCATTGATTTACATGCTGCTGTCCGACATTCCCAATAGCATTTGCTGAAGAGACTATTTTTTAACCATGGTATATTCTGGCCTCCTCTGTCAAAGATTAATTGTTCACAGCTGTTGGATTTACTTCTGAACTCTGTATTCTGTTCTGTTGATGTGTGTCTGTTTTTTTGCCAGTAACGATCTGTTTTGATGACTGTAGCTCTGTAGTATTGTCTGAAGTCTGGGAGCATTATGTTTCCTGCTTTGTTCTTTTTCTCAGTATTGTTTTGACAATTCTGTATCTTTTTGATTCTATATAAATTTTAAGATTGAGTTTTCTAGTTCTGTGAAAATTTCCATGAGCATTTTGNAAATAGTGTCAGTGTGTCATCTGTCACATCTCACATCCCCTGAGGATATCTTGAATAATTGCTCATCCTAAGCAATAATCACACCTCTTAAGGCCAAGACCATGTTGTTTATATATCTGCAGTGCCCTCAGCATTATCCAGGCATTTAAATTGAGAAATTAAATAAGCATTCTACAGCTCGCTATTAACTGCTAGTCAATAGATCAGTAACCTCTAGGTATGTAGGCCAGATAATATTAATGCAAGCTGCAAGAGACCATCCCAGGTTATTATTCTGGTGTACACTAATCAAGAAATGTGATATATTGCTTCAGGTGCAGAGACAAATTCTGTGGAAATGTTAGGACACCTTTGTAAAACAGGTTTCCTCTTGAAATGACAGCTTCTTTACAGCAATGAGAATGCTGAGTAATGAGCACAGATCTCACGGAATTTTAAGAGAGAAAATTAAACTTAGAAGCCAATGTGTCCAAATTGTACTCATTTAGTTTCCTCCTATATAATAGAGCAAACCATTAAATCTGACCTCATGTGACCTTCTCAATGAAGTCGCTCAGTCGTGCCTGACTCTTTGTGACCCCATGGGCAGCCCTGGTATCCTGCCAGGCTCCTCTGTTCATGGGATTTTCCAGGCAAGTATACTGGAGTGGGTTGCCATTTTCTTTTCCAGGGGATCTTCCCAATCCAGGAATTGAACCCAGGTCTCGTGCATTACAGGCAGATTCTGTACCAGCTGAGCCACCAGGGAAGCCCATGCAACTTTCTAAGAGTTTTACAATATTATATTAAGAATTCAAAGGTGTTCTAGCAAATCTATGAATTCAGAGAATAAGTTCTTAAATACTCTTGGATAATACCAATGACATTTTTCCCCAGGGTTGATACGTGAGCGGAAGTCAGGTTTGAGAAACCACTGGCTTTAGCAATAAAGCATCTTACATAAAAGCTCTGATCTCCTTGGTAGAACTAATGCCATATCACAGCAGAAAAAAGTAAATATATGTGTACATACATAATTACATATCCCTATATGTTGTACTTTAACAGATATGATACTTTTTAACAATGGAACAACAGATTCTTTTTAACTAGAATTACTGATATTTGATTTTAAAACTAAACACCAATAATTTGCTATTTGGTTTGCATTTACTTGCAAGATTCATTACTTGTAAAATGAGGTTCAGGCTGCACAGAGGGAACACTTTCTAGTTGTATCTTCCTTTCCCATGGCCACCACACAAATAAACACAGGCCCCTACCAATGTATTTTCCATCTCCATAAATGACAAAATATTCTTCAGAGTAGATTCTTCAATTGCTGAGTGAGACTCGAACACAATAGAAAACAATGGTATGGAAAGTGAAAAAGTGACTTCATATGAGATGACAGGAGTGAAACTTTAATTTTAACCCATTTTGATACATTTACTCATCATAAAATATTTTACAATTAGGATTGAGTAACAGAATATTCTTTTTAATTTTGCCAAATAATTTAGGTATCATTAGCCAGATTATGTGGAGAAGGCAATGGCACCCCATTCCAGTGCTCTTGCCTGGAAAAGCCCATGGACGGAGGTGCCTGGTAGGCTGCTGTCCATGGGGTCGCCGAGTCAGATACAACTGAGAGACTTCACTTTCACTTTCCACTTTCATGCACTGGAAAAGGAAATGGCAACCTACTCCAGTGTTCTTGCCTGGAGAATCCCAGGGATGGCGGAGCCTGGTGGGCTACCATCTCTGACATCGCACAGAGTCGGACACGACTGAAGCGACTTAGCAGCAGCAGCAGCAGCAGCCAGATTATGGGAAAAGAGAATTATACATCAAAACTATTTTGCAGCATTAAAATCCTCCCTTTGGAGGTAAGTCCTTAAAACCAAGTATAATATTACTGAAATCATAACTCCCCCTCAGTGATATGATCAGAGGTCTTGGTGATAGTGTTAGGCAATATGGCTTTGTGAGTGGCCACATTACCACAAATACGCAATGACTACATGGTCTAATCTGCCAGTTTCCTAAGTCAGTTCATAACACCATTTAGATACTTCTTTGGAGCAGTTCCTTAAAGTTAAGGAAGGAGCCAGGAGTTTTTTGTGGGGGAAAAAAGCGAAAGATTCCTGCTAACCAAAAAGAACAGACTCTCAAGTTAATAATTTTAGTGCTTTTCTATGTGGATTTAGATGCAAGAGTCTAGACTCATTGAAATTACTTTTTAGATATGCAGCTTAACTCTCAGGGCCAGTATCCAAAATATGGAATGCTTCCTGTTGGACTCCATCCTGAATTCCCCTCAGGGCATACCACAGGTAAAGGAGGCTGGCTATAGTGACTAACAGCTTGATCCTTGTAGAAGAGCGTAGTGGGCAACATTTTTCTTTACCAGAATGGCAAGCAAAAATCCCTGTCCACAAGAGGAATCAGAAAACTGTTATCCTGCACTAGATGTTTCCAATGTTTAACCTAAAGCTGTGAGGTCTGAAATGAACATCATTTTATGTTATATTTTAAACAGTTATGTTTCAATATAGGTATGAAAATTCCTTTTACTAATTATGTTGTTAGCTTTATTTTCATCACTATTCATTTTTCAGGGACATTAGGAGACTACCTGTTAAAAATCTCAGTAACTGTTACACTACCTGAAGTTTAATTAAAGCTAATTTTCTCAATAACCTGTTGTTTTATTACAATGTTTGCAAGTGTTTTAAGAAATTAATACATCTGAGACTCAGAATCAGCAAATAACATTATTGCAATACAATTTATGTGTTAATATAATATTCTTATAGTAATAGAACAAACTGAATATAATTTATAGATATAATTCTGATATAATGATACTTGAATCATGAAATAATTATATATGTATGTGTATGTCTTCAGGTCAGAGAAGGCAATAGCATCCAACTCTAGTACTCTTGCCTGGAAAATCCCACAGACGGAGGAGCCGGACAGGCTGCAGCCCATGGAGTCGCTAAGAGTTGGACCCAACTGAGTGACTTCACTTTCATTTTTTACTTTTCATGCATTGGGGAAGGAAATGGCAACCCACTCCAGTGTTCTTGCCTGGAGAATCCCAGGGATGGGGAAGCCTAGTGGCCTGCCATCTATGGGGTCTCACAGAGTCGGACACAACTGAAGTGACTTAGTTCAGTTAGAACTTCTTTTTATTTTATTTTGTCATTTTAGCTAATATTTTATATTTTTTATTATTTCATTATTATTTCATATTTAATCCCAATTAGTTAATACATGGGAGAAGGCAATGACAACCCATTCCAGTACTCTTGTCTGGAAAATCCCATGGACAGAGGAGTCTGGTAGGCTGCAGTCCATGGGGTCGCTGAGTCGGATACAACTGAGAGACTTCACTTTCACTTTTCACTTTCATGCAGTGGAGAAGGAAATGGCAACCCACTCCAGTATTCTTGCCTAGAAAATCCCAGGGACGGGGGGAGCCTGGTGGGCTGCTGACTATGGGGTCACACAGAGTCGGACACAACTGAAGCGACTTAGCAGCAGCAGCAGCAGTTAATACATATTTTTCAGTTGATGTAAGAACAAACACTATTTTTTGCATATAGCTTAAGTCTAATATTCGCCAATAATTCTATATATACACTTGAGGTAACTCATTGGAAAACACCCTGATACAGGGAAAGATCGAAGGCAAAAGGAGAATGGGGTGGCAGAGAATACCACCATTAGACAGCACCACTGACTCAATGGACATGAATTTGAGCAAACTCTAGGAGACAGTGGAGGATAGAGGAGCCAGATAGGCTGCAGTTCATGGAGTTACAAAACATGCTTGTTTGTGCTTAGTCATTCAGTCATGTCTGACTCTTTGTGACCCCATGGACTATAGCCCGCCAGGCTCCTTCTTTCACGAGGATTCTCCAGGCAAGAATACTGGAGTGGAGTTGTCATTTCCTCCTCCAGTGTATCTTCCCAATCCAGAGATCAAACCCAGGTCTCCCACATTGCAAGTGAATTCTTTACCATCTGAGCCACCAGAAAAGCCCATGGAGTTGGAAAGAGTCAGGCAAAACTTAGCAACTGAACAACAAGAATCTGGATGGGGGCCTCATTTCCCACAGAAGAATTCTGAGATACTGGTGTGTGTGTATATATATATATATATATTTTTTTTTTTTTTTTTTTTGAGGAAGTACTATATATATATATATATATATATATATATATTTTTTTTTTTTTTTTGAGGAAGTACTAGACCCTGCCAATCATTGCATTATTGTTTGTTTGTTAATGGCTCCTCATTTGTTTCTGTATTCTTTCTCTTCCCTGATAAGCAGCTCCTTGAATCTACCCTTTGGAACTCAGGAAAGTTCAAAGAGGGTGAAACCTTTTTCCTACACAAGAAATGGGAAACATGGAAAGAATTTGTACCCAGGATGGCCCCATAGGATCCTGCATCATTCATTTCTTCAACAATTTTGGAACTTTCCTTTCTCACTTTCTCTCTTTTAGAATATACAGGGTTTGGATACTGGGTATGCTTTGGGAAACCACACACCTAGTGATTTATGTTTTGTTTGTAGCCTGTGTATTCCCTGCTCTGGTGAGGAAGAAAGGAAAGCCAGGGATTTGTCAGATTGAGTTGATTCACCCGACTGTCTTTTTCTACTTTTCCTACGGGTTGACTATTCTTAGAGTAATGTAGGTAATACAGTACAGGAAACCTGTAAGTAAAAACTTTCCAGAAGCTAATTTTTCAATGTCAATTAAAATTCCTGTCTTGTAAGATTTAGGCAATGATTGTGTATTCTGCATCTGCAGTTATTTGCTTCTTTGTCTTTCATTTTCAATTTATACATTTCTCTGCTAATGAAACAAGTAAACAAAATGAAAGCAACTTGAATTTATTTTATTACAGGTTCCCAGGTTGGCTTCATTTCAATTTAGTGAATGAGTAGGTCAAGGCAGTAAAACAAAATACCTAATTTTACTGAAAGACTGTCTTAGTAATCACCATATTAGCATACATCAAAAAGATAATAGATGTTTGATCCACTAGTTTGAAGAATCAGGACTATTGGACTATAGTGTACAAGAGTTTATATTAGGGTTTTTCTGTTACAATGTCACTGGAGAGAAAATATTTACATAAAGAAACACTTCAGTGAATATGAATATATGCATTTTATAATTCTTCTTAAAGGTATTTAAATTATTTGAATCCATGTAAGTTGTCATGTCTTTTATATGGATTCCCAGCCCTGTAAAGCCCTATACAAACATTTTTCCAAGCTGATCCCACCTTATACTTTATGAAATCTTAGTTATCTTTCAAGACATAGCTCAGGTATCATCCTTCAGTACATCTACAAACTAGAATGGATTGTCAATCTTGACATATAATCTGTGACCCCTTTGAATTCTTTTTCCTTCTTTAAACTCTTTAAATGCTTTATAAATGTCTTTTCCTACCAGACAGCCTTTAAGCTATTGCATCCTAACATTTTATCTAGTTATGTAGTTGGCAATGTGTTTATTTGAGATAGCCATCCTTGAAGTAGATGCCTCTTTGAAGTGGATGCCTTAGCAATCAAACCATGTCAGACACTTGCATTACCCAAACCAAAAAACCCCAAAACAACCTGTCAAGGCTTACACTACCACCTTGCATTTCTACTTTGAAACACAACTCAACAAAGAATTGCAGAACAACACATATAATTTTAAAAAATACTGGAAAAAACTTTTGATTTCCAATAATAGACATTTCAAGTACACTGTATGGCCTGTGTTCCTGGCAAAATGACCTGAAAAAATTAATATAGATTACTTGATTGCTTCAGTTAACCTTTTATGTAAAAAGGTTTCTCAGGAAATGCAACAACTGAGGAGGAACTGGTAATCTGCCTTCTTTATTATCTCAGCCTCAGAGTCCAGCAAGGCAGAGTATATATTGTCATAAAATAAAAATCAGTATACATTTACTATTTTGCCACAAAAGTATTTGAATTTGCCAACATGCATCCATGATTTAGTGATGTATACTTTGAATTTGCCAGTTATTAAGCGTTCTTAGTTAACAATAAGAATCTCATCCTATTGAAGGTGAAAGAATCCAGAAGAAAATTTCTTCAAATTCAAACATCTCCTTCTCCCCAAACTGTGAGGGAAACCAGTAAATGTGTAGAATCATGTGTCCTTGAAACCTTAGAAGAACTGATATTGGAAGGCGAACAATTAAAATAAATTCCAGAAGGTGTTGAGACCCTCTTCAATGATAAGGCACATAAGCTGTTTCACTTTGTTGGATAATGAGCCTGCCTAAGGCTGGAAAAATAAAACCAAGAAACTACTCCTGTCTCACCATGAGACTTCATTAATAACAAGCAACCATTATCTACTAGCTTAGAAGAATACAAGAGAACTGCTTTGTGGTGCAAGTGTGTCAGACTTGCTGAAGACTGAGGATGAAAAAAGGAAAAGTGAGAAAAATTATCTCAGTCTCTAAAACACCACAAAATAATGTAAAGTAAATTTTAAAAGAATTTAAAATTTTTGTTTTTCTTTGTCTATTCAGGTTCTTTCTTCTTCATATAAACTTTAGAACCAATTTATCAGTATTCACAAAATAACTTGATGGTATTTTGATAGAGATGCTTTGAAGCTCTAGACCAAACTCAGAAAAACTGACATCCTAACACTATTGAGTCTTTGTGTTCATAAGCATAGATTATCTCTCCATTTATTTATTTATTTTCATTTATTTAAATAGTTTTGTGGTTTTCCTCAAATGTATCTTATATCCATTTTGTTAGATTTTTATGTATTTCGTTTAAGAGAGGAGTAATACAAATTGTATATTTTTAACTTCAAACTCTATTTGTTCATGTCTCATATATAGGTAAGTGATTGAATTTTATAAATGAAACTTATGTTTTGCAACCTTGCTACAATTGCTTTATTTATCCAGAAATTGTTTGTTGATTCTTTCAAATTTTCTACATAGATAATCAAGTCATTTGTAAATGAAGACAATTTTTTCCTTCCCAATATGTATATCTTTTTTTCCCCCCTTTTCTTGTCTTTCTACACTAACTTGTTATTTGAGTACAAGGTTGAAGGGCAGTGATGGGAGGGGACTGGGCTTCCCTGTATCTCATATGATAAAGAATTAGTCTACAATGCAGAAAACCCAGGTTCCATCCCTGGGTGGGAATATCCCTTAGAGAATGTTATGGTTACCTACTCCAAGATTCTTGCCTGGAGAATTCCTTTGACAAAGGGGCCTGGCAGGCTACAGTTAGTTCATGAGGTCACAAAGAGTTGGACATGACTTGAGGGACTAACACTTTCCCTTTTTCCATGACAGGGGATATTCTTGTCCTGTTCCCAGTATTACTCTGTGCTCAGTTGCTCAGTCATGTTCAAGTCTGTGATGCCATGGACTATAGCCCACCAGGCTCCTCTGTCCATGGAATTCTCCAAGCAAGAATAGTGAAGGGGGTTGCCATTTCCTTCTCTAGGGAATCTTCCTGACCCAAGGATAGAACCTGGGTCTTCTGCATTGCAGGAAGATTCTTTATCACTGCATCACCTGGGCTGGAGCCTCAGTTTTAGTGAGGAAGCTTGGAATTTTTCTTTAAGTATGATTTCAGCTGTGAGATTTTGGCAGATGTTTTGTCAAGTTAAGGAGGTTTACTTAGAGTTTATTTTTATGAATGAATATCGAATTTTGTCAAATTCTGTTTCTCCTTTTATTGATCATGTGATTTATCATTGATATGATAGATTATATTAATTCATTTTCAAATATTAAACCAGCCTTGCATACCTGGAATAAACTCTAATTGTTTGTAGTGTATAATCCTTTCTATCTATTGTTGGATTCAGTTTGCTAAAATTTTGTTGAGGATTTTTGTATCTATGTTAATTTCATTATTTCTTTATCTGCTTGGGTATTAGGGTAATGATCATCAGATAAGTCAGAGTATTTTCTTTGCTTTTCTCTTGTTAAAGAGGTAAGATAATTGGTATAATTTCTTCATTAAATTTTGATGGAATTCATCAGTGAACTCATGGTGCTTTCTGTTTTGGAAGTTTATTATTTACTCATTTTTTTTTAATGTTATAGGCCTCTTCATAGTGTCTATTTTTATGTGAGTTTGTCACATTGTCTTTCAAGAAATTAATCCACTTT
>SJYA01002519.1:483127-494308 GCA_006410615.1 Neotragus moschatus | reverse complement strand
AATATTCAGGACTGATTTCCTTTAGGATTGGCTGGTTTGATCTCCTTGCAGTCCAAGGGACTCTCAAAAGTCTTCTCCAACATCAGTTCTTTGGTGCTGAGCTTTCTTTATGGTCCAACTCTCACATCCATACATGACTACTAGAAAAACCATAGCTTTGACTAGGTGGACATTTGTCAATAAGGTAATATCTCTGCTTTTTAGCATGCTGCCTAGATTGGTCATAGCTTTCTTCCAAGGAGCAAGCATTTTTTAATATCATGGCTACAGTCACTATTTGTAGTGATTGTGGAGACCCCCAAAATAAAGTCTCTTACTGTTTCCATTGTTTCCCTATCTATTTGCCATGAAGTGATGGGGCCAGATGCCATGATCTTCGTTTTTTGAATGTTGAGTTGTAAGCCAGCATTTTTACTCTCCTCTTTCACTTTCATCAAGAGGCTCTTTAGTTTTTCTTTGCTTTCTGCCATAAGGGTGGTGACAGCTGCTTATCTGAGGTTATTGATATTTCTCCCAGCAATGTTGATTCCAGCTTGTGCTTCATCCATCCCAGCATATCAAATGATGTACTCTGCATACAAGTTAAATAAGCAGAGTGAAAATATACAGCTTTGTATTCCTTTCTTAATTTGTAACAAGTCCATTGTTCCATGTCCAGTGCTAAATGTTGCTTCTTGACCTGCATACAGATTTCTCAGAAGGCAGGTCAGGTAGTCTGGTATTCCCATCTCTTGAAGAATTTTCCATAATTTGTTCTAATCCACACAGCAAAAGGGTTTAGTGTAGTCAGTGAAGCAGAAATAAACGTTTTTTTTCTGGAATTTTCTTGTTTTTTTTCTATGATCTAATTCATGTTGGCAATTTGATCTTTGGTTACTCTGCCTTTTCTAAATCCAGCTTGAACATCTGGAATTTCTTGGTTCATCTACTTTTGAAGCCTCACTCAGAATTTTGAAGACTACTTTGCTAGCGTGTGAGGTGAGTGAAATTTTGCAGTAGTTTGAACATTCTTTGGCATTGCCTTTCTTTGGAATTGGAACGAAAACTGACCTTTTCCAGTCCTGTGGCTGCTGCTGAGTTTTACAAATTAACTGAAATATTGAGTGCAGCACTTTCACAGCATCATCTTTTAGAATTTTAAATAGCTCAACTGGAATTCTATCACCTCCACTAACTTTGTTCATAGTGATGCTTCCTAAGGCCCATTTGGCTTCACATTCCAGGATGTCTAGCTCTAGGTGCATTGTCACACCATTGTAATTATCTGAGTTGTGAAGATCTTTTTTGTATAGTTCTTCTGTGTATTCTTGTCACCTCTTCTTAATATCTTCTGCTTTTATTAGGTCCATACTGTCTCTGTCCTTTATATGCCCATTTTTGCATGAAATTTTCCCTTGATATCTCTAATTTTCTTGAAGAGATCTCTAGTCTTTCTCATTCTATTGTTTCTCTCTATTTCTTTGCATTGATCACTTAGGAAGGCTTTCTTCTTTCTCCTTGCTATTCTTTGGAACTGTGCATTCAGATGGTGTATTTTTCCTTTTTTTCCTCTGCCTTTTGCTTCCTTGGGACTTGCCACTTTAGGACACTCTTATGACTTGAATTGTGCTTCTCTAAAATTCGTATGTTGAAATCCTAATCTCCAATATCTCAAAAAGTGACTTGATTTGGAGATAGTATCTTTATAGACATAATAAAATTAACATGAGGTCATTAGGATGAGCCCCAATCCAGTATAGAAGGGAAACCTCGGATACAAACACACACATAAGGAAGATAATATAAAGAGACAGAGGGAGAAGACAGCCATCTTTAAGTCAACAAGGGAGCTCTAGTGCACAAACTTTCCTCTCAGCCTTGAGATAGAACTAACCTTGCTGACATCTTGTTTTCGAACTTTAGGTCTCCAGAATGGTAAGAAACTAAATTTCTGTTGTTTAAGGCTTTGTAGTGTAACTCCATATACTGCAGCAAGTCAGCCTTTCCTGTCCTTTACCATCTCCCAGAGTTTGCTCAAACTCATATCCATTGAGTTGGTGATATCATCCAACCATCTCATCCTCCGATGTCCCCTTACGCTCCTGCCTTCTACTCCTGAAGCAGAATAGGTCCAAAATGAGTAACGTAGAGACAAATTAAGGTGAAGAAACATCTTCAAGGGGGATACGGGAATACAGACTAAGAGGTGTGAAAGTTTTCAATTGGTTGTGGTAACACTACGTAATATAATTGCAATAGTTTATTTTGTAGAATAGAATGTGTTTGGAGATGAGGACTGTAATAGAGGTATGCGTGTGTACTAGTCACTAAATTGCCAGGGTCCAGCCCCAGTGGATTCAGGGAATTCGAAGTGGGGATGGAGTAGGCCAGGAAAGATTTATTTACTCAGAGATATAAAGAGAGATTAGGAAAGAATAGTGTAGTAGGAAAATTAGTGGAGAAAAGAGGCTGAATAACTTGGTTTATGCAGAGAACCAATAAAACTCCAAGACAGGGAGTTTACATCATTTAAGTAGGCCACTGGCATCCATTTGAATAGTGGAGAGTGCCTCGCCTTGGGCTCATTCTCCCATGGGTCTTAGAAGCCAGGGCAAACAAGTAGACACGGTGAGCCTCCATGCTCCAGATGGGAATTCAGCCAGAAAAGGGGGGAAAGAACGACATGGGGGAGCCAAGCATCGGTGCCAGACCCACAACTTTATTTTCANTCTTTTAGTATCCTATCATTTTGCCTTTTCATACTGTTCATGGGGTTCTCAAGGCAAGAATACTGAAGTGGCTTGCCATTCCCTCGTCCAGTTGACCACATTCTGTCAGACCTCTCCACCATGACCTGCCCATCTTGGGTGGCCCCACATGGCATGGCTTAGTTTCATTTAGTCAGACAAGGCTATGGTCTGTGTGATTAGACTGACTAGTTTTCTGTAATTATGGTTTCAGTGTGTCTGCCCTTTGATGCCCTTTTGCAATACCTATTGTGAGAGGTAGAAAGCATAGATTCTCCAAAAAGACTCCCTGGCCTCCTTGTATATTAACACTCTTACCCAGATAGCATGGGTCAAGAAACGATTCCTTGCCTGCCTTGTTACTCCATTTGTAAAACTGTGATGATAAAACTGCCAATGGTATAAGACTGTTCTTAGGTATCATTTGATACCAGCAACATAGAGAATAGTGGATTTTTTAGCAAAACAGCAATATAATCCAGCATATTAAAATTTTTCTTTTGTGAGAGTATTGATAATATGCAGTTGTTTCTCATGCAAATTAAGAAACAGAAAACTAAGAACCCCTTGGAAGCTATTACCGTTATTCATGTGAGAGACAATTAAATATGCTGATAGTGGGTGCNTGGATTTTTTAGCAAAACAGCAATATAATCCAGCATATTAAAATTTTTCTTTTGTGAGAGTATTGATAATATGCAGTTGTTTCTCATGCAAATTAAGAAACAGAAAACTAAGAACCCCTTGGAAGCTATTACCGTTATTCATGTGAGAGACAATTAAATATGCTGATAGTGGGTGCGTCAAGAAGTTTTAGATTTTAGATATATTTTGAAAAAATATAAATAGGAGGTAATGACTGATAGGGTATAAGACTATAGTAAACAAGATTCAAGTAATAATTCAGTATTTTTCACCTGAGCAACAAAAAGGATGGAATCTCTTGGAATAGGAAATACTAGTATAGAACAAAAAATGAGAAATAAAGCCAGTACATTTTACAAGTGGAAAATTTGACCTTACTATCACATATGGATTGGAAAGTTAGATAAAAAATATTGAATAGACAGTTGGATTTATACGAGTGGAAAGAGAATAAGGCTTGAAGTTTAAATTTTTAAATGTCTGAAGATAGATGCTGTTTAACCCATGAAACCAGATGAGTTCACCAAAGAAGTAAGTTAACTTGACCATATGCATACAAACACACACACACACACACACACACATATAAATAAGCAAGCTTTATTCACTCAGTCATGTCTGACTCTTTGTGATCCCATGAACTATAGCCCACCAGGCTCCTCTCTCTATGGAATTCTCTAGGCAAGAATACTGGAGTGGGTAGCCATTCTATCCATGCTCGAGGATCTTCTTGACCAAGGGATCTAACTAAGGTCCCCTGCATTGCATGCAGATTCTTTACTGTCTGTGACATGAGGGAAGTAAAAAAAAAAAAAAATATATATATATATATATATATAATTTGTTGCTGTTCAGTCACCAACCTCTGTTTGACTCTTTGTGACCCCTTGAAATGCAGCATGCCAGCCTTCCCTGTTCTCACCATCTCCCATATATATATATATATATATATATATATGATATACAGATATACACACACACTCTCACGCATTTTTAATTTTATATATATATTCGCCCCCAAGGAAACATGTATACACAAAAGTACACAGTTATCAATACTTGAACATAATTGATGAACTGATATATTTTATAGTATACATCTGGAAGAAAGCCATTCACAATATAGTGATTTCTGTTAAGAAGCAGAAATGTCATAAACTTACATAGGATTCTTTTTGGGGAACCTTGTCATGTGTATATTATTTAACAAGTTGTAGATACTTGAAAACCAGAGAAAGGCAGTGTCTATTTCTGAATCATGTCTGATGGCATGAAAGGACAAATTGAGCAAGGGGTCAATAGAGCAGAGCTGAGTGCAGGGTCTCTCCTGCTGTGAACACAGACATACCATGGATGTCACATTCAGCTTCTCAAGTAGCTTCAGAGTGTCACTGTGAGCCATCCTCATCATCAGCAGAAAAAGACAGCCTCACAAATCAACCAGATCTCTAATTTTGAATTCCTAAGGAGATGCATGAATGTAGGAAATGCTAGCAATTGCTTCTTGTTTTATTACAGAGAATCCACTTAAGAATAAGCTGGGAGCCCAATGCCAAGCAAAAAGATATAACCTAAGACACATTGGAATATTTCCNATTACATAGGATTCTTTTTGGGGAACCTTGTCATGTGTATATTATTTAACAAGTTGTAGATACTTGAAAACCAGAGAAAGGCAGTGTCTATTTCTGAATCATGTCTGATGGCATGAAAGGACAAATTGAGCAAGGGGTCAATAGAGCAGAGCTGAGTGCAGGGTCTCTCCTGTTGTGAACACAGACATACCATGGATGTCACATTCAGCTTCTCAAGTAGCTTCACAGTGTCACTGTGAGCCATCCTCATCATCAGCAGAAAAAGACAGCCTCACAAATCAACCAGATCTCTAATTCTGAATTCCTAAGGAGATGCATGAATGTAGGAAATGCTAGCAATTGCTTCTTGTTTTATTACAGAGAATCCACTTAAGAATAAGCTGGGAGCCCAATGCCAAGCAAAAAGATATAACCTAAGACACATTGGAATATTTCCACTTGGTCAACAGATGAGTGGAGAGAAAAAAGAAGAAAGCATTTATTTTGAGAACTGAGAAAATTATTGCCTAGTGCAGCAAACCAATAACCAATGTAAATATAGGTCTAAAGAATTGACAGGCATGATCATGTACAATAGCTCTAAAATCTTTGAAATTTTCATAAAGGATACTGAAAAAGGAAATATACACACACTAATTCCTATTTAGTAAGTCCTTTATCTTGAACATACATCACTATTAAGAAACACAAATTATGGTTTCTTTATAACATTAAATTGTGTAGTGGACTTGAGTTAATGCAATTGCTATTGTTTATTTTTTCTTGAAAAACTAGATTTTAGATAAAATAAGACAATTAAAAAAATGCAGTAGTTTACAGATAAAAATGAAGAAGCCATTCTAGATGACAGAAGAGAATAATGCGTTGAAAACTATGCAGAGGTAAATAAGATGATACAACAACACTTCTGTGACATTATTAAAGTAGTCATGATTTGGTACTATGCTTTCATGCCTAAAAAATTCCCATAGAGTAGATACTATCAAAGACCTTTAGTATTAGTGGTAAGAGAACTAACTAAATCTGTCGCCATAGAAAATTGTTTGCGTTTTTCATGACTGCTTGTGGGGAAAAAATTCTCACAAGAAATCGAAAGAATTGCCCTGCAACTTTGATGTATTTGAACATGAATTTACACCATGCTAGCAATATATGGATAGCCCAGGCTGAGAAAGTAGCAATTAAAAAATTATCCTGGTGCAGTGAAAAGTCTAGGGAGTCTAGAAATCAAATGCAAAATTGTTCTGGAGGGAAACATTGTTCCATGTAAGGTTTATAAAGGGGGAAATCAAGAGAGGCCAGATTAAGAGGAGCTCACAAACTCAAAATCAGAAATTACAAAGTTCATGGTAAGTGAAAGTCAGCAGTCACAAGCACCAGGAGAACTCAAGCTATTTAAATTCATAAAACCTCAAAGTAAAACCTAAGAGCATGAGATCCTGGAATTACAGAGAAACTACACACACATGCATGTATAGATACCGCTTAAGTGTGTTTAAAAGTATTAAAGAGATAGCAGCGCCTTCCTGTTACATGCAGTAAGCTAGAGAAGACAGACTCTTAATTTAGCAGTTGGAAAAGTTAAGGAGAAGTTAAACTATTCCCATAGAATTTCTGGAAACCATAATAATTGGTGGCAGTGAACTCTGAAAGGGAAAAGAAGGCAAACTTTACAGCAGATTGACTGGTTGAAATTCTAATTGAGAAGAAATTATACCCAAGTGTCCTCTCCCCACTCCAAATATGTAGGAGATAATAGCTTCCCTACTTAAGAGAAGATTCTGAATTATGCTCTAGCATGTAAAATACAAATTATATTTCCTGGGAGAAAAAGTTGAAGATTTGGGTGATTGATCTCATGAGGATTAAGGAATACTCAAGGGTTTCCTCTGCTATTTGGTATTCTAACTTAGAGAATGGTGTTCATGCATAAGGCAGGAGATGAGAATTATCTATTATACAATGTATGGAAAGGAAGTCCAACAAAAAGAAAGAAAAAATAACTAAAAAATATTATCACCAGTGATTTCCACAAATAGTGCCAGCAAGATCTATCTATAGTGAAGGACAAGTATTCCCACAACCCTGTTAGTTGAACTTGCTTTTTAGTATCACTGTATTACACTTAGGTTTCCCTGGTGGCTCAGTGGTAAAGAATCTGCCTGCCAGTGGAGGAAATATGGGTTCAGACCCTGGGTTGGAAAGATCCCCTGGAGAAGGAAATGGTTACCCACCCCAGTAGTCTTGCCTGGGAAATACCATGGATAGAGGAACCTAGTGGGCTATAGTCCATGGAATTGCAAAAAAGTCAGATACAACTTAGTGACTAAACAACAATTTTATATGTAAGATGATAGATTAAGATCACTAGGGAAGAAAGTAACATGAAAACAAACCGAAGCAACTTGACAGATTCTGTTATACTACTACTATTATCCTTAAAGATATGAGAGAACACTCCATTCAGCAAAAGTCAGATGCAATATCCTTTATATTAATATACAATACATATATGGCATAAATATATATATATATATATGTTCGTGTATATATATATATGTATATATGTGTGTGTGTATATATATATGTATATATGTGTGTGTATATATATATACACACACACTTCCCTTGTGACTCAGGTAAAGCGTCTGCCTATAATGCAGGAGACCCCGGGGCGGGAAGATCCTCTGGGGAAGGAAATGGCAACCCACTCCAGGATTCATGCCTGGAAAATCCCATGGGCAAAGGAGCCTAGCGAACTACAGTCCATGGGGTCCCAAAGAGGCGGACATGACTTAGCGACTTCACTTTCCATTTACACACATATATACACGTACCTCTAGTACAATGTTGAATAGAAAAGGTGAAAGCAGAGAGTCTTCTGAGCTCAAGGGGAACGTATTCAATCTTCTGTCAAGAGGACGATATTAGTTGCAGCCTTTTCAAAGATTCTACCAGGATGAGGAAGTCTCTGAGCCAGTCATGGGAGTGCCCTACTCAGAACTCTCTTCAGGAGAGATACTGTGTTGGAAAGAATAAAATTAGTTGAGATCCTCCATTTGCCACAACTTCTGGATCCACCAGAACATTTTCTAAAACTTCGCTCTTCTCAGAGACTACTCCCAGTTAATGACCGAACATGGTTTGGGTACTTGAGTGATGATCCATATTCCTGCCTAATATATGACTTTTAAAATTGTGGTATCTTTGTTATGAGGTTCCCATTATCCTGGCAGATGTCAAAGCTGCATTGCAGACTGAAGCTCTTTCTATCCAATTCTTCTTCCAATTCATTGTGGTTTGAGCATCTCCTCACTACTGTTCCCTATTTCTCTGCTCCCCAGTGTAGAATTCTATACTGAGTTAAATATCATTTAAAATGAAAGCAAAATATTTTTATAACATGAAATATAAGATAATTATTTCCAGAAGGTCTGTACTAAGCAAAATATTACATGCAGTTAAAAAATTTGAAACAGATGGAAATAGGTATCTCACGAAAGAATGAAGTCTCCTTGGAATAAACATTGGTCAGAAAATAGATTCTGCTTAAATTATATTCATTTAGAGTTGTTTTGATGGCCCTTTTTATGACTTACCTTAGTGAACATCCATCCCATGGACACTTGAGAGGAATATTTAGGCTTCAGTGGTAAGTTGTGTTTGTCCTTTAAATGTCAGTTAGATCACAGAGCTTAAGTTGGTTGATAGTGTTAATCAAACATCTCCATGTTTAGTGATTGTATATGTTTTATCAATTACTGAACGAGATTTTTTGAAATACTAAACATTTATCGTGGATTTGTCTACTGTCTTTACCACTGTGAATTTTTTCTTCAAATATCTTGTAGCTCTGTTAGTGGGAAAACATTTAGGATTGTTAGATCTTCTTCAATAATTTATGCTTTTTCCATTATAAAATACCCTCTTTAACTCTGATAATACATTTAACTTGAAATATATCTTGTCAGATATTATTATAGCCACTATAGCCTACTTTAGCTTAGTGTTTGCACAGTAACTAATTTTTAACATTTTAGTTTCAGCCTAAATTTTTAAAATGTGTTTATAATGTGGTCTTATTAATCATCTAGTCTGACAATCTGTGCCTTTTCATTGAGAATTTTAATTTAAACATACAAATTAATAATTGGTATGTCTGGGTTAAGACTCCTTTCTTGATATTTCATTTTGATTGATCCCATTTGCTTTTGAAAACAAAAATGTTCATCCTATTGATAATTTTATTCAAGTTTCTTTTTTCATTAGTAATTTTTTTCTTATTTTCTCAGCAATACCTTCTTTTTTTTTAATTTTATAAAAATGCCAGAAGTTACATTCCATTTGAAGTTATTACAAAATATTGCCTATATTCCTCATTTGTGTGATACACGTTGAGCCTATCTTACTCTAGATAGTTTGTACATCTCACTCTTACATTGCCCTTTTTCTCCCCCACTGGTAACACCTAGCTTGTTCTTTGTGTGGATCTGCTGTTTTTTTGTTATATTCACTTTCTTATTATATTTTTTCATTTTCACACATAAGTCATATCATACAGTATTTGTCTTTCTCTGTCTGACTTATTTAACTTCGCATAATGCCCTCTAAAGTCCATCTGTGGTGCTGCAAAGAAAAAACTATTATTTTTATGGCTTTGCAGTATTCCATTGTGTACGTATGTGTGCTTATATATATCACATCTTCTTCATCTGTTGATNCTAGTAAGACCTTTCTATTGTTAGTTCTAATCTTGTTAATTTAAAATGTATCTTGTGGGAGTGAGTCTGGTAAAAGACCTTGATAAGACCAGTGAGTGGTGGGGCATTCTCCATCACCTATCTGATGTCTATGTCAGAAGCTTTCTCTGTCCCCTTTTCACTTTAATAAAACTCTGCTACACAAAAGCTCTTGAGTGATCAAGACTAGCCCCTGGTCCCAAAGCTAAATCTTTTTCAGAGATCATGAATCTGACATCATTGACTGTAAGCTATCACTATCATGAGGTAATGGGTCTGGATGCCATGATCTCAGTTTCTGAATGTTGAGTTTTAAGAGAGCTTTTCCACTCTCCTCTATTACCTTCATCAGAGGCTCTTTAGTTCCTCTTCACTTTCTGCCATAAGGGTGGTGTCATCTGCGTATCTGAGGTCATTGATATTTCTCCAGGTAATCTTGGATTCATCCAGCTTGGCATTTAGCATGATGTACTCTTCAAATGGCAACCCACTCCAGTGTTCTTTCCTGGAGAATTCCAGGGATGGGGGAGCCTGGTGGGCTGCCGTCTATGGGGTTGCACAGAGTCGGACACAACTGAAGTGACTTAGCAGCAGCAGCACTCTTCATAAAAGTTAATAAGCAGGGTTACAATATCCAACTTTGTCATACTCCTTTCCCAATTTTGCACGAGTCTGTTGTTTCATGTCTGGTTCTAATTATTGTTTTTTGATCCAAATACAGGTTTCTAAGGAGACAGGTAAGGTGATCTGGTATTCCTATCTCTTTAAGAATTTTCCACAGTTTGTTATGACTCACACAGTTAAAGGTTTTAGCATAGTCAATGAAGCAAAACTAGATGTTTTTCTAGAATTCCCTTGCCTTCTCTATGATACAATCCATGTTGGCAGTTTGATCTCTGGTCCCTCTGCCTTTCCTAAATCCATTTTTACATCTGGAAGTTCTCGGTTCACGTACTGCTGAAGACTAGCTTGAAGGATTTTAAGCCTTACCTTGCTTGCATGTGGAATGAATGTAATCATGCAATAGTTTGAACATTTTTGTCATTGCCGTTCTTTGGGATTGAAATGAAAACTGACATTTTCCTGTCCTGTGACTACTACTGAGTTTTCCAAATTAGCTGAAATTAGTGCAGCATTTTCACATCATGTTTTAGGATTTGAAATAGCTCAGCTGGAATTCCATCACCTCCACTAGCTTTGTTTGTAAGGCTTCACACTCCAGGATATCTGAATTTAGATGAGTGACTACACTATCCAGGTTATCCGGATCATTAAGACCTTTTTCAAATACTTCTTCTATGTATTCTTGCAACCTCTTCTTAATCTCTCCTGCTTCTCTTAGGTCCTTACCATTTCTGTCCTTTATCATGCCCATCCTTACATGAAATATTGCCTTTATATCTCCATTTTTCTTGAGGAGCTCTCTAGTTGTTTTTTTTTTTTTTTTTTTTTTTTTTTTTTCTTTTTTTTTTTTTT
>SJYA01002519.1:461541-482992 GCA_006410615.1 Neotragus moschatus | reverse complement strand
TTTTTTTTTCCCTCTATTTCTTTGCATTGTTCATTTAAGTAGACATCCTTCTCTCTCCTGCTATTCTCTGGAACTCTGCATTCAGTTGGGTATCTTTTCTTTTCTCCTTTGCCTTTCACTTCTTTCTTCAGCTATTGGTAACACTTCCTTAGACAACCACTTTGTCTTCTTGCATTTCTCTTTCTCAGGGATAGTTTTAGTCACTGCCTCCTGTACAGTGTTATCAATCTCAGTCCATAGTTCTTCAGGCACTGTCTACCAGGTCAAATCCCTTGAATCTATTGGTCACCTCCACTGTATAAGCAGAAAGGATTTGATTCAGGTAGTGCTAGTGCTAAAGAACCTGTCTGCCAATGCAGGAGACATAAGAAACGAAGGTTCGATCCTTGCATTGGGACTGTCTCTTATACACATCTAGATGTGTATAAGAGACAGCCTTTTCACTTTAATAAAACTCTGCTACACAAAAGCTCTTGAGTGATCAAGCCTGGTCGCTGATCCTGAAGTTAAATCTTCTTCAGAGATCATGAATCCGACACCATTCACCATAAGCTATCATCACCATGTCCCAACAGAGACCCCCGGTGAAGTGGGTCCTTCTCACTGGTGGGCCCTCTGCCTGAAGCAGAGGGGCAGCTGGAGGAGGTGGGGACTACCTTCCCCAGATGAGTGGATGCCAAGACCACTCTCTGCTGGGAGACCAGACCCTCAGGATCCTCCCCAGCCTGGCGGTGGAAGGTGGGAGCCTCACTGCGTCTCCCCCGACCCCCCGCGTCCTGTCATCACAGATGGGCCTTGCCCTTCTCTCACCTCCCCGCCGCCTAGCCTCCCCGCTTTCCCCCTTCACCCCCGGTTCCTGATCCTGCAGTNTCCACAGTCTTGTTTTTATTGACTATGTAGAGCTTCGCCATGGGCTGTTAAGAACATTATCAACCTGATTTTTGTATTTGGTGATGTCCATGTGTAGAGTCATCTCTTGTGTTGTTGGGAAGGGGTATTTGCTATGACTAGTGTGTTCTCTTGATAAGACTCTTTTGGCCTTTGCCCTGCTTCATTTTGTACTCCCAAGGCCAAACTTGCCTGTTACTTCAGGTATCTCTTGACTTTCTACTTTTGCATTCCAATCTCCTATGATTAAAAAGAAAAGCTTTATATTTTCTTCTTTAAATATTATTTATTTTGATAGCATTGAAATATGTCATAGTAACACAATTTATCGGAGAAGGCAATGGCACCCCACTCCAGTACTCTTGCCTGGCAAATCCCATGGATGAAGGAGCTTGGCAGGCTACAGTCCATGGGGTAGCTAAGAGTCGGACATGACTCAGCGACTTCACTTTCACTTTTCACTTTCATGCATTGGAGAAGGAAATGGCAACCGACTCCAGTGTTCTTGCCTGGAGAATCCCAGGGATGGGGGAGCCTGGTGGGCTGCCATCTATGGGGTCACACAGAGTCAGACACGACAGAAGCGACTTAGCAGCAACAGCAGCAGCAACACAATTTATTTGGTCTTTACTAAAATGTCAAAGTGTTGATCCTGGAACTTGTACAAATCTCAGAAAAATACTTTTGTGTCAGGTATGTTCAAATATTTACACCAACATTAGAAAACAACAAAAGATGAAAGGTGAATACGAAGCATAGGTTACTTTTTAGAACAAAAGCATATTATTTGTTTTCATCACACTCCTTCAGGCTTGAATTGTTTACAAGATAATGTGGAGTTGTATATCTTGTATCATCAAAGTGAAGTTGATTGCATAAGGCAAAGTACATTAGACAATGGGTGGTATCAGCTCTCCCCTGTGTCTCCTCAGGGAGCAAACATTACAGTATGATATAAAAGCTAGTGGCAAGATCGCACAATTGCTGGCATTCACGTACATGTAAATATGGCACATAATCCTCTTAACTCCTTCTGTCAAAATGGACTTGTCTGATGTATGTGTACATTTTCAGGTTGAGTAGTTCAAGTTGTATTTTCTGAAGCTGCTGCAGTAACCTTTGTAGTTAGTGTTTTATGGAGTAGTTACACACCTGGAAAAGTCTGATTCTAGATGTGGAAATACTATATGTGCACAAAGCCCAGCAGTTTCAGAGAATTCTTCAGGAGATAAAGTACATAATAAGATTTCTTCAGGAAATTATTTTTAGAATATAGTATTTGATTTTAAAGTATTCCATACAACTGATTCAGTTTGTATTATATCTGTGCCTTTGTATGTCCTGATTTACCATTTTCTAGTGTGTTTAAAACATGCTTTTAAGGCAGGTGGTAGCTATCAGCCACTGCCCAGTGAGGCCTGGCTCTAGATAGCTGAGATGCATAAAAGAGGAATGATTTCAATAAGCCCAGCCTCTTGCATTTTCCCATACATAGAAAAGCCCTAAATTCCTTAACTTGAGATATGTGGTTTTCCTTAACTGACAATAATTTTTTGATATTAAAACTACTTGCCCCTTGCTGCAAATTTCTATATAACCTGACAGCCCCCGCCTCCTCAGAACCCTTCTCTCAGGGTCACTTGAAAAACTGTCTCCCAGGCTTGAAGTCCTAAAAATTCCCATCAAATAAAATATAAACTCTAAAAATCATGCCCTTTATCTCATGTGATTCTTACTCAATGCTCTGAGGTAAACTGTGAGTTAATATCACTAGCCATATTTTAAATATAAAGAAACCAGAAACTAGAGAGGTTTTAATAGCTTGTCCTCATGAAAGAAAGAAAATGGGATTGTAGAAGTTGTAGTCATTTCTAGGTAATTTTCTACTGCTGCTTCTCTGTCCTAGGAATAAAATAAGAGCACCTTTTTTTTTTGAATTTGTGTGAAATATGTGTGCAGTTTGTAAAGTCTATACTTCTAATTTCATATATTGGTACTGTCATTTAATTTGCTTTTTGTAGGCTACAGTTGAATATATGCAAGACTGCTTTTGTATATTCTTATGTTGTAATTATTTTCCACAGAATTATTTTCTTCCAGAGTATGATCTTATTTAATTAAAGAGAAATAGGCCATTATCTCAACACTTAGCCCTAATATTATGTGCATTATCAGCAAACAAAATATAAAACATGAAGCTAATGTAATATATACTGATTGTTATTATGAGAATAATGTCATGGCAAAGTATCAATGGCAATGTCTTATTGAGTGCCTACTATGTGCCAGAATATTTATTTTGATTTATAAACATTAGATGATCTAATACTAGAAGAAAAAGAGAAAAGTAGAAGGTATTATTGATTGGTATCCATCCTCTAGAGATAAGGAATCAGAGTTGGGAGGAAAGGAAATAATCTGTTCAAGGTCATCTAGCCAGGGAGGACAAGGCTATAATCAAACCTAGGCTTTCTGGCCCCTATTCCTTTCATCTCAGCCTTCACATTGACCTGCATTTCCATGACCAGCTCCCAAATCTGCTGCTCTCCAACTTGTCTTATAAGCTGATTGAAATGAGATTCCTCAATGCCCCCTCAAAACTCAGCAATATCCTCTAACTTACATAAAGATGTGTTGTATTGCCTATTGCTGGCTGGACCATGCTGAATTCCTTGGTCTTATTTACATTGCACAGCCCAAACACATGCTTAGGTAAGAATTACTACTCAATAAACTATGGTTGAATAATAAATGATAGAATGAACACATTATCAAATTTTATTGAACATCTGCTAAGTGCTGGGCATGATCGAGAAACCATGAAAGCAGCATTAAACAAAAAACTAGCAAAATATTATGTTGCCATGGAGATTATAATTGTTCCAAAGGTCTTAAACACTTTCATATGATCCTGAAAAAGACTAAATCTTTTTTCAAATTAGTTGTTTCCTAGTGACTGAGGTTGAAGTATAAAATATTTACTATTTTCAAATGATGCAAATGTCAGTCCATTTAATTTTTTATAAAGTCTAACACTTTGAACTGAACTTGTCAAAATGATCCCACGATAAGTCTTTATCCAAACAGTTTAATTAGGCTTTAAGTAGACTCATTTCTGTATTTACTTACTTTTTTCTTTCTTTAATCTGGCATTAAATAAAGGTCCTCTGCTGATCTATTTTATTGGTCTTTTATATTCTGCTTATATATTTTGGTCTATGTCCTGTTTCCACTCTGTATAAGCACCTAGTCTCTGACTATTTCAAGTCAATCACAGACTAAGATAGTTTAAAAAAAAAATTCTTCTGCACAGTCAAACCTATTTGAAGGTAAGGAATCAGAAATCATCCTGGTCAATATTATAGTTTTTTTTACAGAAGTAAATTTACCTCTCAGAAGGGATCCAACTGATTCACTGAAATATGGTATTACCTTGTCAGTACACTTCTGTGATTCAACTCATCATAAAAACTACCACTATTTTTTTTAATATATGTATTTACCAAAGGAAATACTTATCATCTCTGAATAGATAAGTTCAGCTTTTACTACATTTAACATCACTAGTACATATGTGAACATTTGCTAATTTATTTAAAAAAACATTTTAAAGATGCTTTATTTTTTCTGTGCTTTGTAATTTTATGTTCTATAGCAATAGAGTGCTACATACTACAAGCCAAATTATCTGTCTAAATTTACTTAAAGTTGATATAGTTTCTGTGTTACCTTGTATTTTCTTTCTTTTTAATTTTTTTCTGCATGATTTCTAGTGTGTTTGAAAGACTTACCTTTACTCATGTACTTAACTTGAGGCCTTTTACTTAATATCTTAATGGCTTATTCCCTACTACTACCTCTAATATAGAGATAATATTATAGTACTTGCCCCAAAATGTTATAGAAATTTAGTCATAATATTAAACAGCTAAATGTATGTAGTATCATGTTTTACATGCAATTCAGTACTTATTAAATCTAATTTTATTTTCATATTGTGATTTCATTCATTCATTCTTGAAATCAAAAGGATGATTTTCATACTAAGAACTGCATAATGATTGGGAATTTTAAAAATGAAAATAATTTAATAAAAGATTTTCTACTTCAGGGTGCTTCCTAGCTATCATAGGCATTTAAGATGAAGACACAATACAATATGTTGAATGTCAGAATGGGATTGCAGATAATTCCACAAGCTCCATGTATATGAACAGATAAAGAAGATGTATGTGTAGATAAATCATAGATTCCAGTTAGAAAGAGAACTAGAGGCAAAGGAGGGAGAGGAATTGGGATTGGCAGGAAGGGACAAGAAAAGCAGGTGTGGAGAGTGAAAATGTGGTGACCACTAAAATCACTGATGTAAATAGACAAATCTAGGCAGTTAAGATACATGTCAGAATCTAGAGGATTGTTCTAACCATGATATACACTTGGAGATACAATCAAAATGTACAGTAATAGCACAAGGGGAGGAGGGCAAATAGGTTGAAACAACCAGTTAGCAGCTACAGAGAGGGACTGCTAGGGAAGCCTCACCCTAGGCTTTAAGGAGTGGAGAGGAGCACTTGAAAAGCAAGAAGCAGCAGCCAGAGCTGTCTCAAAACTATAAAGTGTAAAAAGTTAAATAAATAAATTTGTATTAAAAAAAAAAGAAAAAGGAAAAAAAAAGTTTCCAGACACATAAGAACTGAGGAATGAAAAATATTGCAACCTCAGTCCATTTATAGAAGGACTGAAAAATCTTTTCGGATTTAGAATTAGAAATACCCCAGACACTTTCAAAATAGAAACTTTCAGTAGATGATTTCAATAAGATTACTTTATAGATTATTTGAGCAGATTTCTTGGTGGTTCAGAGGGTAAAGAATCTGCCTGCAATTAGGGAGACCTGAGTTTCAGGCCCTTGGTTGGGAAGATCCCCTGGAGAAGAGAATGCCAACCCACTCCAATATTCTTGCCTGGAGAATTCCATGGACAAAGGAGATTGGTGGGTTACAGTCCATGGGGTCACAAAGAGTCAGACATGACCGAGTGACTGACACATGAATGTAAACTACTCTCTTAAAAGATAAAATGATAATTGATAACTGTCAGGCCCTTTACTTGGCAATAATATCTCATCCTTCTATGATATAATTAGATCAGTCTTTCTAAATGCCATATCTTGCACTGGCCTGTATTGATTTGTATTTTCCACTATACAGGTCATTCAGTTTCTTCACTTCTCTTTTTATTTTCTTTTTAAGAAACTTTATGATTTTATTTTTATCATCATGGAATGTGTTTTTCCTTGTGTAATCCCTTTTACAGAGACTTTAAAATATAGAAAAACAAACATGCTTCCATTGTAATCCTTGGAGAACATATAGGTAAATTTTTCCATCTACTAAATATTGACTTTATGTAATTTAAGAGCCTATTTCTATTATTATATCTATTTAATTTTTCTAAATATAGAAATGTNTAGAAATGTGGTTGATTTTCTCAAGGTAGAGTGGCAAGTTAATGGTGGGATCAGGAATAGAAAATAATTTTGTACTCCAGCCTCAGTGAATCATTCTCTTTTATAATAAGGTTGTGACTATATTCAGATGATATCCATATATTTCTTCAAGAAAGACTAGAATACGACACCCATATCAAATCCATTTGATAGCACTGACAATCACATTGGGTGCCATTTTAGATAACCCTAATGTAAATCCTACGTGTTGGCATATTGAATTTACTTGGTAAATTAGATTGTGACATATTCTAGCAATGGTTCAGTAGTACTGTGGGTTTTACAGTTTCTGCTAGTACTAAATTCAACAGGCTACTGCTTATACTGACAGAAAGGGAAAATCATAGGGAGTTACAAAAATCATGTTTAATAGGCACGGAGAGCTAAAAGAATAAAGAACATTCATCAGAATAAATTTTCAGATTGGAAAGCATTATTCAGAAGTAAATTCACAGTAACTGGTGTGCTTTGAAGAAGGCGATGGCACCCGACTCCAGTACTCTTCCCTGGAAAATCGCATGGCTGGAGGAGCCTGGTAGGCTGCAGTCCATGGGGTCATAAAGAGTCAGACACGACTGAGCGACTTCGCTTTCACTTTTCACTTTCATGCATTGGAGAAGGAAATGGCACCCCACTCCAGTGTTCTTGCCTGGAGAATCCCAGGGACGGAGGAGCCTGGTGGGCTGCCGTCTATGGGGTCGCACAGAGTCAGACACGACTGAAGCGACTTAGCAGCAGCCGCAGTGTGCTTTTACTCTCAGACTGGCTGAGAATCAGGGGTTAGCTAAGGAAGACAAAGAGAAACCAGAAAATGGTTTGCTGAAATACAAGGTCATATATAATCATCAGAATTGTCTATATTACTGTCTGTTGGAAATTATTAACTAATGCCAAATAATGAAATCAGAATAAATATTTAAATTTATGTTTATGATTACCCCCTCTCCTATAACAGTTATTTACATATTAAAATGATAAACATTTTTGTTATGTGAAGGACTGATCAGGGTTGAATTTAGAAAGATTTTTAACTTTTTTCTTTAACATTCTCGTATATATTAATATACATGTATGTAAATCAATTCATTTTTATGTGTATATACTTATATACATTTATACATATATGAAATATATCTATAGTGCAAGTGCACACATATACAGATACACATGTTTTCTAGAAATATATCCCAAATTTTCAATTTGCATGCTTTTCCTAAGTGTGGAGCACCCCAGGTAGTTTTCTTTCACTCTGAGAAGAGTATAGTCTGTTGAAAGAGAAGATATTACTTTAGTATTACATTTTGGATTTATCTAATTTCCTATGGATACTCGTGTTTTTATAATTAAAAACATTTCAACAAACCCCAGTAAAGACAATTATACATGGTAGCCAGTCTTTGTTTGTAATACCATTCTCCAAAATGGAAGCAGGGTTCTTTGGAGAAATGGTTGATTCTCGGACTGGGACAGAAAATGTGTGTCCTGAGCCTTAAGTATTTTGTAGTGCCAGAAACTAAGGATGTCTTACACGTCCCTCCACCTGCACATACACAGAGATGAAAAAATAAAAGATTGATTCAGGAGCTAGCTGAAAGTGCTGGCATAATTTGAGAAACAAGATATGACAGTGTTAGATTATAATTATGAAATATATGTTCATTTATTGAAGTAAAGAAATGATCAAATACATGAGGAATAGTAGGCTGATTTCATGTGCAGAAGAATTTAAAACCATTTATATAGATATGCTAGGATTTCCCAGGTGGTGGAGTAGTAAAGAACCCACCTGCCAATACAGAAGACTCAAGAAATGCAGGTTCTATCCCTGGATCAGGAAGATCCCTTGGAGGAGAGGGCATGGGAACTCACTCATGTATTCTTGCCTGGGGAATCCTATGGACAGAGGAGCCTGTCAGACTACAGTCCATAGGATTGCATGGAGTCGGACATGACTGAAGCGACTTAGCATGCAGACACACATAGATATTCAACCCATCAGTAAGTAAAGATTAATGCCCACATCTTATGTATGAACTATGCAGAGTGCCTTTCTTCAGGAGTATGGTATAGAAAGGGAAGATAATTATTTGACAGTGGAGAAACCTGACAAACACTACCTCAAGTTGCACGATCAAGGTTAGTATCCTACATGATGTCATATTGCGGATCCATGATGCAATGTGCTAAGAATGGCATTTTACCACTGAGGTCTTCCACAGAAAATCACATAACACTATTCTAATCATAGGACAAAAACCAGACAAATTCTAATTGAGAAAGATTCTATAAAATGGTGAACAGTAACCAAAGCTGTTAAGATCATCAAAACCAAGGAATGTCTGAGAAACTGTCCCAGAAAAGACTCTAAATTAGTGTGCATGTAGAATTATTGTATGTCTTCACAATAATTCTATTAATCTAAAATTGTTCTAAATTGTTTATTAACATAAATGACACAATTTACTAGAAATATATATATATATATATATATATATAAAATCTTTAGAGCATCTTTTTGTGTTCATGTATTTGTATTAGTTGATAGTATTTTTTTCATTCACCCATTTCTCCATGTCCTTTGGGGTACAGTACACATTTCTTCTGCACAGATCGTGGATATAATTTTTACTTAGTTTGTTCAATGAGCTCTGAGTAGTTTTGGTTCTTGTATGGTTCTTGCCTGGGGAATCCTATGGACAGAGGATTGTACTCTTTTACTCCTGGGTCAACCATGAAAGTAATATGCCCTGGGTAGTGCTTGCCCTTGGTGAATATGAATATATGTGCAATATATCTGAACTCTCCTCAAAGTCCAGAGTCAAGTTGAGCTCCATGAAATATAATGCAAGTTCACCCAGTTGTAAAACAGATCACAAGTGAGAAAAATAAATGTTTTCTAGATAGATCACTGAATTTTCTGATGACTTGTTTATTGCAACAGTAGCAGAAAAATTTAGTGTGTAACTCAATTCTTCATGTAGATGACCATTGCTCTGCTTAAAGTATGCCCATCCCTACTTATTAATTGTGTGTGTGTGTGTGTATTCCATATGCCCATAACTCAAATTTCTTAAAAATAGTTCTATTGGGAAATAGATAACTGTAATACTATTTTAATTAGTATTCAGGAAGTCAGTAAAACCACATGTAACTGACATACTTTGCTTATAATCTATTATTTAGGAAATAATTTTAGTTCATCACAATTACGTTTTTCCCCCACAATTTTGTAACGTAGACCCAGTCCAGTTTGATGGTCATACCATTTGTAAAATGGAATCAATTCAGTTTAGTTCAGTAGCTCAGTCGTGTCCGACTCTTTGCGACCCCATGAATCTCAGCATGCCAGGCCTCCCTGTCCATCACCAACACCTGGAGTTCACTCAAACTCACGTCCATCGAGTCAGTGATGCCATCCAGCCGTCTCATCCTTGGTCATCCCCTTCTCCTCCTGCCCCCAATCCCTCCCAGCATCAGAGTCTTTTCCAATGAGTCAACTCTTCGCATCAGGTGGCCAAAGTACTGGAGTTTCAGCTTTAGCATCATTCCTTCCAAAGAACACCCAAGACTGATCTCCTTTAGAATGGACTAGTTGGATCTCCTTGCAGTCCAAGGAACTC
This sequence comes from Neotragus moschatus, assembly GCA_006410615.1. Classification (NCBI taxonomy): domain Eukaryota; kingdom Metazoa; phylum Chordata; class Mammalia; order Artiodactyla; family Bovidae; genus Neotragus; species Neotragus moschatus. The sequence continues at coordinate 472,975 of SJYA01002519.1, read as the reverse complement.
TCAAGAGTCTTCTCCAACACCACACTTCAAAAGCATCAATTCTTCAATGCTCAGCTTTCTTCACAGTCCAACTCTCACATCCATAATGACCACTGGAAAAACCATAGCCTTGACTAGACGGACCTTTGTTGGCAAAGTAATGTCTCTACTTTTCAATAGCTATCTAGGTTTGTCATAGCTTTCCTTCCAAGGAGTAACTGTCTTTTAATTTATAATCCAATGAATTATTAACATTTGAATGGCCTCATATATTAGAGCTTTCTCTTTTTGTGACTATTGCTGTTTCTGACAAATTTTGCTTATATTAAGTAGTAATTATTTAAAAAGAAATTTAATACCATCAGCAGTAAGTATAGTATACTTGAATATATGTATATGTATTGACTTGATATTGTAAATACATGGTGCATATTCATGATATATTTTGTACATATACAATATCATGCATATGCCACACATACAGATATAAAACAATCTAATGTACACAGCCCCTCAAAATATATAAATGAGTTAATACCTAGGCAGTGAGCTAGATGGCGATATAGCACATAAAGATGCAATTTTACTTTAGGATCCATAGATTATGACCCCATTTAGGTCTTCAGAAACTATAGCAACAATAGTCTGTATGTAATACATTAACTATTATTTTTCTCTTATTGAATAAAATGTAATTGTAAGTACATGGAATATAATCTGTCACAAAAATGTCTCTGATAATAAAGAAAAATGCTTTAGCAGAGTACATTTCTGTTATGATCCTTATATTTGCAACAGTTTTTGTAAGAATTTATATAGTTAAATATCAAACTATCAACAATATGTTTCTATTTTTGGCAATGTGCTTTGCTGATTATATAGGTATATGTTTCTTTTTAATTAATTTTTTATTGAACGATAATTATTTTGTTGTTTTCTGTCAAACCTCAACATGAATCAGCCATAGGTATACATATATCCCTTCCTTATTAAAGCTTCCTCCCACTACCCTCCCCATCCCACCCCTCTAGGTTAATACAGAGCCTCTGTTTGAGTTTCCTGAGCCATACAGAAAATTCCCCTTGGCTATTTATTTTACATAAGGTAACATTGGGCTGATTGAAGCATAAGCTGGAATCAATATTGCTGGGAGAAATATTAATAACCTAAGATATGCAANCTCCCCATCCCACCCCTCTAGGTTAATACAGAGCCTCTGTTTGAGTTTCCTGAGCCATACAGAAAATTCCCCTTGGCTATTTATTTTACATAAGGTAACATTGGGCTGATTGAAGCATAAGCTGGAATCAATATTGCTGGGAGAAATATTAATAACCTAAGATATGCAAATAACACCACCCTTATGGCAGAAAGTGAAGAGGAACGAAAAAGCCTCTTGATGAAAGTGAAAGAGGAGAGTGAAAAGTTGGCTTAAAGCTCAACATTCAGAAAACTAAGATCATGGCATCTGGTCCCATCACTTCATAGGAAATAGATGGGGAAACAGTGTCAGACTTTATATTTGGGGGCTCCAAAATCACTGCAGGTGGTGATTGCAGCCATGAAATTAAAAGATACCTAATCTTTGATAGGAAAGTTATGACCAATCTAGACAGTATATTAAAAAGTGGAGAAATTACTTTGCCAACAAAGGTCCATCTAGTCAAGGCTATGGTTTTTCCAGTGGTCATGTACTGATGTGAGAGTTGGACTATAAAGAAAGCTGAGCACTGAAGAATTGATGCTTTTGAACTGAGGTGTTGGAGAAGACTCTTGAGAGTCCCTTGGACTACAAGGAGATCCAACCAGTCCATCCTAAAGGAGATCAGTCCTGGGTGTTCATTGGAAGGACTGATGTTGAAGCTGAAACTCTAATACTTAGCCACCTGATGCAAAGAGCTGACTCATTTCAAAAGACCCTCATGCTGGGAAAGATTGAGAGCGAGAGAAGAAGGGGATGACAGAGCATGGCTTGGTTGGCACCACTGACTCAATGGACATGAGTTTGATTGGGCTCCGGGAGTTGGTGATGGACAGGGAGGCCTAGCGTGCTGCAGTTCATGGGGTCGCAAAGAGTCAGACATGACTTAGCGACTGAACTGAACTGAATGTAAGTTTTCATGTCATGGGGAGAAGGGAGGAGAGGGTGAGATGTATGGAAAGATTAATATATATTTGTTTTTTAAATTTATATATGTTACTTTTTATTTTTACAAGCTTATTTCTTTTTTTGACTAGTGAAAAATATTGGGGTCATAATATTTAATATGCGATACTGCACAGAAAGTTTTTCTTACTGCAGTTGTTATCTTTGCCATAATTCCAGGTTTCAGTGTCAAAAGAAGGATATTCTAAAAAGCACAGAATACTTCACAGCTTTTCATCCATCTTAACCTCTGCATTTTTCTCCTGGTAATGTATCACATATCAGGAGATTATTAGAAAAATGCAAATAATTGAAAATTTTGATTAAACATGAAAAAACTATTTTGTAAAAAAATAAAAATATGTATGACCATGAACTAACTGCCCCTAATAGCTATGACAAGGCAGAAGCATGTAGTGATAAAATAACTCTAATAGGATTTCTTGTGCATATATACACACACATACAAATTAGTTCCATTAGTTTCTAAGTTACACTCACCACCCTAAAGGTTAACTAAAAATAATAGTAAGTTCTTTTTTACAAAGGTGTGAATTTCTAAGGGACAAATTTAATAGCAATATCCTACATCAAACACGTAGGCAAAGCATTTCTTGTCACCAATTTTTTTACCCATTCTGTTANATACAAATTAGTTCCATTAGTTTCTAAGTTACACTCACCACCCTAAAGGTTAACTAAAAATAATAGTAAGTTCTTTTTTACAAAGGTGTGAATTTCTAAGGGACAAATTTAATAGCAATATCCTACATCAAACACGTAGGCAAAGCATTTCTTGTCACCAATTTTTTTACCCACTCTGTTATCATTCTTCAATTGGCTTTATACTTAGGGCCATGCAGAAAGGATTCAGGTATCACTTTTAAGCCACTCTTGTGTGTGTGTGTGTGTGCACTCGTACGTGCTAAGTCCCTTCAGTTGTGTCTGACTTTGTGTGACCCAATGGACTGCAACCCGCTAAGCTTCTCTGTCCACGGGATTCTCCAGGCAAGAGTACTGGAGTGGGTTGCCATGCCCTCCTCCAGGGGATATTCCTGACCCAGGGATCAAATCAGTGTCTCTCATGTTTCCTGAGTTAGCAGGCAGTTCTTTACCACTAGCCACCTGGGAAGCCCTATAAGCCACTGACTCTTTGTGACCCTGTGGACTGTAGCCCACTAGGTTCCTTAGTCCATGGAATTCTCCAGGCAAGAATACTGGAGTGGGTTGCCATTTTCTTCTCCAGGGGATCTTCCTGACCCGGGGTCGAACTCAGATCTCCGACATTGCAGGCAGATACTTTAAACTCTGAGCCACCAGGGAAGCTATAAGCCACTAGTTGCTTCCTAAACCTGCTAAACTGAGAAGGAGGAGAGTAAGACTAGTTAACAACTAAATGCTTTTGTTTTTGTTTTTGTTCATATTTGATGTTTTTCTCTGTTGAGAATTTCATGAGAAGTGTTGTTGTCTTATCTGGTAACAATCCAGTATTCAGGAATCTTAAGATCATCATATATTATATCTAAAATGTACAATTATGGGCTTTAAAAATAAATCTAAGATTAAAATAGAATTGGAGTAAAAAAATACATAATATTTTTGAATGCCATCATCACACAATTTACTTTTCTTAAATGATTTTCTGTAAAAGAGAATAATGATGGTTGAAAATGCTGTTTCATGATACAGGCAATGCAGAAAAGCAAAATTTTACTGATAGAACTGCTTAGAAAATACATTGTTTAGAATAAAGAAGATTTATTTTTTGTTTTTTTCAAAAACTTTGGGTTTTAGTCTTTACTGCTTTATGCCTCTTGCCTACTTCTGACATTTTTTCACCTTGGATTCCACTGTCATCTCTCCTAAATAAACCAGTCTTGATTACCTAAACAAATTAGATTTAATTATTCAATTGCAAAACTTGTATTAGTGTTTATAAGCTTAATTCTCTTCCCCTGAATTTATATTTTCAAGTCCTGACCTCCAGTACCTCAACATGACTGTATTTAGAGATAAAGTATTTAAAGAGGCAGCCAAGTTAAAATGAGGCTGTTTTGGTGGGCTCTAACCTGTCCTAATTTGTGTCTTTATAAGAAGAGGAGATTACAACACAGAAAGACACACCAAGGGCACATATGCATGGAGGGAAGATCAGGTGAGGACAAGGAGAGAACTCAGAAGAAATAAGACCTGCCCATATACTGATCATGGACATCTAGCTTCCAGGGCTGTGAAAACATATATATATATTTTTTTCTTGTTTAAGCCACCTAGTCAGTGGTATGTTGTTATCGCATCCCTTGTTAACGAACACAAATAGTGAGTGAATATTAACCTTAACATTTTGGAATACTGGCTAATACTTTAAGCATTTTACTTGTCAACGCTCACATGAAAAGTAGTTTTTCAATCACATAGCACATTTGTCTTCTGAAGATACCATAAGAAAGTATTGTTTTGCACAAGAGTCACACTAATTAAATATTATTGATACCTCAAGGTCCAATGACGTGGAGACAAAGGATCAGTGCACGGTTCACATTTGATCATGTACTTTGAGTTTCCTCCAGTTAAATATTATAAAAATGTGCATTTGTAACATGATTAATGGTACTGCTAGTTTATTCCTTTTGTACACCCTGAATTTATATTTCAAAATTTGATTATATCAATCAGTAAAAAAATATTAAAATATATATATATATACGTATATATATAGTTTTGTTTTAATAATTGCATGGCAAACAGAAACCCTGCCCCCTACACATAAGAGTTTGTTTCCTCATTTGACCAACTTTTTTTCTGTTTTGTTTACTAATTCTTTAAAATATCACAATATGATAGGAACTAGAGGAATTAATTTCTAATAAAACAAAATTAACTTTATTGTTAAAATCCACCAGAATTCCTTCATTTGGCCATTCATTCATTTTTTCAAAAAGTTTCAGAAATTAATAGGTTCTAATGGGCGTTCTTCTGAAGGAATGATGCTAAAGCTAAAACTCCAGTACTTTGGCCACCTGATGCGAAGAGTTGACTCATTGGAAAAGACCCTGATGCTGGGAGGGATTGGGGGCAGGAGGAGAAGGGGACAACAGAGGATGAGATGGCTGGATGGCATCACTGACTCGATGGACGCGAGTCTGAATGAACTCCGGGAGCTGGTGATGGACAGGGAGGCCTGGTGTGCTACGATTCATGGGGTCTCAAAGAGTCAGACATGACTGAGTGAATGAACTGAAATGAAGCACTGTGTTTAACACTGGAGATAAAATTTTGAACTAGACAGAAATGGCCCATAATCACCCCTAGAGTGAAAACCATATTAACTGAAAATAGTATGTAATTTCCTTTCTGACACTGACAATTAAAAAAAGCTTTGAAATAGTGCCATTATTTAGTAGTCATTTATATCTAATGGTTATCTAATTTATATATACACTTTAGAAAACCAAATAATAATTTAACCTGTTATTATGAGTTAATAGGAAAGATTGCAAACTTTGGAACAAAGACATTTCTTAGTTTACAGCCTAGTTTTGCTGGGCCATAGTTTTATTATTTGGGGAAAATTATTTGAACCATGCAGACCTGTTTCCTTATGTATAAACCGGCATTATTAATTTTGATTTTGAGACTTGACTTAAAGCCAGAAATTATAATAAATACATGGTGGGCATGTGATAATTGATTATACCTTTATTTTGATATTAAAATTAATAATATTAGGTTTAATCAGATAAAAATTATGTAAGGATCCAAGTCAGAATTACTTTCAAAGCAGTCTTGGGTTTGAGATTAAGCTGCTTGTTTTTTGAGGGTCTGGCTTTTAACCGCTGTGAATTTCTCTTAGGAAATATATAAACTTTGTAAGAAATAAACAACAAAAAATCAATGTTATTATATTCACCAGAATTAAACACAGTATCTGATCTGGTGATATGATTCTGATTTGATTTCCAACTGTTTCATTCTAATAAGGTTCAGATATAATGTTTATTTGTGAGTATTGTATAAATTCACTACAGAGAATAATGAGTTGTTTTAGCTTTTTCTTTCTTCCTCACATTATGCCTAAGAAACATTTGTTTTTTAATTCTTGCACTGTGCGTGTGTGAATGTATGTGAATATGTAATGCATTTGTGTGTGTGCTTAAAGTTTCCTGCTCTTCTGATTCTGTTACTCTAGGACTAGATTTTCTTTTGTGAGATTTGATATTCCATAGAAATAAAACTGTTTTAAACATGCAAAAGCTTCTGCCACTTTGCATTTAGACAAGCAGATCCAATTTTAAGTTCCTTCCAGCAGTTAGTTCATTATTTTAGTGAGTTTTGTCATAGATTCTGATGGTTAAAAAAGGCTCATCACTTGAAATTTTAGCTTTGTTTAGGTTTTGAGAATCATAAAGAACATATTCAGCAATAAAACCCTCATCAATTGATTTAATCTATAAGAAAAATAAGTCTTACTTTGAAATGCTTTTAATATATTTTTGTTTATTTAGGAGTTGGAGGGAAAGGTCACTGTTAATAGAGAGTTTTAAGCAATTGTGACAAATCTGTAAACTAAAGTGATAGTTCAGTATAAGATTATGAAAATTCCTAAAAAGGACACAATGAAAATATGTGCAATTTCTAATTTAAGATAAATTATATTAAATAAATCATGGCTCTCATAGTCATCCTACATAAAATTATGCTATGATCACTGAGCTTTCCTCAGTCTTCTATAAAAGTGATATCAACCTCACTGACACATTAAAAAAGGGAAGATACAACACTGGCACTTGATGAGTTAATGTGATAATAACTAGAATTATGCTATTCATTTGAAAGTATTTAGAAAAAAAAGTGAAAATTTGTAGAAACCTAACACTTTTATATGAGGCTCCCAGGCTGTCTTTAAGCAGACTGGCTATAGCTTAGTGGTCACAGGAAGCCCCGTTATCATACGACTTGGGGAACATGCACATGTAGCTAGCCTCTTGGAAAGTTGTATCTGAATTTAAGTTTTAAAACACAAATGAAATTGATACTAATTCAGTTCAGTTCAGTCGCTCAGTCATGTCCAACTCTTTGCGACTCCATGAATCGCAGGACGCCAGGCCTCCCTGTCCATCACCAACTCCCGGAGTTCACTCAGACTCGCGTCCATCGAGTCAGTGATGCCATCCAGCCATCTCATCCTCTGTGGTCCCCTTCTCCTGCTGCCCCCAATCTCTCCCAGCATCAGGGTCTTTTCCAATGAGTCACCTATTCGCATGAGGTGGCCAAAGTACTGGAGTTTCAGCTTTAGCACCATTCCTTCCAAAGAAATCCCAGGGCTGATCTCCTTCAGAATGGACTGGTTGGATCTCCTTGCAGTCCAAGGGACTCAAGAGCCTTCTCCAACACCACAGTTCAAAAGCATCAATTCTTCGGCACTCAGCCTTCTTCACAGTCCAACTCTCACATCCATACATGACCACTGGAAAAATCGTAGCCTTGACTAGACGGACCTTAGTCGGCAAAGTAATGTCTCTGCTTTTGAATATGTTATCTAGGTTGCTCATAACTTTTCTTCCAAGGAGTAAGCGTCTTTTAATTTCATGGCTGCAGTCACCATCTGCAGTGATTTTGGAGCCCCCAAAAATAAAATCTGACACTGTTTCCACTGTTTCCCCATCTATTTCCTATGAAGTGATGGTACCAATTAAATGGTACTAAATATAATTAATTTTATACAAAATATTTTTAGAGTAATTTGTGCTAGTTTAATTTAGGACTATGTTTATAATTATTTCTGCATAGTTTCTTGAACATTCTTGTCTTTCCTATCATGTTTTACTGGTTCCTGTTTTGGATTTTCATATTACCTTTACTCATTTTGGTGACTCTAATTCTTTTAAAAATAAATGTTGCATACTCATTACTAACAACAAAAAAATATTTGGACTTTCCATTAAACATAAATGAACCCCATAATCAAGAATCCCAATTTTGAAAACCTTTAATAAACTTATAAAATGATAGCCCAGTTGTCTTAATATATTCCTTATTCTACAATATACTTTTTGAGACTGCTAATTATTACATATCATATACATATATATGTGTATATATATATAATTTAGACTATAGATTATGCTTTTTATCTGCTTTCAGTGCTGTTAAAATACAATATTTTTCACCCATAGTAATTTAACTACATGTTTTTTACTTGATGTTTTTACTATGATTTTTTTTAATTGAGCTTCATTACTATGTCTGCTATCAAAGTCCATCCAAAAACATAACTCTGCCAAATTCAAACAGATATAATTATTTTCCTGGGAAAAAAATGAGCCTGGAATATGTCCACTTTGCTTCAGGTTGAACTAATCCAGTGTTTTACAATTTTAAAGTGCTCCGTAGATATTCTTTGGCATGTCAGAAGTTTTTTAACTTGTTCATCAGTGTATGCTGCTGTAAGTTGGTTCTGGTATATGAAGCACTTTAAAGAAAGGCAGAGTTTAAATTCTATAGAATAAGTAAAAGGAATACTATAGAAGAAAGTATGCCTTACTGTTATCTATGAATTTTACTTTAATATTAACTTTACTTATAAATATTTGTTTATTTATACTGTGATTTAACAACATATGACTTGACAATGACCTACGTAAGTATACAAAGATGTGTTAAGAATAAGAACTGAACATTTTAAGACTGTTTGACCAATGTGAAATTATCCTTGGTGAAAAAAGTTTCATTTTCTGGCCAATGAAACTTGAAATAAAGTATTTTAAACATAAAAACATCCTTATATTTGATCCTTAAATGGGCAGAAGAAGACCAAAACCACAATTAATGTAAGGTCTCAATTTATGAATACATTCAGAAATTTCTAGAAAAGCAAGTGTTTTTCACAAGAAAATAGTTGCAGAATAACTTGGTCTTATTTTCCTATTGTTTGTACAAGGAAACAAGCTGTGAGAGACTATTGATAAAAGGTAACGTCCTACCTAATCTGAAATAGGGTTTTGTTTTCTCACATTTGCTCATTTACTTACCCTATAGAATTTAGGTATTTGTATTGCTGCAGTCACTGTCCACAGTGATTCTGGAGCACAAGAAAATAGTCTGTCTCTGTTTCCATTGTTTCCCCATCTATTTGCCATGAAGTGATGAGACCAGTAGGCATCATTTTTGAATGTTGAGCTTTAAGTCAGCTTTTTCACTCTCTTCTTTCACCTTCATCAAGAGGCCCCTTAGTTCCTCTTTGCTTTCTGCCATAAGGATGGTGTTATCTGGGTATCTGAGGTTATTGATATTTCTCCTGGCAACCTTGATTCCAGCTTCTGTTTCATCCATCCTGGCATTTTGCATGATGTACTCTGCATATAAGTTAATAAGCAGAATGACAATATACAGCTTTTATATACTCCTTTCCCAATTTGGAACCAGTCTGTTGTTCCATGTTCAGTTCTTGCTACTGCTTCTTGACCTGCATACAGGTTTCTCAGAAGGCAGGTATGGGAATATCATACAGATCTGATACTCCCATCTCTCTAAGAATTTTTCACAGTTTGTTGTGATCCACAAAGACTTTTGCATAGTCAATGAAACAGAAGACGTTTTTCTGGAATCCCCTTGCTATTTCTATGATTCAATGGATGTAGGCAATTTGATGTCTGTCCCTCTTTCTTTTTTAATCCAGACTATACATCTGGAATTTCATAGTTCACATAGTGTTAGAGCCTAGCTTGTAGGATTTTGAGCATTACTTTGCTAGCATGTTAAAAAAGTGCAATTGTGCAGTAGTGTGAACATTCTTCGGCATTGCTCTGGGCTTTGATATTGGAATGAAAACTGACATTTTGAGTCCTGTGGCCACTGCTGAGTTTTCCAAATTTGCTGGCATGTTGAATGCAGCACTTTCACAGCATCATCTTTTAGGATTTGAAATAGCTCAACTGGAATTCTGTAACCTCCACTAGCTTTGTTTGTAGTGATGTTTCTTAAGGCCCATTTGACTTCACACTTCAGGATATAGGCTTTAGGTGAGTGATCACACCATCGTGATTATCTGGGTCATGAAGATCTTTTTTGTATAGTTCTTCTGAATATTCTTGCCACCTCTTCTTAATATCTTCTGCTTCTGTTAGGTCTATATCACTTCTGTTCTTTACTGTGCCAATCTTTGCATGAAATTTTCCCTTTATGTCTCTAATTTTCTCAAAGAGCTTTCTCATCTTTCTCATTCTATTGTTTTCCTCTATTTCTTTACATTGTGTACTTAGAAAGGCTTTCTTATCTCTCCTTGCTATTCTTTGGAATTCTGTATTCAGATGTGTATGTCTTTCTTTTTCTCCTTTGCCTTTTGCTTCTCTTCTTTTCCATTTGTTTCTAAGGCCTCCTCAGACAACCATTTTACCTTTTTGCCTTTCTTTTTCCTGGGGATGATCTTGATCACTGCCTCCAGTACAGTGTTATGAACCTCTTTACATAGTACTTCAGTAACTCCATCAGACTAATTCCATGCACTTTACAATCATTAGAGGCTTCTTTTAGATCATACCTGAATGGCCTTATGTGTTTTTTTTCTTTAGTTTTTTTTTAGTTTAAGTCTGATTTTAGCAATAAGAAGTTCATGANGCCTCCTCAGACAACCATTTTACCTTTTTGCCTTTCTTTTTCCTGGGGATGATCTTGATCACTGCCTCCAGTACAGTGTTATGAACCTCTTTACATAGTACTTCAGTAACTCCATCAGACTAATTCCATGCACTTTACAATCATTAGAGGCTTCTTTTAGATCATACCTGAATGGCCTTATGTGTTTTTTTTCTTTAGTTTTTTTTTAGTTTAAGTCTGATTTTAGCAATAAGAAGTTCATGATCTGAGCTACAGTCAGCTCCCAGTCTTTTTTTTTTTTTTTTTTTTTTTGCTGATTGTAAAGAGCTTCTCCATTTTTGGTTGCAAAAAATGTAATCAATCTGAATTCTGTGTTGACTCTCTGGTGATGTTCATGTGTAAAGTCATCTCTTATGTTGTTGGAAGAGGGTATTTCCTATGGCCAATGTGTTATCTTGGCAAAACTCTGTTAGCCTTTGCCCTGCTTAATTTTGTAGTCAAAGACCAAATTTGCCTGTTACTACAGGTTCTGAGAGAGATGGGAATACCAGACCACCTGACCTGCCTCTTGAGAAATCTGTATGCAGGTCAGGAAGCAACAGTTAGAACTGGACATGGAACAACAGACTGGTTCCAAATAGGAAAAGGAGTCTGTCAAGGCTGTATATTGTCACCCTGCTTATTTAACTTCTATGCAGAGTACATCATGAGAAA
>SJYA01002519.1:340211-455942 GCA_006410615.1 Neotragus moschatus | reverse complement strand
AGGCCTAGCATGCTGCGATTCATGGGGTCGCAGAGTCAGACACGACTGAGCGACTGAACTGAACTGAACTGACAGGTATCTCTTGACTTCCTACTTTTGCATTCCAGTCCTCTATGATGAAAAGGACATCTTTTGGGGGGTATTAGTTCTAGAATTTCTTGTAGGTGTTCACAGAACCATTTAACTTCAGCTTCTTCTGCATTAATGATTGGGGCACAGACTTGGATTACTGTGAAACTAAATGGTTTGCCCTGGAAACAAACTGACAACATTCTGTCATTTTACAAGTTGCACACAAGTACCACATTTCCAACTCTTCTGTTGACTATGAGGGCTACTCCATTTCTTCTAAGGGATTCTTGCCTATGAAGTAGATATAATGGTCACCTGAATTTAACTCACCCATTCCCATTCATTTTAGTTTACTGATTCCTAAAATGTTGACGTTTACTTTTGCCATCTCCTGGTTGACCACTTCCAATTTACCTTGATTCATGGACCTAACATTCTAGGTTCCTAGGAAATATTGTTCTTTACAGCATTTGACGTTACTTTTACCACAACTGGGCACTGGAAGTTGATCTCTTTGTTATTGTTTTTTTAATTTTTCATTTTGCATAATTCAATTTATATAAAATTCTAGGAAATACAAATTAATCTCTTCAAAAGCAGATCAGTGGTTGTTTTAGGCATGGAGTATAGTAGAGATGGTCTACAAAGTAGAGAAGCATTCTATATGTAATTTTGTCAAAGATTTCAGTGGACACTTGTCAAACTGAAAGATCTTTCACAAAAAGCATTGCTGAGAAATTATCATTCAGGTGTTGCTATTTTTTTCTGCTATACGCTTTTTTGTAGATGGATTTCATTGTATGTCCCTTGGATCTGAAGAGGGTTGTCCTCAGATCTCTTTCCCATGAAGCTGAGGAGGATCATACTCAAGTGTCGTGTCCCACAGATGAGGAAAATGGTAGGGAGTGTCACTGCTTCAGCTGAGTGAGAGGATTGGTGAAAGAATCTCAGTTATGTCCCTCTGTGGTGGATGATTTAGTTTTCATGGTCAGTCGAGTTTCAAGAAAAGACTTTGAAAAGAAAAGAAGTTTGTTTTGTACCTGTATTTTTGAGGAAGATATATGTATACTATTACAAAACAGTAGAAATAAACTGGAAACCAGAAGCTCAATGACAGTTATTGATTGAAATATGCTTCTCAACCAGTTTCCCCAACTATTTATGTTTGTTGTTAAGTTGCTCAGTCATGTCCGACTCTTTGAAACCCNGAGGAAGATATATGTATACTATTATAAAACAGTAGAAATAAACTGGAAACCAGAAGCTCAATGACAGTTATTGATTGAAATATGCTTCTCAACCAGTTTCCCCAACTATTTATGTTTGTTGTTAAGTTGCTCAGTCATGTCCGACTCTTTGAAACCCCATGGATTGCAGAATGCCAGGCTTCCCTGTCTTTCATCATCTCCCAGGGCTTGGTCAAACTCATGTCTATTGAGTCGGTGATGCCATATGTCTCAAGGTTCAGGAGCTTGGACCACTTCTGCTTGGTAATGTCCTATGTTATTTTAGTTCTTGTGTTAAGTTATTTTCCCTGACCTATTGACANCATTGTATGTCCCTTGGATCTGAAGAGGGTTGTCCTCAGATCTCTTTCCCATGAAGCTGAGGAGGATCATGCTCAAGTGTCTTGTCCCACAGATGAGGAAAATGATAGGGAGTGTCATTGTTTCAGCTGAGTGAGAGAATTGGTGAAAGAATCTCAGTTATGTCCCTCTGTGGTGGATGATTTAGTTTTCACGGTCAGTCGAGTTTCAAGAAAAGACTTTGAAAAGAAAAGAAGTTTGTTTCGTACCTGTATTTTTGAGGAAGATATATGTATACTATTATAAAACAGTAGAAATAAACTGGAAACCAGAAGCTCAATGACAGTTATTGATTGAAATATGCTTCTCAACCAGTTTCCCCAACTATTTATGTTTGTTGTTAAGTTGCTCAGTCATGTTCAACTCTTTGAAACCCCNTGAGGAAGATATATGTATACTATTATAAAACAGTAGAAATAAACTGGAAACCAGAAGCTCAATGACAGTTATTGATTGAAATATGCTTCTCAACCAGTTTCCCCAACTATTTATGTTTGTTGTTAAGTTGCTCAGTCATGTTCAGCTCTTTGAAACCCCATGGATTGCAGAATTCCAGGCTTCCCTGTCTTTCATCATCTCCCAGAGCTTGGTCAAACTCATGTCTATTGAGTCGGTGATGCCATATGTCTCAAGGTTCAGGAGCTTGGACAACTTCTGCTTGGTAATGTCCTATGTTATTTTAGTTCTTGTGTTAAGTTATTTTCCCTGACCTATTGACATAAAAATAACTTCACTAGTACACAGTTCCCCTTGCTGAGAAGTGAGGTTTAGAGTTTTGAATTTTTCTCAGCACTACTTTTGGATACTTATTTTATTTGAGTTTCTTGATATTTCAAAGCTTGGACAGAAGCACTGAAAGTGGGAGACATAACTATGAAAAGATTGTGAATTAGTTTTTCAAACTCTGCTATTCCAACTCAAAGAAAAAGTTTTTGATGATTGCAAACCCTGAGCCCTTTCTATCCACTATAGTGTTTTTTGTAGTCATTCCTCCAAACTATAGGCTTCCCCCATCTAATGTCATTTTTAAAGCTGGTATGAGAAAAAAAAATTAGGTATATAGGAAGTAGAAGAAAGAGTTTTTCTCATTTTTCCATCAGGAGTAATGACAGTGATCCTATAATATATCTTCCAATTAAGGCAAGAATAGAATATATATTTTTTCCACATGAAAATAAATACCTGATTTTTTTTAAGGATAGACATAATTCTGTCCTATGCTTAGACTTCCTTTCTTTGAATGAAAGATGGTATCTTGTGGTTATATAAATGTACACACACACAAACACACACAGACACACACACACACACACTTATTATACAGAATACATGATAATCTGGTCCATTCACATTATGGGAATGTTTGTTTGAGCACCTTAAATTTCTACAGATCTGAAGTAAAAAGTGAACTGATCTAGTATAAATAAGATTTTGGTGGAGGTCTGGAACATTTTGAAGGGAAAAAAAAGTTGAACTAAGTTTGAACCATCCACCAGATTTTTGGTCAATTTCCAATAATATGCCATTGATTGGGAGCACATCAGCTTCTCTTTTAACAGTACTGTTACTGTTTTGATTTCCATTATAGAGATACATTAAGGGAGAAGATGATATAAGCTTGTGTATATTCCAATAGGGAGTGAATTCATGTTCACAAGGTTATATGGAATAGCAAAGTTACAAATATTCAGTGGGAGATACACTATGGTTTTGTCATGCTCATCATTGTTTATGAAACAGAAAAATTTGAGATAAGAGTTCAGGCCTGAGTTGACGGTACCCAATGGAAACCGATAATATCTGGTGCCAGTCTTCTAGAAGGGAGGAAACTAGTGATTTCAAATCTACCAAAGGAAAATCTTACATATTTCCTACTTATATTTTGCCATCTTTCTAAATATAGTATCTAGGCCACCAGTCCTGATTAGTCATGATTATTGTTAGCTCTGGCATAAATATGTTGTTGCTGTTTTGTTGCTCAGTCATGTCTGACTTTGTGACCCCATGGACTGCAACATGCCAGACTTCCCTGTCCTTCACTGTCTCTCAGAGTCTGCTCAAACTCATGTCCATTGNTCTAGGCCACCAGTCCTGATTAGTCATGATTATTGTTAGCTCTGGCATAAATATGTTGTTGCTGTTTTGTTGCTCAGTCATGTCTGACTTTGTGACCCCATGGACTGCAACATGCCAGACTTCCCTGTCCTTCACTGTCTCTCAGAGTCTGCTCAAACTCATGTCCATTGAGTTGATGATGCCATCGAACCATGGCATAAATATAACAATCAGTAAGTTTAACAGAATCAGATAATTTCTGTAAGGTAGGTAAACAAGCTCAATCTGAAGGGCAGTAGGAAAATCAGGGAAAGAACAAGCAAAGGCGTGAATGACATGATTTAACATGATACATAGTGAAGATGAAAAAAGAAAGAAAGTTATAAAGGTCTGGTTCATATCTCTTAGGTAAGCTATCCTCTTTAGATGCCATCTACTTTAGTCCTTAGAATTTTTCAGCTTTAGGCCACCAGTTAATACTTATATCTCTACAGATTTGGGGGATTTCATTAAATGTGACACATGAATCCTTGAAGTTTGGCTACATTGTGGTNACCGGCAATCCATTTCCCTTATGATATCATACATGTTACAATGCCATATTCCCAAATCCTCGCACCCTCTCCCTCTTCTTTATTAGCTATGGGTCAAAAGAAACTAGAGCTAAGTGCATCAATTGTCCTGTAATTATTTTTAAAGATATAAGTTTTTGCATCCTGGAGGGAGTAGATCTAAACTTTGGAAGAACCAAAAATAATACACTTGGCCAGGGTATTCAGAGGGTTTCAACTCATTGAGCTGAGTCTTAATAATTAGATTTTTATGTTTGAGCAATGCTGAAGACTACACATGATAAGCACAATTAACGTGCTGCAGAAATGACCAGACAGACTCATCAAAACATCTGACCAGTAAAGTGGATTCCCCAATCACTATGAAGTTCAAGGAGGGTTCCTCAAGTGAAAATAATCTTTTCTAATGGGTTTTGAGCTACAGAAGAAGCAGTCACTTGTTTTCATGAAAAACTTCAGTCTAATGTGAAAATATACAAACCATTATAAAAACATTCATGAGTGGGAGTGATTGTATGAAATCCATTCAGGTGGTTCATTGGATAAATGAAAATATCCAGAGATAGTTTGGATAGTTTTTCCAGCATTTAGAACGGATGGGAGNAAGCAGTCACTTGTTTTCATGAAAAACTTCAGTCTAATGTGAAAATATACAAACCATTATAAAAACATTCATGAGTGGGAGTGATTGTATGAAATCCATTCAGGTGGTTCATTGGATAAATGAAAATATCCAGAGATAGTTTGGATAGTTTTTCCAGCATTTAGAACGGATGGGAGAAGCAGGGTAAGTGCTTTCTGCAGCCTTGTCAAAGGTTCCCTACCAATACTGATTCATGAACGTCATTTATTCAGTAGCCAAGTGACAAGGCAGTGGGCTTCCCTGGTGGTTCAGTCAGTAAAGAATCTGCCTGCCAAGCAGGAGACACAAGAGATGCAGGTTCAATCCCTGGATTGGGAAGATGCCCTGGAGAAGGAAATAGCAACCCACTCCAGTATTTTTGCCTGGGAAATCCCATGGAAAGAGGAATGTGAGATCCCTGAGGTCACAAAAGAGTCAGATATGGTTTAGTGACTAAGTAACAATAAAGTGACAAGGTAAGCCCCTTTTGAAGTCTTGTCAATGTTTCTCTACTAATATTGATTCATGAATATTATCATTTTATCAAATGGCAACTGATTTAATATAGATATGGTAGTAAAAGAAATTTTAAATTTCCTAAAAAGCCTGGCTTATTATTGGGTCACAACTAGAGTTTCTTTGCTTCATGATTCCAGTAGCGTTTAGATTTTCAATTTTCTTTTTCTTCTTCAGGGGCCCTTTTTTTTTTTTTGTATTTTCCTGGAAAATTCACTTAGGTTGTCACCAGCAAAAGTAGTTTTCTGGATTGTGACAGAGATTTTGTCTGTGGATCCCATAACAGCAGCATTTTTTGAAGAAATAATCAATGAGGTGGTTTCCTTTGCCTTCCAGAGAGTTGAACTTAGAATGCCCAGGGACTTTAATAATAGCCAAAGCTGCCGGCCACAGTATAGCATTTTAAGTTTTGAACATAACTACCATTTTAAATTTTGTGTCTACTGGAAGTCAAAAAATCTGGTTTCTATAACATTCCAAAATCATGGGGTACTCTAAAGGCATGATAGCTATCATTATTTATGTTTGCAGTTTTATCTTCTGGTAGATTACATGCTTGAATATCATTCAGTATATCATTCAACTTGTTGGGCTCAAGTGGCCAAAAGTAGGGGTACAGCCTCAAGGACCTCAAAAGGAGTTGCTATTGAATATCCAGTGCAATATTTGCCATTTTCATTTTTCAAGTAAGAGCCATTAACAGTAAATCATGAACAGTCAACGTTTGTCAAGGAGGTTTCTTTTAAGTTATTATAAGGGGTTGATAGGTGATTCATTCAAGTTAGATAGATATAGGAAGGTTTGTCCACGGAAGAAGGAAAAGAATAACTGGATTGTTACAGTAAATGAGAGTGATATGCAGGTTGGTTAGTGAAAGAATTCTATAAAAAGTAAGAGTTTGCTGAAAAATGTTGGGAATGATATGAGTTCGAGAGCTTTGACAGCATGAGTTACAAAGATGGTTAGAGGATTCTATGATCATCAGTGGACTTTACCAGAAGAGAGTGGCAAGGATAGCCCCAAGGCATGAGGGGTAACACTGTGTCATGGGACGTAGTTGATGACTGTCGTAACCTAGAGGTTGTGGTAGCACCCATGCTTTTGAGTAAGTACTCTGAGGGTATTATCCTCTTTTTCGTAAACAAAAAAGAAACAAGGGAGCTTATAGTTCATGCTACTGCTGCTAAGTCACTTCAGTTGTGTCCGACTCTGTGAGACCATATAGATGGCAGCCCACCAGGCTCCTCTGTCCCTGGGATTCTCCAGGCAAGAACACTGGAGTGGGTTTCCATTTCCTTCTCCATAGTTCATATATCTGAGGGCAAAATGATTTATTAAGGTTTCCTTGAAGACTTTAAAGGCTAGATCATCTTGGTTTTTCAAGATAATGGGAGTTTAGTGGTTTTTATTAAGACAAGCAAAGCCTGGATCATGAAAGATAAGTTTGGAATTAACTGTGATAATAAGCAGCTACTACAAGAACACCTTATAACTGACATTTACTTTTAGGTTTAGAGAAATACAAGATGCCATGAAGGCTTTTGGGATCTATCTAGGTGTAATCCTTGTTCTGAGATAAAATATCTTAAATATTGGACTTGATTTTGAACAATATGCAATTTTTCCTTTGAGAACTTGTGTCCGTTAGTGGCTAAGAGTTGTAGCAGATGAAATCCGCCTTCTTGTGAGGAAGAGGTTTGATAAGGTGAGCACAGAAGTAAACCTATTGTTTACTATTGTTGAATAGTATTGTTGAATAGTAGAGCCTCTAGAAGATTTTGTATTATAAAAATCAGCTTTTAAATTTTGTGAGAAGAAGGACTTTTGGAAGAACCATGGGCCATTTCTGTTCAGGTATATTGTTGTCCTTCTAAGGTAAAAGCAAGAATATATTGGCCAGCCTTACCAGCCAGAATACTAAACGATGTATTGAATAAGTTGATCATGACGAAAAACTTGCTTTCAGTAGGGATTAATGCTAATACTGTATGCAGATTAGGAACAACAATATGGCAAAGAATGACAATGTTATTCATTTCTTAGAGATCCTGAACAAATCTTTATCCTCAATCATTAGGTTTTCTTATAGGTAAAATAGGGGTATTACAAGGACTACTGCAAGGGATAATAAGTTCCTGTGCTTTATAGTCTTCTATGGCATGTCTTGGGCTTCCCAGGTGCACAGTGGTAAAGAACCTGCCTGCCAATGCAGGAGATGCAAGAGATGCAGGTTAGATCCCTAAGTTGGGAAGATCCTCTGGAGAAGGAAATGGCAACCCACTCCAGTATTCTTGCCTGAACAATTCCATGGTTAGAGGAGCAGCCTGGCAGTTATAGTCCATTGAGTCACAAAGAGTAGGACACCACTGAGCATGAACACACATGATAAATCTTATGCTCTGTAAACTTAAACTCTTTGTTTACAGGGTATTGATTAATTCTTGAGAGAGATTTGGAGAGATCCATTTGGATCTGAACCCAGAGAGGGATAATATGAATTCTGTCTATGTCTGTGGGAGATGTTACTCATAGACTAAGGGACACTAAGTAATGCAGATGTGTCTGAAATTTGTCCTTCTATGGTTTGTAAGAGCTACAGGAGAAGTGGGTAACAGAGGATGAGATAGCTGAATGGCACCACGGATTCAATGGACATGAACTTGGGCGAACTCCAGGAGATGGGGAGAGACAGGGAGGCCTGGCATGCTGCAGTCCATGGGGTCGCAAAGAGTCAGACACAACTTAGTGACTGAACAGTGTGGTTCATAAATTATTGGTCATATGAAAGAGTAAAACTTTGGATTCTCTTGGACATTAGACTTAAAAGACTTGAAACTTGAGTTACAATCTCTTGAATTTATCTTTCATTCAAGAGAAAGAAATGTCACCATGATATTTTTCTAGGAAATCTCATCCTAATAAATGAAGAGCCACGATACTGAGGAAAAATAAGTGTTTATCTTGTAAAGATCCTAAGGAAAATGGATATAGGTTGAGAAAGAGACATATTGTGATTAATTTGAACTCCTCACTATTTGAAGGGATTGTTTATTTGTAGTGGGGTTGTGAACTGATAGAGTGGCTCCTGTGTCAACTGGTATGTAAGGGATTTATATCAGATCTGGGAAATTATTTCCTCCAGCCTGTTATATGGTAGAATTGGAAATAGCCCCTGTGCTCCTTTGGAGTCCCATCACTGGAATGACCTTGTCCCTTGGCTTTTGGAAAGCTGTAACTGTCTAGACTTTGAAAAAAAATCTCTTCCAATGGGTACTTTTTATTTTTATTTTATTTTTTAACAATAATGATAGTTTAGGAAGAGTTTGTTTGAAAACTATAACTGTCTAGCTTTTCAAAAAAAATCAACTGCAGTCTCTCTTTCAAAGGTCAGTTTTTATTTATTTATTTATTTTTACAATAAAACAAAATAGGTTAGGAACAGTTTCTTTGGGAAATTCCATCTGTTGAAAACTTTTAGCCATGCTCCCTTTTTATGGAATCATTTTCCATGGCATGTGCTAACTGATTAGCTATGTTGACAAGGTCAAGGTGAATATTATTCTTCATTCTCTTTCGGTTATCTTGACTAACAGAGAAAAGTCTCTGTTTTAACTATAAACATTGAACTAAAGGCTGCATTGATAGAGTCAATGTCTATAGAGAGTCTATATTTTCTTTAAAAACAATTTTGAGTCTGCTGTAGTAATCATGAATAGATTCAATAGGCTTTTCAATTGTGGGCACAAAATTCAATGGGTACAAGCATTAATTTTGTCCCCATCTACTAGCTTACAGAAATTCCTCAGGATGGCAAGATGTAGCCTTTGGGATATGACAGGAGCTCGGTCTTATAAAAGAGCTATTTGTTAGCTGACTTGAAATTCCAAAGGTTTTTTGAGGCTTTCCCAATGAGCAGTTTTCATCCAATGCTGGACCTAACCTTCTCCAATAAGCATGTGGATTAACTGATAAAGATCAAAGGTTCAGTTTCAATTATAATATTGAATTATTTGGCAAATCTTTGAGGATCCTTTGGAAAAAGATCCTTTGAAAGAAAAGCTATGACCAACCTAAACAGCATATTAAAAAACAGAGACATTACTTTGCCAATAAATGTCTGTCTAGTCAAAATTATGATTTTTCCAGTAGTCATGTATGGATGTGAGAGTTGGACTATATATAAAGAAAGCTGAGCACTGAAGAACTGATGCTTTTGAACTGTGATGTTGGAGAAGACTCTTGAGAATCCCTTGGACTGTAAGAGGATCCAACCAACCAATCCTAAAGAAAATCAATCCTGAATATCATTGGAAGGACTGATGCTGAAGCTGAAACTCCAATATTTTGGCTATCCAATGTGAAGAACTGTTTCATTGGAAAAGACCCTGATGCTGGGAAAGATTGAAGGCAGGAGGAGAAGGGGACAACAGAGAATGAGATGGTTGGATGGCATCACCAACTGGATGGACATGAATTTGAGCAAGCTCCAGGAGTTGGTGATGGACAGGGGAACCTGGAGTGCTGCAGTCCATGGCTTCGCTAAGAGTCAGACACTACTGAGAAACTGAACTGAACTGAGGATCCTCAATTACTTTGGGAAAATAGTTTACGATAGACCCAAGTTCAACTTTGGTCCATGGAAAAGAATTAATTAATGGTGTAGCAGGATCCTCAGAACACCTAAATTTAAAAGGGAAAGTTTTAATAGGCTCAGTTGGTAAAGTTTAGGAAATAGAGATGAAAGGGAGTTTAGATAAAGAAAGAGGATCTGAAGAGGGCAAAGTTGAATATAGAGGAGGTCAAGTAATGAGGTTACAGGAAACCCTTGCTCCTGTCACCAAAGAAGAGGCCTCAGCTGCCTGGTTTATCTCCTTTATTTCCTTAAGCTAACTTAGAAATGCTATTTTACAAAGAGGTAATTTTAACACACTAATGACCAGAAACATATTAATATGCTTTTTGTTACCTGAACATTATCGACTGGAAACATTTTAATATTCACTCACATAAAAAATTGCTGACCACAGGCATTAGTTTCTGCAAAAATCCCCTGTTCAATAATGTATTAAAGTGCTGAACTAGGTACCAATTAAAATAGTTATCCCACTCAGATTGTTTAGTTTTTATTGCCTTGGTCTTCTAATTTAGTTTGAATAAAATATGTTTCAGCAGATTGAAAGTTTTTCATAATGTCCACTGGAGTTCTACATTATCTTTAGTAGGACTGTATCATCTAGTCAAAAGTGCACATAAAGATGGACCATAATTTTTTAACAGAAAATCAGCCAGGATCCCTGAATAAAGATCACTATTGTGACATTGAGATGACTGGCATCTCATCTCTCACAGGCTTTTCTGACAGCAAAATAAAAATTCCTAAATCCCTAGCCTGATGGATGTGCTTTCAGAGTTGGGAGTTTTGTTTCACAGTGTGTCTTTGATGAGATTCCCTCTCTTTTCTCCCGGAAGACAGCCTTTGCCCTATTGTCTGACTCATGACCAGTTGTCCCTCGTATTGTCTTGCAGTTGACAGATGACCTAAGGTCAGTCTGGTTTGTCTGTGATCAATTTATGCTCTCACATAAGTCTTTGCTTTAGAGACTAAAGTCTCTAAAGGGAGGTGGCAAGTACTCCAACACCATTTATTTGTTCAACCTTTGCCCACCTATAGAATTTTTAATTTTTGCTCTCATTCACTCCAAAGAAACTACACCCAAATTCTAGCATGTTTCCAATAAAACAAAGTGTTCACTGAAAAGAATAAAACTTTTAAACAGATCCTTAATGCCCACCCAAATGGAGGCAGACCAGAGTCTAAGCTCCAGGGCTCTCATGGGGGTACCGCACACAATTTTAAGGGTCATATCCCTTGAGAGTCATCTCCTTTGGATCCCACTTTAAATGCAAAAAAAAAAAATCTACCTAAATAAAAAGATAAAATGAAGCAAGCTCAATATTGTCAGAAATGGTCTCATTTGGTAGTAGCAGAAGAATTGCAATTCAGGATACACAAACTGTAGCAAGCTTCAGTGAAGTCTGCTGAGGATTTGGGATAGGCTGTATTTATAGATAGGGAAGGTAAAGAAGTGAGAGCTCAGTTAGAGTCTATTAATAAAACAAATGAAGAGTAACTTTGAAAATTTCCAAGGAGACAAAACCAGACCAGTCCCATAAACAAAGCTCAATTCAGTTTATTTTACAAGACCAGCTTATACAGAGTGACTCATTCATGCCTCTGGAAAACATAAGCAAAATTTCCCAAGATTCCTTGATCAATTTCCTATCATTTAAGAGCATCCCAATACTATCAGTTTTATGTAAATTAGGTATTTATGGGAAATCCATCTCTCAGTCCTCAAGTTTTGTTTCCCTGAGGGCATATGTATAAAATTTTCTATTTTCTATTCTCCACTTCTATTTTAGACTGAAATTCTTTCACAGAGCATATGTAGGATTTGGGGGATATAAAAAATGGGGAATAATTTTGGAAGATTCTTAAAACTTCTTTTTAAGAACAATTGGATAAATGAGTCAAATAAGAACACACAATAAAAAAATGTTTTTAAGTTCATATTTTTTTTCCTGTGTTATTATTTCAACATTGTTTCAAAAAGGTGGAAAATATTCTGTGAAGTTTTTTAAATGGAGATCTTTAGTCAGTTAAGATATTTTAATTGCAATCACATAAAAAAAGAAGATAGACAAAATGACCTTACCGTGCATTCCAGGTTTATGCTTCTTTATGGCTATAGAATAAATATGTTTTGACTATTATTCCTTTACAAATAGCAAGTGGGAGTATGAGTATTGACATTCCATGCATAGTAATCAAGATAATATCTATTTTTATGAGTACAGTTCTTAATTAAGGTTAGTCCGAGTGGGTCACCTTAGTAAAATAATGAAAAGTCAAAGTGCCAATATTCAAGGTTGCACTGCCTTATAAATAGTTTATTATTGCTTCCCACTCTCTATATTACTAGGATGGCTATCTTTATATGATAACATTTTAATTTTATTCTCATTTTCAAGTGAACTTTTTGTTGTTGTTGCTCAACCCTGCTGCTGCTGCTAAGTCGCTTCAGTCATGTCCAACTCTGTGTGACCCCATAGACGGCAGCCCATCAGGCTCCCCCGTCCCTGGGATTCTCCAGGCAAGAATACTGGAGTGGGTTGCCATTTCCTTCTCCAATGCATGAAAGTGAAAAGTGAAAGTGAAGATCAGTGGTATCCAACTCTTAGCGACCGCATGGACTACAGCCTACCAGGCTCCTCCGTCCATGGGATTTTCCAGGCAAGACTAACCCTTCTAAAAATACCTAATTATTTAATGGATATTCAGAATAACATTGGATTTTATCAAGGAAGGTAAAACAGTGGACAAGACAAAAAATACATATGATTTTGCAGTATCTCCTAAGTTCCAACTTTCTCTTCATAGACAATATCAAACTGTGGACATATTCTCTTACAGTAGATGAATTTCATCATAAGTTATGTGTCTGGTGATAAGCTCAGTTCTTTTACTTGGTCAATGGCTTGGTTACCTTAGGGCCACTTATTTCTGATGCTTTCTTGATGGAAGATAAGGAATGAAGTTTGGTGTCACACTGTCACTCAACCAGGAGGCTATTCCTTTCAGTGCTAAGACTGAGATTCAGTACTCCCCCACTGACTACTCAATTCAGTTCAGTTCAGTTGCTCAGTCATGTCCGACTCTTTGCGACCCCATGAATCACAGCACGCCAGGCCTCCCTGTCCATCACCAGCTCCCGGAGTTCACTCAGACTCATGCCCATCAAGTCAGTGATGCCATCCAGCCATCTCATCTTCTGTCATCCCCTTCTCCTCCTGCCCCCAATCCCTCCCAGCATCAGAGTCTTTTCCAATGAGTCAACTCTTCGCATGAGGTGGCCAAAGTACTGGAGTTTCAGCTTTAGGATCATTCCTTCCAAAGAAATACCAGGGCTGATCTCCTTCAGAATGGACTAGTTGGATCTCCTTGCAGTCTAAGGGATATTGACTACTACTTCCTAATAAATAAGTCATTGTTTTGCAAGTTTAGATTTTAAAGGTTTATGAGTTAAATAGAAAAGGCTATAACAAGCTTTTATTTTTTTTGCAATGTCCTTCATCAGACTCTGTACATTTACCTACCTTAGGTTTATCTAGAACCAAAAGCTATTAATATCTTCATTTTATTAATAAGCAAACAACTGTTTAGGAACATTAAGTGACTGCCAAATAAGTTACTAAATCAATCCAGCCTAGGATTATCTGTCTCAAAAATGACAATGTTTTTATTCAGTTGTAAGTAAATCATTCATATATATACTAATCAAGAGAAACTACTGCAAGAAAGAAACATGAGAGCTATAAGGTTAATGAATCTGCAAAGTATTCAAATGCATGAGTATCTTAGAATTAGTATGGTTCCTTCACTGTGGTTAAGCCAATTTAGACTTCTATTACTTTACCTTAAAGTTATTTAAATTCTAAGTTTAAATTCTAAAGGGCAGAAGAAAAGAAGTACATTTATTTCCCCCATCTCTTCTTATATTTATAATCAGAAACTTTAAATAATACCTAATAGTTTCATAAAACTTGCTTCAAATGTCCTATTTTTTGAATTCTAAGGAAGAGGTTTTTTTTGATGATGATTGTAAAATAGAAAAGTTTGGCTTGTATGAGACTACAAGAAGTCTAGAGGAAGAATGTGATGTCCTTAAGGTTTTATGTTTGTGCTTTTATTATTTTAATTTGCTTTTAATTTTTAAGATTTTAACTTTAAACCCTTGCCCAAAGGAGAAATTCTAGAACTGCTGCCTTGGCTCTCATGTTTTTATACATATTTTAGATGCATGAAGGAAGAGCAGGGGATATGATGAAGAAACAAGCGACTTGTTCACATGATCCATAGAAGGCAGATGGAAGCAGGTTATGAAAAATGTAAATGCATTAGATATAGAGATATTAATCATCAGCCCAGACAGAGACAGCTAGCAGTTTTATGTCTTTTTTGCCTGCATAGGGTGAAACGTAGTTGCCATAGCATTTTATATACATATCACTTATATGCATTCAATACTTATGCAGATAAAATTAATTTCAATCTCCTCACACACTGATTGATAGGTCAGTGTTTCTATTTTCTTGCTGTGAAAACAAAAGTTCAGAGAAATTCAGCTATTTACCTAAGAAAGCATAGCTGGGAAAATGTAGAGCTTACCTCATTCTAGGTATCTTTTTTTCTAATTTTGAAGGCTTTCAAACATATCACTCTCTCTTCAACTGTTCATGCATGTGTATCTAAAAAGCTACTGTTTTGTAGAATAATTTTGTTGGAAGAGGGAAAATGCTGTTGTTTAACTTTATTTTATAAAGATCTATGAAGGATAGAAGATATTATGTATTACAAATATTAACTTCCCAAGGGATAAAAGTACAAAATTCTTCAAGTAAAAGAGTAAACACAAGAAAAACTCTATTTCCAGAACCCTAGTTTGTGCCAAATGTGCTTTTACACTTATTAGAAACAGTTCCTCATTCACAATGTAAAAATGATGTTATTATTTTAGTTTATATATAACATATGACATAAGGAGTGATTTTGTGACTAATTTAGGTCTCAGGTTCTTTTTCTCACCCACAGTCATACATTTGGCCATTTAATTTTTTCAAATCTACTGTTTCAAATTTCACAGTTCATTTTCAAGTTAGAAAACATACTGATGTGTTTCCTTTCTATTTCTTCCTGAATATATTTATGTTATCTTTTTGTGCGATGATGAATCATTTTTTGACACATTCCAGTATTTTTTTTCTCATATGCCTTTCCTTTTTTCAGCTCCAAATAATGAAATCATCACTGACCCCATTGGCATTCATTTCTATTTTGATTTGTGTGAAGAACTCTTAGATTGAAGTTTTACACTGTCAACAACTATAGGGGCTAGCTATGATCTTGTCACAGTCTATTTGTTTTACACTGTTTCTTTTTTCCTTCCACACATTCCTTGAATGTAACTTCATGTGAAAATATGGTTAGTGGGCTGTTTTACTTATTTTTCTAGATCACCAATGGAAATATTAACTCTGACAGGAATAAATACAGGGCTCTACACCACCCTACCAGATATGTTATCTTGTGTTTATTATTCCCCATCATTCATTTTCAAAACCTTCCTGTTGTTTTTATGAAATGTTTGTATATGTTTTACTCTTAAGACTCCCCCATTAAGTTATTATTAAAATTCAAGCTCATCTGTAATTTGAGACATTTATAAGAAAGGAAGAAAGTAGCTGAGTCTTTTCCATAATCAAATTCAACCTCTTGGGCTGAGCAGCAGTTTTCTTTACTAAGTGATACAGGTTTGGCCGGGTAATTTTAGAAAGGCATGAGTAGTTGTATCTTGTGTTGAACGTATTTGTATGCATATTATAATATTTTCATAGAATATTTAGTAAGTTTGTACACATATAAACTATTTTATGTTTGTTTACTTTAAAGAAAACTTGAAAGCTTTTAAATACTAAAAATAATCTAAGAATAAATATAAAACCAGTAGATTTTTCTTTCCCAAAATATCTTCAGAAGTCATTGTTGGCAAACTTCCAAATACACATTAAGTAATGGATTTGTATGACAGTTTTATCATATCATATGTATATTTATTGTTCTTATGGTGGACACTTTTGTCTGTTGCCAATGTCTGTGGATGGTATTAAGTTGCAGAAAAGAGGTAAGTGCCAAGTTTTAATGCAGATCTGTAAGTTGTCGAAAATGACCATTGAGAATCATTCTCTGAATACTGACTAATCAAATAGTAAGGGAAGGTTAGACTGGAAATAATCATAAGGATTTAATTTAGGCCAAAGTGATTTTTTTTTAGGTGAAAGTGTTTTCATCTTGCAGAAGAGGAAACTGATCTACAACAGTGAAGTGCATAGATTTACAGCACATCTCAGCCTAGAGACTCAGCTCTGTAGATACTGATGTGCACCATTCAAACTGTTTAAGTAGAGACGCCTATTTGTTTTGTCTGTTGCTACGTGAAGATGAGCAACAACTTGGTGATTTCCTGGGTTTATTATCGCTCAGTATTTGTGGGTCTGGAGTCCAAACATGGTTTCACTGGCTACTCCACTCAGGGTTTCGAAAGTTTACAATCAGGTTGTTGGTCAGATAACATTCTCATCTGGAGGCTCACGTAGGGAAGACTCCGTTTCCAAGATCATTCAGGTTGTTGATAAGAGTCATTTACTTGTAACTGTGTAACTGAGGGCATTGGCTTTCTTTTGGTCCTAGGCTGGAGGCCACTCTTAAGTCTTCAAAGAAGCTAAATGTTCCTAGAGTCACCCAAAGTTCTTTGGTAAGCGGTCTTTATCGGTGTGACAGTCTACTTCATCAAGCCAGAAAGGACAGTATCTCACCTCTAGGAGATTCTAGCCCTTTTAAAGACTTTCATCTAATTAATTCTAATATAATTTTTGGGGAGATTTAATTGTTGTTGTTCAGTTGCTGAGTCTGGCTTTTGTGACCCCTTGGACCTCAGGCTCCTCGTCTTCTGCTCTCTCCTAGAGTTTGCTCAGATTCATATCCATTGAGTCAGTGATGCCATCTATCTCATCCTCTGCCATGCCCCCTTCTCCTTTAGCCTTCAATCTATTCCAGCATCGGGGTCTTTTCCAATGAGTTGGCTCTTTGCATCAGGTGGCCAAAGTATTGGAGCTTAGGCTTCAGCATCGGTCCTTTCAAGGAATATTAACCTTTTAATGAATAGTCTTTTAAAGGCTTTCATCTGATTAATTCTAACAGAATTTATTGGGAGATTTAATTACATTGGCAAAATCTCTTTATCTTTGTCATACTTGGTTAGATAGAAGCAAATTACAGATCCTACCCACCTAATTTGACTCATTTGAAGATAACTTACTATAAGCCTATCTTAACTTTCAGTTATCATGGATCTTGAGATGTCTGCCATCTAGTTTAAAAAATTATTATTAAATTCTCTCCCCCCACAAAATAACAAGAAAAAACAGAAAAGACTCTGATGCTGGGAAAGATTGAAGATGGGAGGAGAAGGGGATGACAGACGATGAGATGGTTGGATGGCATCATCAACTCAATGGACATGAGTTTGAGTAAACTCTGGGAGTTGGTAATGGACAGGGAGGCCTAGCATGCTGCAGTCCATGGGGTCACAGAGTCAGACGCAGATGAGCAACTGAACTGACTGACTGACTGACCCACACATAAAGGAAGTTACAAAAGGAGTGAATACTAGGGTGTGGAAATCATGAGGGGTCACCCTAGGGTGTCCACCACAGCTTGCTTCTTAAATCCAAGTTACACAAACGGNTAGCATGCTGCAGTCCATGGGGTCACAGAGTCAGACGCAGATGAGCAACTGAACTGACTGACTGACTGACCCACACATAAAGGAAGTTACAAAAGGAGTGAATACTAGGGTGTGGAAATCATGAGGGGTCACCCTAGGGTGTCCACCACAGCTTGCTTCTTAAATCCAAGTTACACAAACGGAATCTACTGAAACACTGGTGCATATATCACATATATACATAAACATTTGACTTTCCCCCAATAATTCAAGAAGCTTTCATGATTCTGTATGTATTCTCTATCTTCTCTCAAAGATCAAATCCAGTCTACCTTGTTTATCATCTCATCTTCTCTTTGTCTTGAGACTTTGAGAGAAACTATTTTCCCCTTCCTTTCTTCTTTCTTCAAGTGAGTCAGGCATTCAAATATATTCTACATCAGCCCTGTGCAACAGAGCAATCATGGAAGCCACATATGTAATTACATGAAAAAGTAAAAACAAACATAAACTAACATAAACCTACATTAAAAAGTAAAACTAATTTTCATAATATATTTTCTGAAATATATTAAAAATATTATGACCTTGATAGGTATTCAAAATATATGTAACAAAAAATTTGCATCATTTTCTTCCTAGAAAGTCTGAAAAATCTGGTGTGCATTTTACATTTACAGCGCATCTTAATTTAGAGGTTTTCCAGTTCTCAACAGGCACATGTGGATACTTCTTACCTTATTGACTAGTCATTCTGTCCTATTAAAAACATCATTATAAAAGAGCTTCCTCAGTGCACCAGCCCCAAAGACGACCCAGAGGGATGGTATGGGGAGGGAGAAGAGAGGGGAGTTCAGGATGGGGAACACATGTATACCTGTGGCGGATTCATGTTGATGCATGGCAAAACCAATATAATATTGTAAAGTAATTAACATATAATTAAAATAAATAAATTTATATTTTAAAAAAAAGAGCTTCCTCCAGCCAGAGTCATATTAATTGGCTCTCTATTGCTATTCCCAAAAATCTTTTTATACAAACAACTTCTACTTCCTAATCTATCAATTACTCCGCCCCCTTTCACAGCTGGCTTTCACCCTTGCAAATCCATCATCACTAATGTTGCTCTTATCACCATGTTGCTAAACCAAATGGAAATTTTTCTAAGTAGAATTATCATCACCTTGTTGCAAAATTGATGTCTTGTTTTCTTATAACTTCTTTCTCTTTAAATAATATGCCAGCACTCATGCCTAGCTTTATTCCTCCATCACTGATACCTTCTTAATCCTGAGTTAACAAACCAGTTAAACAATACAAAGCTCTTCAGTTCAGTTCAGTTCATTTGCTCAGTTGTGTCCGATCTTTGTGATCCCATGAATCGCAGCATGCCAGGCCTCTCTGTCCATCACCAACACCCAGAGTTCACTCAAACTCACATCCATCAAGTCAGTGATGCCATCCAGCCATCTCATCCTCTGTCGTCNGTTTCTTCCAGTCCAGCATTTCTCATGATGTACTCTGTATATAAGTTAAATAAGCAGGGTGATAACATACAGCCTTGACGTACTCCTTTTCCTATTTGGAACCAGTCTGTTGTTCCATGTCCAGTTCTAACTGTTGCTTCCTGACCTGCATACAGATTTCTCAAGAGTGAGTATATTTCAGACAACAGACAGCATGTTTGTATATAAATATTATTGTGTAAATAGACATATCTTCTTATGTATATAAATACTCAAATGAACACTTATATGCATATATGTGTACATGTACATATATATACAAATAGATGGTGGCACTAGTGGTAAAGAACCTTCCTGCCAATTCAGGAGACCTAAGAGATGTGGGTTCTATCCCTGGATTGGGAAGATTCCCTGGAGGAGGTCATGGCAATCCACTCTAGTATTCTTGCCTAGAGAATCCTATGGACAGAAAAGCCTGGCAGGCTGCAGTTCATAGTATTGCAGAGTCAGACATGACTGAAGCGACTTTGCATGCATGGCATATACTAATTTAATTCTTGCACTCATCATATGAGAAAAAAAAATCCCCATTTACAGAATATCTCTCCCACAGTCATACTGTTGTAAATAACAGAGCCTAAACTTGAATCAGCCTCCTACTCAGTGACATAATAAACACAATGTAATGGTCCCTCATTCCATCAATGTGGTATATCATATTGTTTTCTATATACTGAATCATCTTTGCATCCTAGGGAAAAATTCTGCTTGGTCATAGTGTATAATCCTGTATTTGTATGTGGTGTTGAATTCGGTTTGCTAGTATTTTGTTGAGAATTTTTGCCCACATTCTTTTTCTGGGATAGTTGTCTATACTTTTATCTTATGGTGTGCATTAGTATCAGGGTGATACTGGCCACATGGAATGAGTTTAGGAGTGTCCCCTTTCCGACATTTTGGTAGAGTTTAAGAAAAATTGGTGTTTACTCTTAATGTTTGGTAGAATTCACTTGGGAAGTCATCTTGTCCTGGGAATTTCTATGTTGGAAAGTTTTTGATTATTCTATCTCCTATATAGCTATCGGTCTTTTTAAGCTTTTTATTTCTGCTGGATTTAGTCTTGGCAGGTTGTTCTATTTGTTGACATATAATTATTTGTAATAAAAATAATTGGGTTTCCCTTGTGGCTCAGCTGGTAAAGAAGCCACCTGCAATGCAGGAGACCTGGGTTCGACCCCTGGGTTGGGAAGATCCCCTAGGTTGGGAAGATCCCCTGGGGAAGGAAAAGTCTACCCATTCCAGTATTCTGGCCTGGAGAATTTCATGGACTGTATAGTCCATAGGGTTGCAAAGAGTCAGACATGACTGAGCAACTAAAAGAAAGAAATTTGCCTTGAATTTTTAAAGATTTCTCTGAAATCTGTTGTAATGTCCCTCTTTCATATCTGATTCTATTTGAGTCTTTTCTCTTTTTCCCATGGTTAATATAGCTATAGTTATTATTTTTATCTTTCAAAACCTTCAACTCAGTTTTACTAGTTTTTTCTATTGTTTTTCTATTTTCTATTTCATTTAAGTTCTATTCTTTAATATTTTCTCCCTTTTACTAACTCTGAGATTAATTGTTTGCTCTTTTTCTAGTTTCTTTACACACTTAGATGCGGTTAGATTATTTATTTGAAATTATTCTTATCTCTTTTTTGCTGTTGCCCATTTGTCTCAAAATTTACTTCATTTTTTATTTCTTCTTTGATCCAATGGTTGTTCAATAGTGTACAGTTTGATTTTTATTTATTGTTGAGTTTTTCTGTTTCCTCCCATTTGATTTCTAGCTTCATTCCATTTTGGATAGAAAAATATATTGAAATGTTTTCAGTTTTATCAAATTTAAGACCCATTTTGTGATCTAGCATGTGATTTACCCTGGCAAATATTTTGTGTGCTCTTGAGAACACATGTTCTGAGTGAAGTATTCTACACATGTCTATTATGTCAATTTGACTTATGGTTTTGTTCAAGACTGCAGTTTCCTTATTGACTTTTCTCTCTGGATGATCTATCTACCATTGAAAGTGGAGCACTGAAGTCTATTCTTAGTGTATTATTCTATATTTCTCACTTCAGATCTTCCAATATTTACTTTGTATATTTAGGGATTCTGTTGTTGGTTATATAGTTAACCTTTGAACAATGGTTAGGGGGTTAGGGGAACCAAGGCCCGATACAGTTAAAAATCTGCATACTGCTATCTCTGCCTCAAAAACAAAGGTTAATAATGATCCACCCAAGGACTAGAAATTGAAACACTCTGGATGTAATCAAGACTCAAATCTTAGTTTCTTTTGATTCAGCATATTGTGATTCCTAATCAAACACAAACATCTCTGACACAGTTAAAAATCTGCAAAATGAAAATGCAAGTACTATATTTACTGAAAAAAACTGCATACAAGTGGACCTATGTAGTTCAAATGTGTGTTGTTCAAAGGCCAACTATGTGTGTGTATATTTTTCTGTTTTTTATTTTCCTGCTGATTTAACCTTTTATCATTATGTAATGAATCTTCTTTTTTTTTTTGTTTTTTGTCTCTTGGTAAGAGTTTTAAAGTTTATTTTGTTTTACATTACTACAGTCACCACTACTCTCTTTTATTACCATTTATATAGAATATCTTTTACCATCTATTTATTTTTGTCCATTTGTGTCATTAAGTCTAATTTGAGTATCTGGTAAATAGTATACAGTTGGGTCTTATTTGTTTTTAATTCTTTAAGCCATTCTTTATTTTTTATTTCGTGAGTTTAATCCTGTTATGATTAAAATAATTATTAAAATACAATTAAAAACACTATAATCATTTTGTTTTATTCATCTGATTTGTAATTCTGTTGTTCCCCTCTTCCTCTCTTGTTATCTTCCTTTGTGGCTTTTTTGGTAATTTTATATATATATATATATATTTAAACTACCATAAGTTTTTTATCTGTGGTTACCATGAAGTTTGTATGAAACTTCTTATAGAAAGTTATCATTTTAAGCTAATAACAACTATAGTCATATGCAAAAATCGACAATTTTACTCTCTTCCATTTTATTATTGATGTCACAATTTACTTCTTTTTATATTGCATATTCATTAAAATGTTTTTGGATACTTAATACTTTTGTCTTTTAACTTTTATACTAGGAATAAAGGGGATTTACTCGCCATTATTACAGTATTAGAGCATTCTGAATTTTACCTTTACGAGGGAGTTTTCAAATGTGTTTTTGTTGCTGTTTAGTATTCTTTTGTTTCAGTTTGAAGAAGTCTTTTTATCAGTTCTTCTAACTCAGGTCCAGTGACCAGTTCCATCGCTTTTGGTTTGTCCTTTGGGCTTCTCCACAGATTTGGGAAAATGTCAGCCAATATCTCTTTATGGAATCCCTCTGCTCCTTTCTTTTCTCTTCTCCTGGAACTCATCTGATGCATATACTGGCTCACTTGGTCATGTCTAATAAGTTCCACAGTCTTCCTTCTTTTCTAATTCTTTTTTCCTTTCTTCCTCTAATTGGATAATTTTTAATAATCTGTGATCAAATTCACTGATTCTTTCTTCAGCTCATCAAGTCTGCTCTTTACCTTTTCTGTCGAGGAATTTTTATTTCAACCACTTTATTCTTCAGTTACATAATTTCAGTTTGGTTGTTTTTTGTTAATGGTTTCTATATCTTTGAACTTTTCATTTATTTATATATTATTTTTCTTATTTAATTTAGTTGTCTATCAAATGGGTGACTGAACTTCTTTAAGATGGTTGTTCTGATATTTTTTTCTTCTTTAGGCAAGTAGTTCAATAAAATTCCTTTGGTGCTTTACATAATTTGCTCCTTTAGTGGAATCATGTTTCCTGGATTATTATTAATTTGTGTATTCTTTTACTGATGCTTGTCCATTTGAAGGGCTAGTCACCAATGCACATCTTTGCAGATTGGCTTTGACAGAGAAAGCCTGTCATAGTCAGCCCAGGCCAGGAATTCTGGGTGGGCCAGTTGTCAGAGACATGGGTGTACAGGTGCTCAGGATCTATGGGCAAGCAGCCAGGCCTAGTGTTTCAGTCCAAGGGCAACTGGTCATGATGCAGCCTTCCATGAGCTTGGCTGACACCTTCATTTTTTTCTCCTTTTTTTAGGACCTGCAATATTAAAAATATTAATCCATTTCTTATTTTCCTTTTTATACTGAAATTATTATTTTATGTTAATTTCTACTTTATTACATAACTATTCATATGTAAATATTCACTGTCTGCTTTTGTTTCCTGGTCACTATAACTTTTTATTCCATTCTATGATTATTACCAAAAAATTAAACTAAAAAAGCCACATGGAGGAGAACATTACAAATTTATCAGATATAAGAATGATCTGGCTAGATCAGTGACCCTAGCCTTTACCCAAGTTAGATATATAGAGATAGGAAGGAATAAAATTTCACTCAGGAGGACAAAAGGATCAAAGTTAACATAAACTGTCTCTATCAAGGCATAAAGAGCATGTCCATATGGTTGGAAAGTGGTCACTGAGGGCAACTGACTCAAGGTCAAAAGAAATTAGACCATGTAGAGCTTTGAAGACAATAATGAGCTGGTAGGTTTTCTCTAAAAGTGAGAAGCAAGTAAAGATTTGAGATTTTTAAGAAAAAAGTTAAATAGGCTCTGATTTTCACTATGTCAGAAACTTTGCACTCTTCCTCTAAATTAAATCCTGTCAGTCTTTATTTCTAAGACTCAGATAAATAATATAAAAGATTGCATAGAGATATTTCAAAGAAGCACTGGTATTTCTGTTATCAAATGTTTACTCAACTCATGATAACAATGGAATTTCTTTAAAAACAGAGTTTTATTGGAATACAGTCATACTGATTCATTTATGTGTTGCATGATGCTTGTCATGCTACAGTGACAGATTTGAGTATTCGCAATAGAGATTGTATGTTCAGCAAAGTCAAACATTTCCTGTCTGACCATTTACAGGAAAACAAAAGTCAACTCTTGATATAGAAAAAACAAAGACAAAATTTGGTTATTTGAAAGAATTAATACATTAACTACACCCTAGCAAGACTGACAACAGATAAAATAAAATATAAACTAAAAATAGTAGAATGAAAAATTTTGTATAAAATACAAATATCAGGAAATAACATGTTGGTAATTACTTTTGGAGAAGAAGAATTTTGACATCTGAAATGAACAAATTCTTCAAAAATAAAAAAACAACCTCTTATGGAAGGAAAATATCTTTCAATATTTATATTGCTATTTAAAATAAATGTTATTATTGATTAACCTCCCTTAAATAAAAAAAAAAAAATCAGGTCCAGATAGCTTTGGAAAGTAAGAAAAAAAGGTTTACTCCCAAGGTCTTTAGGAAGGCAAGATTAAAAAATAATAATTTTGTAGTAGTTTTGTTGTATAGTAACTGAGCACAAGAACATAATGTTTGCCAGAAGTCTTAGTTCATCAACATCTGGGTATACTGCCTACTATTTTTCAATATTTATTGCAAAACTCTTAGATTTTCATTAACTGACTTGAAAAACTACAATCTTTCTCAAACGTGATTTTAATCTCTAATCAGTCTCTGTTATATTATTCAATTCTGGGTAAGGCATTGCTAACACTAAATATTCTAGAATTCTCTCCTCTCTGACTTAATAAAATAGCCCTTAGTCCAGAGAAGATTTATTATATGTTTATTAGCAGAATTTATTGAATGCAGCCTGCTTTTGAAAACAGAGTTATAACTTCATAAGCTTTTCACAATATCACTTATAGTAACTCATTGAAAAATTATGAATCTAATGTAATGCAGTCAATAGATTTAATAAATGTTCAAATTTTACATGCTTAAAAATTAACACCAAGAAACAAAGAGGATTATGGAACTCTTTTACTATTTTGTTATTAAGTAGTCCTAGTTACTGATAGTTATACTGACCTCTCTGACAGGAATGTCATAGAAAATGTTTTATTAATGATTGGAGATCATTGTGAAAATGTGAAGTGCCACATAAATACTAAATTATTCCTGACATAAGGAACTAGACCATATCAGCTGTTCTAGCAATAAATGTCAGAACATGGGATTATTTCTGGAAAGAATCTATTGTCTAATCTCTGTCCCTTCAGTCTTTTGAAGAAGTTAAGGGTAAATGATTTACAGTTAGTAAAATTGAATAAACTCTACTGGATTCTGGAAAGACTGAAGGCAGGAGGAGAAAAAGATGACAGAGGATGAGATGATTGGAAGCCATCACTGACTCGATGGACATGACTTTGAGCAAGCTCTGGGAGTTGGTGATGGCCAGGGAAGCCTGGTGTGCTGCAGTTCATAGGGTTGCAAAGAGTCAGACATGACTGAGCAACTGAACTGAACCAAACTACTAGACTACTTAGTAGGATCACAAAAATAACGGACTAACAGGGCAGAAAGACCACCAGGGTTAGAAAAAATGACATGAAATTCCAAGAGTAAAACAAAAAACGTCTGTAATATATAATATGAATAGACCAAGGAATTCTGTTCAAAGATGTGCATGTGTACATCTGAGCTAAGTTTCTTCAGTCATATCTGACTCTTTGCAACCCTTTGAACCACAGCCTGCCAGGCTCCTCGCGATTCTCCAGGCAAGGATACTGGAGTGGGTTGCCATGCCCTCCTCCAGGGGATCTTCTGGACCTAGAGATCAAACCCATTTTTCTTATGTCTCCTGCACTGGCAGGCAGGATCTTTACCACTGGCACCACCTGGGAAACCCCAGAGAAATGCATACTTAATAATGAAAAGGATAAGGAGAATATGGCATTTTAGTTCTACATGATACATATAGAGTTGGATAGTTCCAGAAATAAATTCTACGTAATAAATGTAATGATGGAACTGTTATAGAAATGAGAATGTGTTAAATGCATACTATTCATAGTTCCACTGGAGAAGGCAGCAGATAAACCCCCATAAACTGTAAAAACAATCAACCTGAAAAAAGTGAACAAAAAATCACTGCATTATAACTTCAGTTCAGTCACTCAGTCATGTCTGACTCTTTGTAACCCCATGTACTGCAGCACGCCAGGCTTCCTTGTCCATCACCAACTCCTGGAGCCTGCTCAAACTCATGTCCATTGAGTCAGTGATGCCATCCAACCATCTCATCCTCATCATTCCCTTCTCCTCCTGCCTTCAATCTTTCCAAGCATTAGGGTATTTTCCATTGAATCAGTTCACATCAGGTGGCCAAAGTATTGGAGTTTCAGCTTCAGCATCAGTCCTTTCAATGAATATTCAGGACTGACCTCCTTTAGGATTGACTGGTTGGATCTCCTTTCTGTCCAAGGGACATTTAAGAGTCTTCTCCAACACCATAGTTCAAAAGCATCAATTCTTTGGTGCTCAGCATTCTTTATAGTCCAACTCTCACATCCATACATGACCACTGGAAAAACCATAGCCTTGACTAGACAGACCTTTGTTGGCAAAGTAATGGTTTAAAGAAATTAGTTTAATTTTGGATATAAAAAAAGAAAATCCATTTGTTTGTGATACTAAAAATATTATCTTTGACCATCCTAGGACTCTTAAAATACTCATAAGGAAAGAAAGAAAGCAATAGGATTTGACATTACTATAAATTTGATTAAGCTAGATTTATGGTTTTAAGCAGAGTACATCATGAGAAACACTGGGCTGGAAGAAGCACAAGCTGAAATCAAGATTGTTGGGAGAAATATCAATAACCTCAAATATGCAGATGACACCACCCTTATGGCAGAAAGNGACTCATTGGAAAAGTCTCTGATGCTGGGAGGCATTGGGGGCAGGAGGAGAAGGGGACGACAGAAGATGAGATGGCTGGATGGCATCACCGACTTGATGGACATGAATCTGAGTGAACTCCGGGAGTTGGTGATGGACAGGGAGTCCTGGTGTGCTGCAATTCATGGGGGTGCAAAGGGTTGGAAAGGACTGAGCAACTGAACTGAACTGATTATTCCATTTATATATGTACCACATTTCTTAAGCCATTCCTCTGTTGATGGGCATTTAGGTATAAACTGTGGTCGCACAAACACTGGTGTGCATGTATCTTTTTGAACCATGGTGTTCTCTGAATATATGCCTGGGAGTCCAATTGCTGAATCATACAGTTGCTCTATTTTTACTCTTAAGGAATCTTCATACAGTTATCCATAGTGTTTTTACTGATTTACATTCCCACCAACAGTAAAGGAGGGTTTCCCTTTTATCCATACTATCTCCACTATTTATTGTTTGTAGGTTTTTTTGATGATGGCCCTTCTGACTGGTGTGAGATAATATGTAATTGTAGTTTTGATTTGCACTTCTCTAATAATTAGTGATGAGCATCTTTTAATATGCTTTTTGAACATCCTAATGTCTTCTTTGGAGAAATCTCTATGTAGATCTTCTGTTAATTTTTTGATTGGGTTGTTTGTTTTGATATTGAGGCACATGAGCTGTTTATATATTTTGGAGACTAATCCCTTGTCAGTCACATATTTTGCAAATATTTTCTCCCATATTGAGTTATCTTTTTGTTTTGCTTATGGTTTGTTTGCTGTGCAAAATCTTTTGAGTATAATTAGGTCCCATTTGTTTATTTTTGGTTTTATTTCCTTTATTCTGGGAGATGGATTCAAAAAGATATTCCTGCAATTTATGTCAAAGGGTGTTCTTCCTGTGTTTTCCTCTAAGAGTTTTATAATATCCAGCCTTACATTTAGATCCATTTCAAGTTTAATCCATTTTGAGTTTATCTTTGTGTATGTTGTTAGGGAGTGTTCTAATCTCATTTTTTTATATGTCGTTGTCCAGTTTTCTCAACACCATTTGTTAACCAGATTGTTTTTCCTCCACTGTATAGTCTTGCCTCCTTTGTCACAGATTAATTGACCATAAGTGTGTGAGTTTATTTCTGGGCTTTCTATCATATTTCATTGATCTGTATTTCCACTTTTGTGCCAGTACCATACTGTTTTGATTCCTGTAGCTTTGTAGTACAGTCTGAAGTCTGGATCCTGATTCCTCTAGCTCTGTTATTCTTTCTCAAGATTGCTTTGGCTTTTTGGGGTCTTTTTTATTTCCATACAAATTTTAAGATTTTTTTTCTAGTTCTGTGAAAAGTACCATTGATAATTTGATAGTGATTGCTTTGAATGTGTAGATAGCCATGGGTAATATATTTTGACAGAACTGATTCTTCATCCAAGAACATGGTATACCTTTCCATCTTTTTGTGCCATCTTCCATTTCTTTTACCTGCATCTTATAGTTGTGGGAGTACAGGCATTTTATTTCCTTAGGTAGGTTTATCCCTAGTTATTTTCTTCTTTTTGATGTAATAGTAAATAAAATTGTTTCTTTAATTTCTCCTTTTAATCTTTCATTGTTAGCATATAAAAAAGAAACAGATTTCTGTGTGTGAATTTTGTATCCTTCAACTTTACCATTAATTGATGAGCTCTAGTAGTTTTTTTTATTATCATCTTTAGGATTTTCTATATATAGCATCATCTGCAAACACTGCCAGTTTTACTTGTTATTTTCTAATTTGGATTCCTTTTATTTCTTCTCTTACTTCTGTGGCTAAGACTTTCAAACCTTTGTTGAATAAAATAAAAGGTGAGAGTGTACATCCTTTTTTTGTTCTTGATCTCAAAAGAAATGCTTTCATCTTTCACTGTTGAGTATTATGTTAGCTATTTCTCAAATGCACTGATTCTTCTGTCTTTCTCCATTTTGTTTTTAATGCTTAAGTTTCTTTTTTTTTTTCTTTAATGCTGAAGTTTCTTAGGGCTTAAAACTCAGACCTTTTCTTTCTATTCTCATTTCCTTGGTGTTCTCGCCAAGTCTCATACATTTAATCTATATTCCAACTTCCAAAATTACATTTGTCATACTGATCTTTGTCTTAGCCTCAGCTTTCAAGTTTATCTATTCAGCATCTCAAATCAAAATGTATAAAAATGAACTCCTAATATCATTTTCACCTCCATCTGTCGTCCTGAAGTCACACTTTACTCATTTTACGCTAACTTCATCTTTCACGGTGATAACACCAAAATTGATGTCATGTTTGAACTTTTTTTTATGTCCAATAAATTAGAAAATCCTCTTTCCTCACATTTAAAATGCATCTAGATCTGAGCACTTCTCACCATCTCAGCTACTGCCTCTGAGTTTGTTCAACCGTCAACTCTTCTTTGCTGTGATCTTATAACTTGTTTCTACTCCTTCACCTGTTGCCCAACATCATGTTTTCAACAGAGCAGCAGGGTTGATATTTTTTTAAGTCTGATCATTTTCCTGCTTTTAATCTTGCAATGGTTTCCTATTCCACTCATAGGAAAATCCAAAGTTCTGACAGTAATTCACAAAACCATGTATGAGCTAGCTGTTTAGTTGTTCCCTCTTCACATTCACTACTAACCTTTTTGCTAAATCCCTGTATTTAATCTAGACATGCTCAAGCAAACTGGATCTTATGCTCACCACTTTTCTGCCTAGAATGATGTGACCAACGTATTTGCCTGTCTGATCCTTTTATTCCATTTCTTCCTTGCTCAAATGTCACTTTCACTGCCTGGCTCCCTATTTAAATTTTATCCTACCTTTCCTACAGACAGTTCCAGATCCTTTTGTCTGCTCCACTTTTTACTTTGGCCATTGTACTTAGCTTATGCTTTCTTGAAGTGATTTGATATCTGTATACTATGACGGTTTTGAAACAGACCTAGATTTCTTAATTCTTATGCTTTGCTCTTACTTAATGTCCTTCATAAATCTCATGACATCTATGAAAATTGTTAAAGAGTACAA
Source organism: Neotragus moschatus (assembly GCA_006410615.1). Classification (NCBI taxonomy): domain Eukaryota; kingdom Metazoa; phylum Chordata; class Mammalia; order Artiodactyla; family Bovidae; genus Neotragus; species Neotragus moschatus. Next base: position 425,821 of record SJYA01002519.1, on the reverse strand, counting down.
ATGTTTATCAAGCATTCGTATTCTAATGGGATATAGGTTCATAATAGGTCCAAATTATCCAACTACTCTGGGATAATAGTAGTGCTTACCTAATAAAAATTATTATGATGATTATGAGTTAAAATATGTAGGATGTTTAAAACAATGCTTTTCACTGTTAGTACTATCTAAGAATTTCCTGTTATTATTCTTAGTTTTTTTTTTTTTTAATGTGGTTTTATTCCTGTGAAAACATGTATTAGTTCTCTGAGTCTTAATTAATCCTGAAGTCTGAACCTTCAGGAACCAGTCCATGCATCTTCTACTCATCATCTTAGAGACTGAGGGGAAAAAATATTTTATACAATGAATTAACGAAGTGCAATAAAGAAATTATTACATTTTGCTTTTGAAGAAATAACTCGAGGAAATATGTGTGGCACACAGGCTCAGTCATTGGGCTTAGTTACCCTGCAGCATGTGGGATCTTAGTTTCTTTGTCCCCTGACCATAGATTGAATCCTCCTCCCCTGCATAAGAAGGTCAATTCTCAACCACTGGACCACCAGGGAAGTCCCCTGGGTCATTTTAAGTTTTTTACATTAGGATATCCAAACTGTTTCTTTCATGCTGCTGAGAACAACCTCTGGTTTTTGCCTGGGAGCTCAGGTAGAGTTGTACAATGCACCGCCCCGGCATGGATCCTCGTGTATCTTTGGCTTCCCATTGCATGATAGTTGAGTCTAATGTGTGTTTTAAGAGACAGAACACGAGAACAGCCTGGGCCCAGAAGGTGGAACTATATCATTTTCTTCATATTCACTGAGTGGGTGTAAGGAGTCACACAATTTGCCCATATTCAAGGGGACAGGTCTCTTCACTGTAAGAGTGTCAAATCATTCACAATATTTTAATTCACCATGCAATTTTTTAGATGTTTTTTTTTTTAGTCAAGGGAAAAAGAAGATTAAGATGGCTTTGACAGTTGTGGATGGAGCAGGGAGTAATCTCGTGATCTCTATTGTGGGGACCAGAGGGAAAGACCTCGGTCATTAAGAAGATAAAGAGGGTTAGGTTACTTCTAGGAAAGGAAGAAGGTGGAATCTTTGAGATGACTTATTTATTTTGCATTTTCTTTTCCTCCATTACTTGACCACTACATTATAGGTTTGGAGCAAATATAATGTTATGTGAAAAGTTAAGTTTGCAATGGACTGTGTACAACATCCAATGGCTTGGTATTAAATCCTCATCCTTGCAATTACTAACTTGTACTGAATGCTGTAATATTTCAGTCTGTTTCCCATATGTAAACAATATCTAACTATAATTGCATTTTATGATAGGCCCTACTCTTTTTAATTTCATATTTTAAATGAAAATCTCAGTAAATAAATTCTGACAGGTAAATATATTTCTCCATAAAGTTTCACAGTATAGAACTTGGCCTAGTAGTGGGTCTTCTGATTCCTAAGCTAGGTTATTGCCTATACATTGCCTTTATGCAGATTTAAAAAGAAATTCATATAGTCTCTTTTAGTTTGTTAATTCACCAGCAAAATCTATGGCTTAAAGACATTGTCTCCAACCTAGTTCTTTAGATGATCAATATCAAGACTCAAGTTAAAGCCTTGTACTTGGCCTCTACTGACACTCTCCTGGCCTACATCACTGAAATTCACAAGGAGAGGCTGTGCTTTTGGCAAAAGTTCTGCATGTATTTAAATATCAGGCAGCATGTTTTCTACTTCAAGGCAGTGTAATCAGGTTACCATGGAGCTGGAAGAAGAGGGCAGTCAGCATTAAATCACTGAAAGATTTCCAACTGACAGGCCTATAATCCTGGGTGTAGTGTATTGCCATCTTGGATAAATGGCTAAATAAAATTTTATAATGGTTCTCATTTTCAACAGAAAGAGAAATTCATTGCAAATTATAAGCTCTTTCCTCACAGCTTCCACAGCTTATGAAAGTACTGGCAATAAGACATGGCAAAATAACAAGAACAATTGGCAGAGAAGTTTTAATTAAATTAACATACCAGTCTCCCAAAGCTTAATTATTTAAATCGCTAACAGCACACTATGGAGGTGACAAAGCAGCAACTAAGACCCTGAATAAAACAGAATTGTTTAGCAGCAGTTACTCTGCCTTTTAAAATGCATTCTCAGTGAATATTTAAATAGAGATTCTAATTATTTGAGGAGGTCAATAGGTGACATTTTAGTAATCAATGCCTGGCCCTGTAAACTGACCTTGAGTTTATCCTAATTAAGTCAGTTATTTGACAGCTGCATGGAAGTACATGATGTTTGTCTTTTTCTTCTAAAAGCAAAGCATTGGGTTGGCCAAAAAAGTTTGTTCATGTATTCCATAAAATTGAATGGAAAACCCAAACAAACTTAGACCAACCAATACTTACTCTTTTTCTTTTTTTTTTTTTCCCTCTTTTTCCCCTCTTGCTTTGGGCTAAGTTACAGTGGAGAAATCTTACAATCATAGGTAAGTGCAAGGATCCCTTGTGTTTATTGTTGTTGTTCAGCCACTCAATCATGTCTGACTCTTTTCTACCCCATGGACTGCAGCATGCCAAGCTTCCCTGTCCTTCACTCTCTCTCGGAGTTGCACAAACTCATGCCCGTTGAATTGGTGATGCTTTCCAACCATCTCATCCTCTTCCCCCCCCTTTTCCTCCTGCCTTCAACCTTTTCCAGCATCAGGGTATTTTCTAGTGAGTCAACTCTTTGTATTAGCTGCGCAAAGGATGGAAGCTTCAGGTTCAGCATCTGTTCTTCCAATGAATATTTAAAGCTCATTTCCTTGAGGATTGACTGGATTGATCTCCTTACTTTCCAAAGGACTCTCAAGAGTCTTCTCCAACTCCACAGTTAAAAACAATCAATTCTTTGGCGTTCAGCCTTCTTTATGGTCCAACTCTCACATCCATACATGACTACTAAAAGAATCACAGCTTTGACTATACAGACCATTGTCAGCAAAGTGATGTGTCTGCTTTATAATATGCTGTCTAGGTTTGTCATAGTTTTTCTTCCAATGAAAAAGCATCTTTCAATATCATGGCTGCAGTTACCATCTGCAGTGATATTGGGACCCAAGAACATAAAGTTTGTCACTATTTCCATTACTTCCCCATCTATTTGCCATGAAGTGATGGGACCCGAGGCCATGATCTTAGTTTTTTGAGTGTTGAGTTTTAAGCCAGCTTTTTCACTTTCCTCTTTCACTTTCATCAAGAGGCTCTTCAGTTCCTCTTTGCTTTCTGCCATTAAGGTGGTATCATCTGCATGTGTGAGGTTATTGATATTTCTCCCAGCTTTCTTGATGTCACCTTGAACTTCATCCAGCCCAGCATTTCGCATGATGTACTCTGCATGTAAGTTAAATAAGCAGGGTGACAATATACAGCTTTGATGTACTCCTTTCCCAATTTTGAACCAATCATTTGTTCCACATCCTGTTCTAACTGTTGCTTCTTGACCTGTATAAAGATTTTCAGAAGGCAAGTAAAGTAGTCTGGTATTCCCATCCATTTCAGAATTTTCCACAGTTGATCCAGTGATCCATACAGTCAAATGTAGATCCACACAGCTAAACGTTTTAGTGTATCAATGAAGCAGTAGATGTTTTTCTGGAATCCTCTTGGTCTACTATGATCCAACGGACATTGGTAATTTGATCTCTCATGTATGGGATGTTATTAAAAATAATTTCTCCTTTTCCTATCTTTACCTGTATATATTTCCTGACAGGGAAAAGCAGGTTTAAATAGAAAAGGTAAAGTAATGACTTTCAGGTTTATCCAATAATAATTATATGTTATTATATAACAAAATAAGTTATGTTCAAAATTATAGCTAATCAATAAATTAGAAAATAAACAGAAATGAACACCAACTACATACCAGTCAGATCTGTTATCAACAGAAGAGTAGTCCATGCTATTGTCTTCTTCATGACAAACATACTTCCCTTTCCTATCATCATTTTCAGTATTACTACCTAAAGCTGGGCCTATTTTTAATGCAATCTTTGCTCAGACATGTCGCAAAAATGGAGAAGTAGGCAAATAGACTAACTTTCCTGTAAAAGCTGGTAATATTTTATTTCTATTTTTCTATTTTGATGGGCTTGGATTTTTAGATTTCTGATAAAAGAATAAAATTAAGACAGATGAAAACTCATGACTGACTATATAAGAATACAAGAAGAAAAAGTAATTCTTCAGAAAAAAGGCTGAAAACAGAGTGATAAATAAGAATGTGAATAACAAGACAACAATAATTTTATTATGAAGAAAAGCAAAGACAATTTTCTTTGTTTTTAAATTCCATGCCAAAATTTAAGATATTATTTGCAATTACACTTTTCAAGAGTAAAATGGTAGCATACATTACTTAAAACAGACAAACCAAAATCTATACAAATGGCAAATAAGCACAGTAAAATATGGATATTGCACATACACATCAAAATTCTAATAACAATTTTCTCTAGGTTTTTGAGTTAAGTAAGACACTGATTTCCTTGATTTTCCAATACTTTTCCAACAAGTTTATAAGAATTTGAAATTCTAAATATTACCTTTATTTAAATATACATTTCCTAATTTTAGTAGGATATTTACACACCACTATTTTACCAAAGTATTTGTTTCTTCTTCAATCTACTCACATCCTGGTAAAAGAATATATTCATCTCTGTGGGAAACTATTACTCATTTTTAGCTCACTCAGTTTGGATGGGCTTTCAAATGCTGACCCACACCAGCATTCTTGCCTAGAGGATTCCATGTACAGAAGAGTCTGGCGGCTACAGACCATGGGGTTGCAAAGAGTCAGACACAGCTGAGAAACTAACACTTTCCCACATCCTCACTTTCACAAGGGGGGGTGCAATTGTTTTTTCTAAAAGAATAAAATCATCCTATCCCTTGAACCACAGTTCATTCTGTTATCATTAGTGTAAGAGAAAAAGACTCAGGACATCTATTGACTTTCTCTACTAGACATGAGGCTAAAGTGACATTACACTTGACATTGCTGTAGCTACCTTAGAGAACTAAGGGGGAAACGTGCTCAGAATATGATTGACACAAAGAAAAGAACATAAACAAGCTAAGAGATGTAAAACTGCCCAGGAATGGAGTGGCCTCACTGTTAACGAGATACTTGAACATATATCCCTGAGTAAAACCAGGTAGAGCTCCAAGTAGATACCTGAGAGAGGATGATTCCAGGCAGAGGGAGCAAAAAAGCACTAGTGTAGGTGGGAGTGGGCTTGATGCCAAATTTGGCCTAATGTCTAAGTAATAAAGGTTGTGTGTGTGTGCTCAGTCGTGTCCAACTCTTTGTGATCCTATGGACAGTAGCCCAGCAGACTCCTCTCTCCATGGGATTCTCCAGCAAGAATTCTGGAGAGGGTTGCCATTTCCTTCTCTGAATAAAGGTTACTGTATATCTAAAATAGTGAAAAGTTAATAAAATCAAAATCACGAGCAGGTGTAGGTAATATCAATGCTTATAGGCCATCAGAAGATTTTTATTTTAGTCAAAAATTGATCATGACTAGAAAATTTTGCATAGCAGAATGACATGATCCCATTTACCTCTTTACCTCGATAGTCACAATCCTAAATGGAGAAGCATTCTGGGGTGGACTGGGGGGAGTTACAAGGCAAACATGGATGCAGGAAGCCAGTTTGTAGGTTGGTGTAACTTTCCCATTGAGAGAAAGTGTGCTGTTACTGAAATAAATAAATATTCAGAATAAGACTTGGATTGTGAAGATGCTAGAAATGTGATAGCAATTATGAGGTCTTGTTTTATTTCCCTTGCTATTGCATTCAAACATTAGCTGCATTAATGTGCAAACACAGAGGTACTGTTTAGGAACTAATGAACACTCGATGTACTATAACCTGTGGGAGGTGCAAGATATTTAATAATAAAAAATTCCCTTCACTGTACTCTGATTACACTTGCAACATTTTGATTAAATTGCTTGTATTAAATATGAGCTAGAAAATTGCTGATATAATATGAAACTTGAAAGTATGATCTAAAATGCATTTAACCTGCAGAAAATTAATGAAGCAATGACAATAAGATGGAATAATTTGGTATTTACATAGTTGCAAGTGGGCAGCTTCCAGACACTAAATTAGGAGAATTAGAACACTAAATGCTATTTTTAAAACAGATTCTCTAACATGGGAAATCTAAACAGTATAAATAAATTCAGATCAAATTATTTTTTAGAAATCACATAGCTACATGTTTATTGATACAGTGTCCCCCTAAAATTAACTTGTCAAATGCATGCTTATATATTTTTTGTTAGCTTGTAAACTTTATAAGTTGTTTCTCTGGAATGAAATCAAAACATATTTGTGTAGGTGTAATACTTAAAGAAAAAATTGAAGAAAATGTTTAGGAGATGCAGTGAAGTTAATATCTCTCTAGTAGACTAGGGTAATATTTGTTTTTAGGATTAAAAGAAAAATCTCCTCCTCTAGTCCAATTCAATCTCAGAAGAAGATGACTAGGGAATTTGTGCATTTCTGAACAAGGAAATTGCTCTTCTCTACCTCCTCTCCCTTAAAAACAGCACCACCAACTACAATGCATATACCCCTGTTTTGTATAAAGTCAATCATGCCTCATGTTTTGACATCTCAGAACAGCAATCATTCTCATGTGTGTTCAGTTAACATTGGTTACAGATTACAAAGATTTTCATGGCTAGGACCATATTGTTGATGCAAGACTAAGTATTAGGACTACGTATTAGTGTCTGTTCTGGGTATACAGCCTCGTTCTCAACTTTATGGAGGAATAAAGTCTATCAATACTTATCAGTTTATACGTGTGTGTGTGTGTGTGTGTGTGTGTGTGTGTGTGTGTGTGTGTATACTGGGGCTTCCTTGGTGGTTCAGAAGCTAAAGAATCTATCACCAGGGAAGCTCCAACATATATATAGGTGACTCAGATAGTAAAGAATTTGCCTGCAATACAGGAGACCCAGGTTCAATCCCTAGGTTGGGAAGATTCCCTGGAGAAGGGAACGGTTACCTATTTCAATATACTTGCATGGAGAATTCCATGGACAGAGGAGCCTGACAGGCTACAGTCCTTGGGGTCATAAAGAGTCAGACACAACTGCGACTAACACACACACATACACACATATATATGAAATATATATAGATTTTGTTTCATATATATTTTATATATAGAGATGTAACTAACATAGCATAAAATTTACCTTTATAAAGTATAAAATTTAGTGATTTTTAGTACATTCACAAAGTTCTGCAATTATCACCACTGTCTAATTCTCCATTTTCAATACCCCAGAAGGAAACAGTGCATCCACTAGCAATTTTTCTACATATCTCTCATCTACTAGGCAACCAATAATTTACTATCCTTTTACTATCCTTATAGATATGCCTATTCAGGGCATTTTATATAAATGGAATCCTACAAGGTCTGGTCTTTTGTGTCCAGTTTCTTTCACTTGCCATGATGCTTTGAAGATTCATTCTTGCTGTAGCATCTGCCGATACGTCCTACATTTTTATGACTGAATAATTATTATATTTTATTCATATATTCATTGGTAGATATTTGGATGTTTCCACCTTTTGGCTATTATGGAAAACACTGCAGTAAAAAATCTGTATACACATTTTAATGTGAACTGTGTTCAGTTTGGTTTTGGGGGGACAGGGGTGAACTTTCTGGGAACTGCTGGACCATTAAGCTACTTAATCATAAAATTTGAGGAATTTTCAAACTGATTTTCTAAATAACTGTGACATTTTATATTCTCACAAGCAACAAATGAGGATTTCAATGTTTCCACATCCTTGTGAAAACTTTTTGCCAAATCTCATTGTGGTTTCTATTTGCATTTCCCTAATATTGAGCGTCTTTTATGTGCTTTTTGGCCATTTGTATATCTTCTTTGGAAACTGTTTAATCCAAGGGCTTTGTCCATTTTTTAATGACTATGTCAAGTATTTAGCTAAACTCCTCCATGTTGTTACTGCCTTGGTGTCCATTTTGTTTGGCCAAGAAACATGCAGTGACCTTAGACTGACATTAGTCCCATCATGCAAGCACATGCCCAAAACAGCAGTCTGCATTCCTTCTGTGATTTCCTAACAGCTCTTATGATCAGCAGTCTCTGCCACCTTCTGCTACCTTTCTTTTATGCTCCCTTAGATAAGACTTCCATATAACTTACCAAAACCTTGCTCTTTTGGCTCAAATTGACAAATCCAGCCTTAGCCAAGGAACCCCAAAGCACTCTTTCCGCCAACCCTAATAAATACATGTGCCCCTTGTCCTCTCTCTTTCTGTATTGTCTTTATCTCCCCGTCAGGCCCCTCAAGATATGTCAGATACTTCTTCCAGGACTTGTGAGTAATACAATTCTCTATCTCAGTTTCTTCTGTGGTCTTTTGCTGAATCTTGGTTCATCCTCTGGTACCCTCTGCTCCACTTAATAAGGGCTAACTTAACATGTCAAATTCATCATAGATTGTGAATCTTATATCCTCTGTCTTCATGTCTAAAACAGTTTATTATAGACAGTATATAGAGGGACCATATTTTTAAATTCATTACTTAAACTTCCTTTTAATTGAAAATTTTATTACATTTAATTTTTTTTAACTAGGGGTATAGCTGCTTTACAGTGTCGTACAGCAAACTGATTAGCTATCTGCACACATACATCACCTCCCTCTTGGACCTCCCTCCACCCCCACCCCGTCTATCCAGGTCACCACAGAGCACCAAGCCGAGCTCCTTGCACTATATAGCAGGTTCCCACTAGCTGTCTTACACAAGATGGTGCACATACATCAGTCTCAATCTCCCATTCATCTTATCACCACCCCATCCAACCCCACCGCTATGCCCACAAATCCCTTCCCTACATCTGCATCTCTATACCTTCCTTGAAATAGGTTCATCTGTACCATTTTTCTTTCGCATATATGCATTTAATATACAAAATTTGATTTTCTCTTTCTGATTTACTTCACTCTGTATAACAAACTCTAGGACCATTCACATTTCTACAAATGACCCAATTCATTCCTTTTTATAGCTGAGTGATATTCCATTGTATACATGTACCATAGCTTCTTTTTCATCTGTCGATGGACTTTTAGGTTGCTTTCATGCTGGCAACCCACTCCAGTGTTCTTGCCTGGAGAATCCCAGGGACAGGGGAGCCTGGTGGGCTGCCATCTATGGGGTCGCACAGAGTCGGACACGACTGAAGCGACTTAGCANAAAGATTTTCATGGCTAGGACCATATTGTTGATGCAAGACTAAGTATTAGGACTACGTATTAGTGTCTGTTCTGGGTATACAGCCTCGTTCTCAACTTTATGGAGGAATAAAGTCTATCAATACTTATCAGTTTATACGTGTGTGTGTGTGTGTGTGTGTGTGTGTGTGTGTGTGTGTGTGTATACTGGGGCTTCCTTGGTGGTTCAGAAGCTAAAGAATCTATCACCAGGGAAGCTCCAACATATATATAGGTGACTCAGATAGTAAAGAATTTGCCTGCAATACAGGAGACCCAGGTTCAATCCCTAGGTTGGGAAGATTCCCTGGAGAAGGGAACGGTTACCTATTTCAATATACTTGCATGGAGAATTCCATGGACAGAGGAGCCTGACAGGCTACAGTCCTTGGGGTCATAAAGAGTCAGACACAACTGCGACTAACACACACACATACACACATATATATGAAATATATATAGATTTTGTTTCATATATATTTTATATAGAGAGATGTAACTAACATAGCATAAAATTTACCTTTATAAAGTATAAAATTTAGTGATTTTTAGTACATTCACAAAGTTCTGCAATTATCACCACTGTCTAATTCTCCATTTTCAATACCCCAGAAGGAAACAGTGCATCCACTAGCAATTTTTCTACATATCTCTCATCTACTAGGCAACCAATAATTTACTATCCTTTTACTATCCTTATAGATATGCCTATTCAGGGCATTTTATATAAATGGAATCCTACAAGGTCTGGTCTTTTGTGTCCAGTTTCTTTCACTTGCCATGATGCTTTGAAGATTCATTCTTGCTGTAGCATCTGCCGATACGTCCTACATTTTTATGACTGAATAATTATTATATTTTATTCATATATTCATTGGTAGATATTTGGATGTTTCCACCTTTTGGCTATTATGGAAAACACTGCAGTAAAAAATCTGTATACACATTTTAATGTGAACTGTGTTCAGTTTGGTTTTGGGGGGACAGGGGTGAACTTTCTGGGAACTGCTGGACCATTAAGCTACTTAATCATAAAATTTGAGGAATTTTCAAACTGATTTTCTAAATAACTGTGACATTTTATATTCTCACAAGCAACAAATGAGGATTTCAATGTTTCCACATCCTTGTGAAAACTTTTTGCCAAATCTCATTGTGGTTTCTATTTGCATTTCCCTAATATTGAGCGTCTTTTATGTGCTTTTTGGCCATTTGTATATCTTCTTTGGAAACTGTTTAATCCAAGGGCTTTGTCCATTTTTTAATGACTATGTCAAGTATTTAGCTAAACTCCTCCATGTTGTTACTGCCTTGGTGTCCATTTTGTTTGGCCAAGAAACATGCAGTGACCTTAGACTGACATTAGTCCCATCATGCAAGCACATGCCCAAAACAGCAGTCTGCATTCCTTCTGTGATTTCCTAACAGCTCTTATGATCAGCAGTCTCTGCCACCTTCTGCTACCTTTCTTTTATGCTCCCTTAGATAAGACTTCCATATAACTTACCAAAACCTTGCTCTTTTGGCTCAAATTGACAAATCCAGCCTTAGCCAAGGAACCCCAAAGCACTCTTTCCGCCAACCCTAATAAATACATGTGCCCCTTGTCCTCTCTCTTTCTGTATTGTCTTTATCTCCCCGTCAGGCCCCTCAAGATATGTCAGATACTTCTTCCAGGACTTGTGAGTAATACAATTCTCTATCTCAGTTTCTTCTGTGGTCTTTTGCTGAATCTTGGTTCATCCTCTGGTACCCTCTGCTCCACTTAATAAGGGCTAACTTAACATGTCAAATTCATCATAGATTGTGAATCTTATATCCTCTGTCTTCATGTCTAAAACAGTTTATTATAGACAGTATATAGAGGGACCATATTTTTAAATTCATTACTTAAACTTCCTTTTAATTGAAAATTTTATTACATTTAATTTTTTTTAACTAGGGGTATAGCTGCTTTACAGTGTCGTACAGCAAACTGATTAGCTATCTGCACACATACATCACCTCCCTCTTGGACCTCCCTCCACCCCCACCCCGTCTATCCAGGTCACCACAGAGCACCAAGCCGAGCTCCTTGCACTATATAGCAGGTTCCCACTAGCTGTCTTACACAAGATGGTGCACATACATCAGTCTCAATCTCCCATTCATCTTATCACCACCCCATCCAACCCCACCGCTATGCCCACAAATCCCTTCCCTACATCTGCATCTCTATACCTTCCTTGAAATAGGTTCATCTGTACCATTTTTCTTTCGCATATATGCATTTAATATACAAAATTTGATTTTCTCTTTCTGATTTACTTCACTCTGTATAACAAACTCTAGGACCATTCACATTTCTACAAATGACCCAATTCATTCCTTTTTATAGCTGAGTGATATTCCATTGTATACATGTACCATAGCTTCTTTTTCATCTGTCGATGGACTTTTAGGTTGCTTTCATGCTGGCAACCCACTCCAGTGTTCTTGCCTGGAGAATCCCAGGGACAGGGGAGCCTGGTGGGCTGCCATCTATGGGGTCGCACAGAGTCGGACACGACTGAAGCGACTTAGCAGCAGCAGCAGCAGCATGCTCTGGCTATTGCAAATAGTGCTGCAACTAACCCTGAGGTGCATGCATCTTTTTGCATTTTGCTTTTCTCAGGGTATATGCATAGTAGTGGGATTACTGGATCATATGCCAGTTCTATTTTTACATCTTTAAGGAACCTCCATACAGTTCTCCATAGTGCCTGTATCAATTTGCACCCACCAACAGCACAAGAGCGTTCTCATTTCTTCACACTCTTCTCTAGCATTTATTGTGAATTTTTTTTTNACCCACTCCAGTGTTCTTGCCTGGAGAATCCCAGGGACAGGGGAGCCTGGTGGGCTGCCATCTATGGGGTCGCACAGAGTCGGACACGACTGAAGCGACTTAGCAGCAGCAGCAGCAGCATGCTCTGGCTATTGCAAATAGTGCTGCAACTAACCCTGAGGTGCATGCATCTTTTTGCATTTTGCTTTTCTCAGGGTATATGCATAGTAGTGGGATTACTGGATCATATGCCAGTTCTATTTTTACATCTTTAAGGAACCTCCATACAGTTCTCCATAGTGCCTGTATCAATTTGCACCCACCAACAGCACAAGAGCGTTCTCATTTCTTCACACTCTTCTCTAGCATTTATTGTGAATTTTTTTTTTATTATGATGATCATTCTGACTGGTGTGAGGTGATACTCCATCTCATGTAGTTTTTCTCTGCATTTCTCTGATCATGAGTGATGTTGAACATCTTTTCATATGTCTCTTGGCCATCTTTAGGTCTTTTTTTGAAAAATGTCTATTTAGCTCTTCAACTCATTTTATGATTGTGTTGTTGTTTTGATATTGAGTTCCATGAGCTATTTGTATATTTTGGAGATTAATCTCTTGTCAGTTGATTTGTTTGCAAATATTTCTCCCATTCTGAGTGTTGTCTTTGTGTCTCACTTATGGTGAGACAAGATAAAAATTGTCTCATTTTTGCTGTGCAAAATCCTTTAATTATGTCCCATTTGTTTATTTTTGTTTTTATTTTCATTAATCTAGGAGATAGATCAAAAAAGATATTTCCGTGGTTTTTGTCAAAGAGTGTGCTTCCTATGTTTTCCTCTAAGTTTTATAGTGTTTGGTCTTACATTTAGGTCTTTAATCCATTTTGAGTTTATTTTTCTGAATGGTGCTAGGAAGTATTCTTATTTCATTCTTTTACATGTAGTTTTTAAATTAAGTACTATTAAAGAAGGACTTCTGTCTTAACTATTTGATTACTGTATAGGCTGTAATTTTTTTCTTCAATGTCTTCATCACTGTCTTTTTGTGAAGTTAAATTTTTGTTTTGTAAAATGTTGATCCCCGTATTTTCCTTTTATGTATGTACATATGTATTTATTTATATGTTTGCATATATGTCTGTGTATGTGTGTGTATGCAGTATTTACCTTGAGAAATGCAATTAGCATTAAAATTCAAAACCTAGCTTGAATTCTACCATCTAAATTGTAATAGTCTGCAAACATTTTATTCATATACATCTCTATTTCACCTTCTGTATATTGTTATTCTTATAGATTGCGTGCTATATATGTGTGAATAGTAATATAAATTTGTAATTATCTTGTATATATTTCTCTTTCATTTATATATCAAATAAAGAGGAGCTATAAACTAAATGTAAAATAACCCTGATATTTATATTTGTCATTTTCCAGTCTCTCAGTTATGTCTGACTCTTTGAGGCCCCAAAGACTGCAGCATGCAAGGCTCCTCTATCCTCTTCTATATCCTAGAGTTTTCTCAGATTCCAGTCCATCGAGTCAGCAATGCTTTCTAACCATCTCATCATCTGCTGCCCACTTCTCCTTTTGCCTTCAATCTTTCCCAGCATCAGGGTCTTTTCCAATGAGTTGGTTCTTCACATCAGGTTGCCAAAATATTGGAACTTCAGCATCAGTCTTGCCAATGAATATTCAGGTTGATTTCCTTCAGGATTGACTTGATCTCCTTTCAGTCCAAGGGACTCTCAGGAGTCTTCTCTAGCATCACAATTCAAAAGCATCAATTCTTTGGCACTCATTCTTCTTTATGATCCAACTATCACACGCACACATGACTACTGAAAAAAACATAGCTTTAACTATCTGGACCTTTGTTAGCAAGGTGTCTGTTTTTTAATATGCTGTCTAGGTTTGTCAAAACTTTCCTTCCAAAGAGCAGACGTCTTTTAATTTCATGACTGCAGTCAACATCCCCAGTGATTTGGGAGCCTAAGAAAATCTGTCATTTCTTCCACTTCTTCCCACTCTATTTGTCATGAAGTGATAAGACTGGATGCCATCATCTTAGTTTTTTGAATGCTGAGTTTCAAATCACCTTTTCCATTCTCCTCTTTTACCTTCATCAAGAGGTTCTTTCATTACTCGTCTTTTACAGCCATTAATGATATCATCTGCATATCTGAGGTTGTAGATATTTCTCCTGGCAATCTTGAGTCCAGCTTGTAATTTATCCAGCTCAGCATTCTGCATGATGTACTCTACATATAAGTTAAAGAAGCCGGGGGACAATATTCAGCTTTGTTGTACTCCTTTCCCAGTTTTGAACTAGTCAGTTTTTTCCATGTTTTGTTCTAACTGTTGCTTCTTGAACCGCATACAGGTTTCTCAGGAGGCAGGTAAGGTGGTCTGGTATTCTCTTCTCTTTGCGTGGGACTGATGGGCGGGGATGATCCGAAGGGATGGTGTGAGGAGGGAGAGGGAAGGGTAGAGGGTCCGGATTGGGAACTCAGGTACACTTGTGGCTGATTCATGTCAATGTATGGCAAAATGAGTACAGTATTGTAAAGCAAAACAAACTAAAAAATAAAAAAAATTAAAAAAAAAAAAGAATTTTGCAATTTGTTGGAATCCACACAGTCAAAGGCTTTAGCATAGTCCTTGAAGCAGAAGGAAATATTTTTCTGGAATTCCCTTGCTTTCCTCATGATACAACAAATGCTGAGAATTTGAGCTCTGATTCCTCTGCCTCTTCAAAATCCTGCTTGTGCATATGGAAGTTTTCAGTTCATGTACTACTGAAGCCTAGCTTGAAAGATTTTGACCATAACCTTGCTACCATGTGAAATGAGCACAACAGTATCATATTTTGAACATTCTTTGGCATTGCCCTTTGGGATTGATATGAAAACTGACCTTTTCCAGTCCTGTGGCCACTGCTAAATTTTCCAAATTTGCTGATTTATAGTGTATATAAAAGGGTAATGGATTTCTAATGTATTAATTTTATATCCTGCAAAATTACCAAATTCAGCTATGAAATCTGCTAGACTTTAGTGGTATCTTTAGGTTTTTTTTCTGTATAGTACTATGTCAGCTGCAAAAAATGACAGTTTTACTTACTTTTCTTCCAGTTTAGTTTCCTTTTATTTCTTCTCATCTGATTGCCGTGGCTACGACTTTCCAATATTATGTTGAATAAAAGTGGTGAGACTGGACATCCTTGTCTTGTTCCTGATTTCAGATGAAATACTTCCAGTTTTTTACCTTTGAGTATTATGCAAGCTGTGGTCTTGAATATATGATCTTTATTATGTTGAAATATGTCCCTCTATTCTCACTTTCTGGTGATTTTTTTTTTTTTTTTTACCATAAATGGATGTTGAATTGTATCAAAAAGCCTTTTCTTCATCTATTGAGATGATCATATGGCTTTTAATATTCAGGGTTTCAATGTGGTGTATCAAAGGTATTGATTTGCAAATACTGGAAATACTTTTTCTTGATGCAGCTAAATTAATTTTTATTTTGTTGATTGTGTTTTGTTGCTCTAAAAGAAATCATTATATAATCCAAGAACAAAAAGATTCAGCTGTATATTTTCTAAGGATTTTATAGTTTAGTTCCTATAACGTGGTCTTGGATTCATTTAGGGTTTTATTTTGTACATCATGTAAGGTAAAGATTCAACATTAATATTTGTGTGTATATTTATACATAGGTATTGTGCTTAGTTACTTAGTCATGTCCGACTCTTTGCAACCCCATGGACTGTAGCCAGCCAGGCTTCTCTGTCCACAGGGATCCTCCAAGCAAGAATACTGGAGTGGGTTGCCATGCCCTCCTCCAGGGAATCTTCCCAAACCAGCAATTGAACCCAGGTCTTCCTCATTGCAGGTGGATTCTTCACTATCTGGGTCATCAGGGAAGCCCAAGAATACTGGAGTAGGTAGCCAATCCCTTCTTTAGGGGATCTTCCTGACCCAGGATTTGAACTGGGGTCTCCTGCACTGCAGGCAGATTCTTTATCAGTTGAGCTACCAGTGAAGCCCCATATATTTACATTTAATTTTTACAAAATGGATATGTATGTATGCATATGGAAAAGGCAATGGCAACCCACTCTGGTACTCTTGCCTGGAAAATCCCATGGACGGAGGAGCCTGGTAGGCTACAGTCCATGGGGTTACTAACAGTCAGACGCTACTGAGTGACTTCACTTTCACTTTTCACTTTCATACATTGGAGAAGGAAATGGCAACCTCCTCCAGTGTTCTTGCCTGGAGAGTCCCAGGGACAGGGGAGCGTGGCAGCCTGCCGTCTATGGGGTTGCACAGAGTCAGACATGACTCAACCGACTTAGCAGCAGCAGCAGCATGTATGCATATGGAATATAATCTTATTCTATTGTACTGTTGATCTATGAAGTCCCGATTTCTGTGACTTAAGTTCGAAAGATCAGAAAATGAGACTTCTAAATATTTTTGTTAGATTTTTGAATTTGTTTTAAAGTTTATTCTAACTATTATTCTGTGTTCTGCAATTTAATATTTTTGTATAAGAGTAGAAAATTCTACATAAAAGTCAACTGGAGTACTTTATTAGAGTTTGTGTTAACTCTGTAGATTAAGGGTTTTGCCATCTTAACAATGCTGTCTTACAAGCCATGTACATAATATGCTCTTGCATTCTCTGTAGTCTTTAATGTCTTTAACAATGTTTTGTTGTTTTCCACATGAAAGTCATATGCTACTTTTATTCAATTTATTTCTAAGTGTTTTCGATGCTATTATAGATGAAAATGTTGAATCAGATTTATTTTCTTATTTTTTTTTGCCAGTTATATAAATGCAATTTACTTTTGTTTATTAATCGTATATTCTGAAGCTTTGATAAATTCACTTATTAGGTCTATTTTTTTTTTAGGATCCCTAGGATTTCCTGTATACAATATCTTGTTATCTGTGGATATAATTTTTTTCTTTTTTTAAATTTAGTTGGTTTTTGTTCCTATTCTTTTTTTTTTAATTGCCTGAGTAGAACCTGTATTATAAGATTTAATAGGATAGAGGCACTGAGAGCAGACTTTGTTGTCTTGTTCTTAAACACAGAGGAAACAAATCCAATCTTGTTATTATTAAGTGTGATTTTAGCAAGGTGTTTTTCCTTTCTTTTTTTTTCCCCCCAGCAATGTGTTTTCTTTATTCCTTATTTTGTTCCTTTTTTTTTTCCATTGGAAACTACCAAATAATTTTTAATTGAGGTAGTGACAGAGGACATTCTTGTCTCATTCCTGATTTTAAAAAGATTTTGATTTCTTATTTTTAAGTATTATGTTTGCTGTGAGTCTGTCAAAATTTTTTCTTTGTTTAAGACAATTGTCATATTATTACAAGTCTTATATAATTAATGATCACACTAACATTAAAAATATCTTTATTTGTTCCTAGTTACAATTTCTTTGCTAGAGTCCATATTTTTTCCTGATTTAGGTACTCTTGGTTTGATTAGTTTTTCATTTCCTATTATTTTCATTCTATTTGCATCTGAGTCTAAAATATGTCTCATGAAAGCAAAACATTGTTGTTAGGTTTTGTATTTTTACCCATCCTGTAGGTGTTTTCTGTTTGATTATAAGTTTAATTTATTAAAAATTAACATAATTGCTAATGAGGTAAGATTTATATTCTCTATTTTATTATTTTCTTTCTACATGTCTTAGGTCCCACTTATCCCTCTGTCCTTCAATTACTGCTTTCCTTTTTATCAAATAAGTATTATATTTTAGTTCATCATTTTCATTTATTATTTAATTCATTGTGTTTTTTGAGATAGCTTCTCCATTGTTGTTCTAGTTCTGAAGAGTTTACATATTAAAATATTACAATCTTCAACTAATACTAACATTTTCCATATTATACAAAAGTATCCCTTTATATTCATTGCTTCTCTGTTATTGTGTGACTATTGTCATACAAATTACATCTTTATACACTGCAATGCAGTCAACAAACGTTTATGAATATTGCTTTTTGTAGTCGTCTTTCAGATCATGTGGAAAAAAATTATATATATGCTGAATATATATATTATATATAGTATATATCTGAATTATATATAGAGAGATGTATCTAATATATATATATAGATAGATATATCCAATGGATGGTTTTCTATTCAACATAACATATATATATATATACACAATATATATTGTATATATAAATTCTATATATATATATAAATTCAGCATATATATATGTTGAATTGTTGTGCCTAGTTGCTCAGTTGACTCTGGATTATAGCCTACCAGGCTCTTCTTTCCATAAGGATTCTCCAGGCAAGAATACGGAAGTGGGTTGCCATGCTCTCCTCCAGAGGGTCTTCCTAACCCAGTTATCAACTCAGGTTTCTCGCACAGCAGGAGGATTCTTCTACTGCCTGAGCCTTTAGGGAAGCCCAAGAATACTGGAGTGAGTAACCTATTTCTTCTCTAGGAGAGCTTCCCAGCCCAGGAATCCAAGCAGGGTTAGATGGATTCTTTAGCACCTGAGCTACCAATAGTTACCAGTAAAAGGTAACTTCCCTGGTAGATCACTATTTAGAATTTGCCTGCAATTCAGGAGACTCGGGTTCCATTCCTAGGTTGGAAGATGTCCTATAGAAGGAAATGACACCTTACTGCAGTATTATTGCCTGGAGAATTCCATGGATAAAGGAGCCTGGTAGGCTACAGTCCATAGGGTCACAAAGAGTAGACAGAATTGAGTGACTAACACTTTCACTCTGTCTTCTAGTGGATTCTGTTAATTATCTGGTGTCATTTATTTCAGTCTGAAGGATTGCTGCTATTATTATTATTATTTGCAGACCAAGTGTGCTAGCAATACAATTTTCAGTTTTGTTTTTTTTTTTAATCTGAGAATCTCTAAATCTCTCCTCTGATTAATACTTATTCTGGATACAAAATTACTGAATTACAAACTTTCTTTTCATTACTTTGACTATGTCATCCCACTGCCTGCTGCCTTACATTGTTTGATATTTTTCATCAAACTTGTGAACTTTTGGACCATTATATCTTCAAATATTCTTTCTATACCATTTTCTCTCTTATTTTGTTAATCACACTAAGTTTATATTGGTGCATGCCATATTTCACCACAGCTCTCAGAGGCTCTTACTGTTTCTTAATTCTTTTATTTTTCCATTTTACAGGCCAAAATAATTATAGCCTGAGTGAAATAATCTGTTATTGATTAATTGAGATAATTGAGATTATCTCAGTTTACCTATGCCAAGTAAAAGTTATTCTGGAGGACTTCTAATGAATTTTACATGCTAATTAATGGGCTTTTCAATTGCTGAATTTCTATCTGGTTCTTTTTTTATGATTTCCACTTTTTAAAGTAGAAGTTTTTACTTTTTGATATAAACTATCAAAATAGTTTATATTTGATAAACATCCTTTGCTTTAGTATTTTAGATATCTTTTAAGTTCTTTGGACATATTTAACTGATTTACTATCTTGTTCTAGTAAGTTCAGTGCCAGTGGATAGTTTTTATTGACAGTTTACTTTCCCTCTATGGGTCACATTTTATTATATTTTATGTTTGAAAAATACACTTGTTAAATAACATGGCAATTCTAGAAATCAGATGCTTCCTTCTCTAGCATTTGTTGTTGTTGCTGCTTGTTTAGTGAGTTTTCTAAATTAATTATGTAAAAAATATATTCTTGTCATGATCATTGCCACATATATCTGCTTGGTTAGCTTATTGGGCAGCTAATGATTTTATAGAGATTCCCTTAAGTGCTGTGATTAACAAGTCTTTTATTTTTTGCGAAGGATTTTTGCATGTGAACTGTGGCTTGTCTACAACCCTCACCAAGCACTCAGAACTTCACTAGTAATAAGTCAATTCAAAGTCCTGTATGGGCATCTCATTTTCCCAGCTTTTCTATTTGTCTATTTGTTAGTCTATAATTTGTCCCAATTGTTACAAACTGTTTCAGACATCTATAATGTTAAACAACTACCACTGATTGTTTTTGACAAATGCCCACCAAGAAAATCTATCTAACAATTGGTGAACTCTGATTTAAGTCAAATAAGTACCAAGCTTTTAAGTACGTCTTATAGGGAATTACCAGACAGGACAAATATGGACAATTGAGAATGAGGCTTTGAAAGAGTTCTCTTTCATTTGAAGCTTGAATGCTGTTATGCTACTGCTTTTCATTGTAATTTTAGATTTTTTTTTTTTTTTTAATCTAGAACACAGAGAGACAGTGATGGTAGGGGCAAGTTAAAATGTTACAATGCTCAATGTTCTAGTGCCTTCATCCCTAGGTTTCTTTACCTGGGGATCCTCACCCAAAGTCTTCCTCAGGCACCTCCTTTTCTGGGGGCATGGGTTGAAGTGGGGAAGGACATACTTTGAAGACATGTTTCCAGAGTCTGACTCAATACTCAGTATTTTTCTGCTTGTGGCCCTCTCTTTTCTTCATACCATCTTATCTCCCCAAACCCCCATACATCTGCAGGAAATTTTTGTTCAAGGATCCCGCCATAGTGGGAGAGTTCCTTCATGTCTCTACTGAGCCATCTGACCCTTGGCTGGCAAACCATTTATTAGGGGAAAACAAAATAGGGGTGTTGTACTTTCCCCTGTTTAGATTCTTGCTTTTATCATGGCAGTAAGTGATGAAACTCTTAACTCTCATTTTGGCTTCTGGTTTTTAATCAATTAGTCCAATACTTGGCAGCTCAGTTTTATCTCCATGTCAACTCTGTACCAAACAATACAGTTCAGTGTATGCAGAGGTCTATAAATATCTCTAAAGGATATTCACATTAAATTAAGCATGAGTTAGTGCTGGTGTCTCTGACCCTAATCCATTATTACATGACTTATTTTTGCATCCTTCTCTATCTGTAAGTCTCAATTTGAAAAGTGAGAAAACGTACTTCTACCATTCTGCACCCAGGTGCTTAATTCTTGAATGCTGGTATACGTGTATTTTAGTGTCAGAGTTATTAACCCATGCTGCTGCTGCTGCTGCTGCGTTGCTTCAGGCGTGTCTGACTCTCTGTGACCCCATAGACAGCAGCCCACCAGGCTCCCGCATCCCTGGGATTCACCAGGCAAGAACACTGGAGTGGGTTGCCATTTCCTTCTCCAATGCATGAAAGTGAAAAGAAAAGTGAAGTCGCTCAATCGAGTCCGAGTCTTAGCGACCCATGGACTGCAGCCCACCAGGCTCCTCCGTTCATGGGATTCTCCAGGCAAAAGTACTGGAGTGGGGTGCCATTGCCTTCTCCAACCCATACCTGATGAGAATGACTATCAACTATATATAGTTCTTATGTGCAATTTTCTTTCATCAGTCAATTCAGTCACTCAGTTGTATCTGACTTTGTGACCCCATGGACTGAAGCCTGCCAGGCTTCCCTGTCCATCACCAACTCCCAGAGCTTACTCAAACTCATATCCACAGAGTTGCTTATGCCATCCAACCATCTCATCTTCTGCTGTCCCCATCTCCTCCCTCCTTCAATCTTTCATAGCATCAGGGTCTTTTCAAATGAGTCAGTTTTTTGATCAGGTGGCAAAGTATTGGAGTTTCAGCGTCAGTACTGATCCTTCCAATGAATATTCAGGACTGATTTCCTTTAGGATAGACTGGTTGGATCTTCTTGCAGTCCAAGGGACTCTCAAGAGCCTTCTCCAAAATCACAGTTCAAAAGCATCAATTCTTTGGTGCTCAGCTTTCTTTATAGTCCAACTCTCAAATCCATACATGACTACTGGAAAAACCATAGCCTTGACTAGATGGACCTTTGTTGGCAAAGGAATGTCTCTGCTTTTTAATATGCTGTCTAGGTTGGTCACAACTTTTCTTCCAAGTAGCAACATGTCTTTTAATTTCATGGCTGCAGTCACCATCTCCAGTGATTTTTAATTCCAAGAAAATAGTCTGTCATTCTTTCCACTGTTTCCCCATCTATTTGCCATGAAGTGATAGGACCAGATGCCATGATCTTAGTTTTCTGAATGTTGAGTTTTAAGTCAATTTTCACTCTCCTCTTTCACTTTCATCAAGAGGCTCTTTAGTTCTCCTTCACTTTCTATCATAAGGGTCGTGCCATCTGCATATCTTAAGTTATTGATATTTCCCCCAGCAATCTTGATTCCAGGTTGTGCTTCATCCTGCCTGGCATT
The DNA here is from genome assembly GCA_006410615.1 of Neotragus moschatus. Taxonomy (NCBI): domain Eukaryota; kingdom Metazoa; phylum Chordata; class Mammalia; order Artiodactyla; family Bovidae; genus Neotragus; species Neotragus moschatus. The sequence goes on along the minus strand of SJYA01002519.1, from coordinate 403,461 downwards.
TAGCATGATGTACTCTGCATATAAGTTAAATAAGCAAGGTAACAATATGCATTCTTGATGTACTCCTTTCCTGATATGGAACCAGTCTGTTGTTCCATGTCCAGTTATAACTGTTGCTTCTTGACCTGCATACAGATTTCTCAAGTGGCAGGTCAGGTAGACTAGTATTCCCATCACTTGATAAATTTTCCACTATTTTTTGTGTTCCACTCAATCAAAGGCTTTGGCATAGCCAATAAAGCAGAAGTAGATGTTTTTCTTGGACTCCCTTGCTTTTTCAATGATCTAACGGATGTTGGCAATTTGATCTCTGGTTCCTCTGCCTCTTCTAAATACAGCTTGAATGTTTGGAAGTTCACAGTTTACATAATGTTGAAGCCTGACTTGGAGAATTTTCCTGGAGAAGTTACCTGGATTGCCAATCTCTTGTTCACTTTCCAGTGAAACTGTTTACTGTGTAATACCTTTATTTTTTTACATTCTGAATTCTCTCCTGGAATCCCCTGATCTTCTAAAGAACTTTTTAACATTTTCTCATACCATAAAGTTCAATGTTTATGTTCTAAAATTCTGAGTATTGACAATTTGTTCATGTAACCACCATTGCTATTTCATATGCAGTCTCAACATAGTAAAATTCTGTGTTTCACATATTCAACCTATTCCCACCTACTCATGGATACCTTAAATCCACTGATCTGTTTACCATCTTTATAATTTTACTTTCTCCAGAATATCATGTAATTGGGATAATAAATAATCCTCACTACTCCACATGCTTACCAGTAACTGGTATTGCTATTAGTAGTTTTTAGATTTTGACAATTATTATAGGTATGTACATGTGTTGTATTATTGCTCTGTTTTGCAAATCCCTAAAGAAATACTTTTGAGCATAATTTTATATGATTATCTAGCACTGAAAATCTTTGTTGGGGAAGATCTATAAACATATTTTTTCATGTTATAACTGATTGTTTTGGTTTCTTACTGATGAATTTTAAGAGTTCTTTGTGTATAGATACAAATTCTCTATCAGATGTGTTCTGCAAGCTTTTTCTCTCAATATGTCGCTAATCTTTCAATCCTCTTAATAGTGCATTTGGAAAGTAGTGGTTTTTGAAACAAAAATTATGTATTCATTTTTGGTTGTGCAAGGTCTCTGTTGTGTTTGTACAGGCTTTTTTTTCTAGTTGCAGCAAGCAGGGGCTCCTCTTTATTACGGTGTGGTGGCTTTTCTTATTGGGGAGCACAGGCTCTAGATGTATGGGCTGAAGTCACTGTAGGAAATGGGCTCAGTACTTGTAGTCTGTGGGCCCTAGAGCACTGGCTCAATAATTGTGGCAGCTGAACTTAGCCGCTTCATGGCACATGGAATTTTTGTGGACCAGGGATCAAACCCTGTCCCCTGTACTGGGAGGTAGTTCTTATCTACTGCCCTACCAGGGAAGTTCTGCACAGTAGTAGATTTTAAGTTAATAAACTAAAACTTACTAATTTTTCCATGTTTTATAATTTTGGTGTTTCATTTAAAAACTTTTTTTAAAGAAACAATGTCTCTGAGCTCTGATGCATGTCAGTGTATAGCAAAATGAATACAGTATTGTAAAGCAAAACAAACTAAAAAATTAAAATTAAAAAAAAAGAAACGTCTCAGATATTTCATTTTTTTCTAGAAATTTTATAGTTCTGCATTTTACTTTTGGATCTATGGTTCATCTTGAGTGTATTTTCTTAAATGACATGAAATCTGTTTCTAGATTTAGTTATTTTTATGGACATCCAAATTTTTTAGCATTACTTGCTGAAAAAATAACTATACTTTTTGCCATTAAATTGCCTTTACTACTTTGCAAAGATTAGTTCCCTGAATTTGTGTCTGTTGCATGGTTCTATATGTCAATTCATTTGTTGGTTACTGTAGTTTTATAATAACTCCTGAAACTGGAAAATGTGAGAACTCTAAATTTGTTCTTCTTGAGTGTCATGTTGACACTTCTATACCTTTTGCTTTCTAGTATTAATTTTGAAATAATTCTGTCTACATATAATAATTACTGGCCTATTCAGATTATCTATTTCTCTTTTTGTATTAATAATTCCATTTCATTGTCTTAATTTTGATATAGATAATCTGCTCTCTAACTCCCTATGTCCTTAATCTCACCCTATATAGAGGTTACTCTTAATTTTACTGAACTTTTTAAAGAGCTAATTTTTGGTTTCCTTGATTTATTCTTTTCAGCTTCATTAATTTCTCCTTTAATTTTTATTTCTTTTCTTATATTTGATTTAGACTTAAATTTATTTTCTCTGCCTGGCTTCCTAAGTTAATCAATTAGGTTTTTAATTTAGCTTTTCCTCATTTTCTAATATATGTACTTAATGGCAAATTTTTCCATCTTTGACCACTTTTGCTACATCCTATAATTTTGATATTCTATTTTCATTGTAATTTAGTTCACATTTAAAAGAAAGTTTGAGATTTCTACTTTGAAGTGTCAAGATTCATTTATACATGCTTTAAATTCACTTTTAATGGAGGTATAGCAGATTATTCTGTCTCTCCTATATCTCCTTTATTATGTTGATATCATTCATTTCACATATTTTTATGATATAACCCCCTGAAATACTGATTTTTTTCAGGCTTTCAGTCCTGTCCAACTCTTTGCAACCCTATGGACTTCAGCATGCCAGGGTTCCCTGTTCTACACCATCTCCCACAGCTTGCATAAACTCATGTCCATTGTGTTGGTTATGCCATCCAAACATCTTATCTTCTGTCATATCTTTCTCCTCCTGCCTTCAATCTTTCCCAGCATCAGGGTCTTTTCTAATGAGTCAGCTTTTCACATCAAATGGTCAAAATATTGGAACTTCAGCTTCAGCATCAGTCCTTCCAATGGATATTCAGGGTTGAGTTCCTTTAATATTGATTGGTTTGATCTCTTGCAGTCCAAGGAACTCTCAAAAGTCTTCTCCAAAACCACAGTTTAAAAGCATCAATTCTTTGGTGCTCAGCTAAAGAATACATGGTTATTATATTATACCAATACATGATTGTTATAATTACATTAGAAAGTTATCAAGATAAAAATTCATTTCCTCTTCATTTCCCTCGTACAATATTCCTTTGCAATGTAGATTTGAGTTTGACCTAGTTATTTTTCCCTCTTTAAAGATATTTCTTCCATCCAAGTCTACTTGCCAATAAATTTCTTCAGTAATTTATTTTCTTATGCTATTGTCTAATAAAGTATTTCTCCTTCAATAATGAATGATAATTTTACTGTTTATAGAATTCTAGGTTTAAGGCAGTGGCACCCCACTCTAGTACTCTTGCCTGGAAAATCCCATGGATGGAGGAGCCTGGTAGGCTGCAGTCTATGGGGTCGCAAAGAGTCAGACACAAATGAGTGACTTCACTTTCACTTTTCACTTTCATGCATGGGAGAAGAAAATGGCAACACACTCCAGTGTTCTTGCCTGGAGAATCCCAGAGGTGGGGGAGCCTGGTGGGCTGCCATCTATGGAGTTGCACAGAGTCGGACATGACTGAAGCGACTCAGCAGCAGCAGCAGGTTTTTTTCCAACTTGTATATTTCATTTCATTTTCTTTCAATAGCTTGTTTTAGGTGGAAGTCCCATGTGTTTCTTATCCGTGTCACTCTAAATGTATTTATTTTCTCTGATTTCTTTCAGGATCTTTTTCATTAGCTCTTCTACACTTTTAATATGATAATAGTAGATGTACTTTATTTTTACTGTTAATTCTGATCCTGTTTTTGTTCTGAAGTTCACTGTCTCACTGCCCTTGCTTTTGTAATATTCACAATCAGCGTTAATTCAAGTAATTCTATGTTCTTTTTTCTTCTTATAGTGTACCAATTATGATATGCTGTATATTTTTGAAATTGTCCACTTTTTTGGACAAGAGTTTTCTTTTATTTAATTTTTTTTCTATTTGAGTTTCAGTTGGGAAGTTTCTGCTGAATTTGCTCACTGATTATGTCTTTTAAACTATGCCCATCCTACCAATGGGGACTATCCTGGTGGCTCAGATAGTAAGAATCCCCTGGCAATGTGGAGAACCCAGGTTTGATTCCTGGGTCAGGAAGATCCCCTGGAAAAGGGAAAAGTTACCCAATCCACTATTCTTGCCTGGAGAATCCCATGGATAGCAGAGCCTGGCAGATTCCAGTCCATGGGGTTGCAAACAGTTGAACACAACTGAATGACTAACACTTTCACTTTCATTCCATCCTTCTAGAGTCCTTCAAAGTCATGGATATGATACATAGCTTTTTTATTTCTAACATTTATTTTTGATTCATTTATTAGAGTTTTCATGGTTCTATTTATAGTATGCATCTGTTCTTTTATTTGATCTACTTTTTCATTAGAACCTTAGACTCACTGTATGTGTGCTAAGTCACTTCAGCTATGTCTGACTCTTTATGATCCCATGGACTGTACCCCACCAGGTTCCTCTGTCTATGAAATTGTTCAGGCGAGAATATTGGAGTGGGTTGCCGTTTCCTTCTCCAGGGAATCTTCCTGACCCAGGGATCAAACCCAGGTCTCTTGCATTGCAGTCAGACTCTTTACTGTCTGTGACCCACCAGAGAAGGCTTAAATTCATTAATCACCATCAGTTTACCTATCTGATAATTTCAACATCTATATCATGTGTAAGTCTGGTCCTTATACTTGCTTCTCCTAAGAGACTAATTTTGCTGGAACTTTAGAATGTCTTTCAGCTTTTTAACTGAAAAATAAAGCATATATCAAGCAATAGGAACTGAGTTACATAAACCACTAAATTAAGGATTTATTCCTTAAGTAAGGAATTAATTACCTGTTAATTCAGGTAGAATTTGGACTCGTTCATATTTTCTGTAACTAGAGGTTCCAAGGCCTTTATTTTGTGCCCTTGTTTTAATCTTAGTTTTGGGCTTCCCTAATCACTCCTCCTCAATGAGTCTGCATCTCAGGGTATTTCATCTATAATGCATTGTTACTGTACTACAGCAATGTTGGTGTGGTAGTATGATATGAGGGAAGAAACAGATTCTATAATCTTACAACTAAGTCTCAGTATTTCCAAAAGCCTGTGTTTCCGAGCTGTGACCTTCACAAGTGTTTTTTATATAAGGAAAAAATGTGGGATTTTTTTTTCTTGTCCCTCTTATGTGAGACCGGAAAAGTAAATGGAGCTGGTTTGGGATACTCTTCCCCAGGTGAAGTAAGACTATAGTAGTCTTTTCTTATAAATTATCTCCTTGTTATGAAGAGTTTTCTGTGTATATTTCAAAATGTTTGGTGCTGTGGTGTTTCTAGACTTCAGAACTTAATGAAAAAAATATTCTGTTGTTTTAAGCCATCATATTTTCAATGATTTGTTACAGCAGCCTTAAGGATTTAATATGGTTACTTTTCCCAGTCCTAATATAAGGAAGGAATTTTTCTTGACTCTTTAGTGTGAGAATTTGCATGTACATCTATAGGTAAAACCCCCAAAATTGAGGGTTCTCGTAAGACTTTCTCATTGTCACTAATTCCATACTCAGTCTCCAGGAATTTATCAACATTATGATTTAAAATGTCCTATTCCCTGGTGGCTCAGACAGTAAAGGATCTGCCTGCATTACAAGAGACCTGGGTTCGATTCCTGGGTTGGGAAGATCCCCTGACTAAGGGAATGGCAACGCACTCTAGTACTCTTGCTTGGAGAATTCCATGGACAGAGGAGCCTGGCAGGCTATAGTCGGTGGGGTCACAAAGAATCAGACATGACTGAGCAACTAAAACACACACACACACACACACACAATTTTATGGCTCCTATAACTTTTTTCTCCAGATAAGTAGATCCTTGCAGTGACTATGTGGGTCCACCTGTGTTTCTAGACTTTGGGTTGGTGATCTGCCCTGTAAGCTTTGTTTCACATTAAGTCCAAAAAGATACACATTGGTTTTCAGAGTTTTTGTTTTTGCTGTGAGATTCAAAGTTTGACATCAATATTTTTTTGCATTAGGGCTGAAACGAGAAGTTATGTTAGATATATACATTTTAAATTGTAAATGAATGTGTCCCTTGTTTTGAGGTGGGTCTCTGGTAGGCAGCATATATAGGGGTCNTGTTTCTCTTTTGTTTTGAGGTGCTCCTATATTGGATGCATAGATATTTACAATTGGTATATCTTCCTCTTGAATTGATCCTTTGACCATTATGTAGTGTCCTTCCTTATCTCTTGTAATCTTCTTTAAGGTTTATTTTGTCTAATATGAGGATTGCTACTCCAGCTTTTTTTAGCTTCCCATTTGCACGGAATATATTTTTCCATCCTCTCACTTTCAGTCTACATGTATCTTGATGTCTGAAATGGGTTTCTTGTAGACAGCATATATATGGGTCTCATTTTAGTATCCATTCAGCCAGTCTGTGTCTTTTGGAGGACACAGAATGGAATGTTTAATCCATTTACGTTTAAATTAATTATTGATATATATGTTCTTATTGTCATTTTCTTAATTGTTTGGGGTTGAATTTGTAGGTATTTTTTCTTCTGTTGTATTTCTTGACTATACAAGTCCCTTTAACATTTGTTGTAAAGCTGGTTAGGTGGTACTGAGTTCTCTTAACTTTTGCTTTTTGGAAAAGCTTTTGATTTCTCCATCAATTCTGAATGAAATTCTTGCCAGATACTGTAATCTTGGTTGTAGATTTTTTCCCTTTCAGTACTTTAAATATATCCTGCCATTCCCTTCTGACCTGCAGAATTTCCCCTGTTAAGCATATGAGGTTTCCCTTGTGTGTTACTTGTTGCTTCTCCCTTGCTCTNAATTCTGAATGAAATTCTTGCCAGATACTGTAATCTTGGTTGTAGATTTTTTCCCTTTCAGTACTTTAAATATATCCTGCCATTCCCTTCTGACCTGCAGAATTTCCCCTGTTAAGCATATGAGGTTTCCCTTGTGTGTTACTTGTTGCTTCTCCCTTGCTCTTTTTAATATTCTTTCTTTATGTTTAGTCTTTGTTAGTTTGATTAGTATGTGTCTTGGTGTGTTTCTCCTTGCGTTTATCCTTTATGGGACTCTGTGTCTCTTGGACTTGACTATTTCCTTTTCCATGTTGGGGAAATTTACAGTTATAATCTCTTCAAAATTTTTCTCATACCTTTATTTTTCTCTTCTTCTTCTGGGACCCCTACAATTCAAATGTTAGTGCATTTGATATCGTTCCAAAGATCTCTGAAACTATCCTCAGTTCTTTCCATTCTTTTTACTTTATTCTGCACTTCAGAAGTTATTTCCACCATTTTAATCTTCCTGCTCACTGAATCATTCTTCTCCTTCAGATATTCTGCTATTGATTCCTTCAAGAGTATTTTTAATTTCAGTAATTGTGTTGTTTGTCTCTGTATGTTTACCATTTAATTCTTCTAGATCTTTGTTAATTGATTCTTGCATTTTCTCCATTTTGTTTTTAAGGTTTTTGATCATCTTTACTATCATTATTCTGAATTCTTTTTCAGGTAGTTTGCCTATTTCCTCTTCATTTATTTGGACTTCTTTGTATGGGCAAGGCTGAGTCTGATGATTTGGTTTGTATTTTTGTTTTGTGTTTTAGATGAGGTGAACTGCACAGGGTGCTATTGATGGCTGTGTGATGCGGGTCTTGTACTGATGTGGTTTTCTTTCTGTGAATTCTCACTATCTGATACTCTCTAGGGTTACATCTCTAGGGTCTTGGAGTCAGTGTTCCCACTCCAGAGGCTCAGGACTTGATTTCTCTGTAAAAACCACCCTAGATCCAATCTACCAAGAGGAATTTCACCCAAATAGAAAGGGTCTTTCCTTAAGTTCCAAAAACCACTGCATAAGAATACAATGAAGATCTCTGACTCAGTAGAAACTCAGTATTGACTGACATGTGGACAGGCTTCTGTGCATTGCAACAGATGACTAGAGTGTCTGACCTTGGCAGTGGTCGGCAGAACTTATTGAGGATTTTTACATCTATGTTCATGAGTGATATTAGTCTGTAATTTTTTGTATGTGATATATTTGTCTAGGTTTCTGTTTGTGATATCTTTGGTATCAAGATGATGGTGGCCTTTTAGAATAAGCTTGTGAGCATTCCTTCCTCTGCAACTTTTTGGAAGAGTTTGTTAACTATTCTCTAAATGTTTGATAAAATTCATCTGTGAAGCCATCTTGACCTGGACTTTTGTTTGGTGGAAAATTTTTAATCAAAGTTTCAATTTCATTACCTGTGATTGGTCTGTTCATAGTTTCTATTTTTTCCTGGTTCAGTTTTAGAAGGTGGTACCTTTCTAAAAATTTGCTCATTTCTTCCAGGTTGCCCATTTTATTGGCATATAGCTTCTTATAGTAGTCTCTCACTTGTACTACAAGGAGATCCAACCAGTCCATCCTAAAGGCGATCAGTCCTGAATATTCATTGGAAGGACTGATGTTGAAGCTGAAACTCCAATACTTTGGCCACCTGGTGAGAAGAGCTGACTCATTTGAAAAGACCCTGATGCTGAGAAAGATTGAAGGCAGGACAACAAGGGGATGACAGAGGATGGGATGGTTGAATTGCGTCACCAACTCAGTGGACATGAGTTTTGGTAAACTCTGGGAGTTGGTGATGGATAGGGAGGCCTGGCGGGCTGCCATCCATGGGGTCACAAAGAGTTGGACATGACTGAGCGACTGAACTGAACTGATAATCCTTTGTATTTCTAATAATTCAGAGAGATACATGTATCATAAAGTTCACTGCAGCAATATTCACAATAGCCAGGATATGGAAAAACTCTAAATGATCATCAATAAGAATGAATAAAGATGTGATACATATATCCAATGTAATATATTCTGCCATTAAAAAAGGATTTGAGTGACATGGATGGATCTAGAGATGTCTCACTGAGTAATATAAAACAGAAAACAAATATATGCTGTTGAATCTAAAAACAGTACATATTAACTTCTTTACAGAACAGAAATAGAGTCACAGATGCAGAAAACGAACTTACAGTTTTGGGGGAAAGAGATGGTGGTAGTGGGGATGTATTGGGAGACTGTAATTCACATATACACAGAACTCTGTATAAAATAGATAACTAATAAGGATCTACTGTATAGCTCAAGAACTCTTCTCAATAACCTGTAATGACCAATATGGGAAAATAATCTAAAAAGGAGTGGGTATATGTATAACTGATTCACTTTGCTATATACCATAGAGTAACATAACATGTTAAATAAACTATACTCCAATAAAAAGTTTTTAAAATCACAATTATGATAATGGTAAAGTATTATAGGAAATTATTAGAAAACAGTAAAAAACACATTATGAAACACAGTTTGAGTTCAATTTCGGTTAAAATAAGCATGGACAACAAACATAGTATTATTCAATCAGTCGTGTTGATTCTATGACCCTATGGACTGTATTCCACCGGTCTCCTCCATTCATGAGATTTTTGAGGCAAGAATACTGGAGTGGGTTGCCGTTTCCTTCTCCAAGGGATCTCCCTAACCCAGGGATTGAACTCGAGTCTACACATACTCTACTTGGAAAAAAAAAAAAAAAAAAAACTGAATGGTTATATTAAGTCAAAGCAATAATTCCTAATTAATTCAGCTGCAGTTTAAATATCTCCCAGATCTTCAATTCATTACTCTATTTTTCTAACTAAATTTACTCTTTAATGTTTTACTTCATTTGAGTGAGAAAAAGGAAGGGGAGTGGTGGGAAAAGAAAGAGAGACAAAGAGAAACTTTCATTTGCTTTCAAGTCTACCAGAGACCATTGTTTAAAATAATCGTAAAATTAGTACTAAAGTATCCTATGAATGCATCCCTTTGTTTTCCCAAACTTTCAACTTTAGTCTAATCAAAATTTAAGGATAAGGCATAAGATACAGCCTATCTAAGTTCTGTCTTACTTGCTTTATTTAGTTGTGGATGAAAGCTATTCTCACTTTAAACTTTTTTTTTTTTTTTTTTTTTTTTTAGAGTTCTCTATGGAAGATTTTTAACTACTTTTCTTCTGATGATGGACTGGCAAGTAAGTAGATTAATGTAGACACTTAAGGTCCGGGGTTCTTGGTTCTATATCAACTAAAGGAATTTGGGATAGAGAAAAGATAGAAGAAATACATTAAATGGTGAAGATAAAACAGGCTAGTTGGAAACACAAGGATGTATGATTTCAGATGATTCATGTGAAAGCAGTAGTGAAGTGAAGTCGCTTAGTCATGTCTCACTCTTTGTGACCCTATGAACTGTAACCCTCCACGCTCCTTCCATCCATGGAACTTTCTAGGCAAGAGTACTGCAGTGGGTTGCCATTTCCTTCTCTGGGGGATCTTCCCAACCTGAGGATCGAACCTGCGTCTCCAGCATTGCAGGCAGACGCTTTACCATCTGAGCCACCAGGGACTTTTTATATTTTATGCCAAGTTGTTAGAATTTAAATTCTGTCCTCTTATCCCTCCCCAAAAGTTGGAGCACTAATCACCAGGTCTTCAGAATATGACCTTATTTGGAGAAAATTTTCACAGCAGTAATTAAATTAAAACATGGTTGATTGGACAAAGTCCTAATCCATTATTTGTGATGTCCTTATAAAAAGGGGAAAAGTTTGGACAGAGAGATAGATATAGAGAGAAAATGATGTGAAAATACACAAGATGGCAGTGTTTAAGGTAAGGAGAGAAGACTTAGAAGTTACTAACTCTGTTGACACCTTGATCTTGAAATTTCAGCCTCTGGATCTTTGAGATAATAAGCTTCAGGTTTTCAAGCCACCCAGTTCATGATGTTTTGTTATGGCAGCTCTACCAAACTATTACACAAGTGATACATCTTTTAGACAGAAAAGAAAGAAAATTTCCTTTTCGAGGCATCTTTACTTTTTTATTTTTTCCCTTTTTACAGGGACACAGAAAAAACAAATCCTGGTACAAGTACTCTTAGCCTCTAAGGTCAGCTGATTAGTGACTTAAACTCTACTGTCACTAGAGTCCTTTACAAGTTAAATCATAACATCCAACAAAGAATTAAACAAAGCAGCCAAAGTCAAGCAAAAACGTTTAAACCAAGGAGGGTAAGTTTTTGTTACCATATTTATTCTAATTGTGTTTATTGTGAGAACTAGATGAGTTAACTCATGTAATATGATTAGAATAAGTGGCCAAACATGGTAGATATAATGCAAGCATTTGCTATTAGTTAATGATTAGTTATTGCTAATTGGAATCCTGAATTATACTAATGTATTGGTCAGAGCAATCCAACTGAAATTTGAAATTATTGTAGCAATAAATATGGTAGAGTAGGAAGAGTTGACTCATTAGAAAAGACTCTGATGCTGGGAGGGATTGGGGGCAGGAGAAGGGGATGACAGAGGATGAGATGGCTGGATGGCATCACTGACTTGATGGACGTTGAGTCTGAGTGAACTCCCGGAGTTGGTGATGGACAGGGAGGCCAGGCGTGCTGCGATTCATGGGGTCGCAAAGAGTTGGACATGACTGAGTGACTGAACTGAACTGAGGAGGATGCAAGACTCAACTCCCCCTACAACCACATCAAAAATATCTACATGTAGAACAGTTCTCACTGAAAACTAACTGGAGACTGGTAGAAAAACTCCTGCATAGCCAAAGCTGTTAGAAAGATTGACCCAGAATCATGTAAGAAGAGAAGAGAACTGATTCGGTTAGGACCTATGCCCTTGATAGGGGACTCAGAAGAATAGGAAGGTTACACAGGTAGAGATTCCCCCTACAGAATGATCAGCTGAAGTCACATACTGGACACCCCAGAACTGGCATCTGACAGCTAGAAGACAGGTCCTCCTGGCTGTTGGAGAAGAGCTGTGGGAAGCCTGGTCTCTGCTCATGACAGTACACATATGCTTGCTTGCTTCTGAAACTGGGTGGAGAGGATGGACAGAAACTGCAAAGGATGGAGGCTAGTTTCCTGAGACCACCCTGGTGGGCACTCCAGGCTGAGATAAACATCTGCTCAGGTCCACTTGCTTCATGATGTGGGTTCACCCTGGGGCAAGGGCTGCTGCTGGTGCAGGAAGAGCGCAACTGTGAGGGTCAAAAGTGGCTCAGATGAGATGCTGCATCAGAGCAAGGCAAGGGAACCATTACTGGTGCTTACTTAGGCAGTGCATCAGAAGTGATCCAAGCCTCTGACTGTGGCTGGAACAACCCACAGCATTCTCAACAATCCATGCCATGCCCCTGCACCAGTCCTACTTATTCTATAGTACAATTCCACACTAGGATGAGGTTACAATGGCCAAGGGAAGAGCTCAGCTGTGAGGGAGAAAAGTTGCACAGACCCTGAGAAGAGATAAAAGAGGGTAGAAGGTGTATTTGATGAAATGACTCCTGAAAACTTCCCAAACCTGAAGAAAGAAACAAATATCTAGAAACAGGAAACACAAAATGATTCCAAACAAGATGAACCCAAATAGATCCTCATCAAGAAATACCATAATTAAAATGGCAAAAGTTAGAATAGTTTAATGGTTGTGTATTGTGCTCAGTTGTGTCTGACTCTTTGTGATCCCATGGACTGTAGCCCGCTAGGCTCCTGTGTCCACAGGGATTCTCCAGGCAAGAATACTGGAGTGCCATGTCTTCCTCCAGGAGATCTTCCCAACCCAGGGATTGAACCCAGGTGGGTTCAATTGCAGGTGGATTCTTTACTGTCTGAGCCACCAGGGAAGCCAGCAAGAGAAAAACAGTCAATACAAGGTCATCCCCCAAAGGTTGATTTCTCTCCAGAAATTTCTCAAGCCAGAATGGAGAGGCATGTTATATTCAAAGTGCTTAAAGGAAAAAACCTGCAACTTTGGATACTGCACTCTGCACAATTATCATTTAGAATTGAAGGAGAGAGAAAGAAATTCTGAGACAAGCTAAAAGAGTTCATGAATACTATTAATAAATCTACTCTAAAAGAAGTATTACAGGGTCTTCTCTGAATGGAAATAAAAAGGCTATAAGTATATGTAGGAAATTAAAAATCCCACTAGTAAAGACAAATATATAGTAAAAATTGGATATTAATCACCTTAATAAAATAGCTCAAAGGAAAAAAAACCTGTAAATTCAACTATCAACAATGTGTGGGATGGGAATTAAAAATGTAGATCTTTTCAAATGTGTTTGAACTTAAAGACTGCCTGACTTAAACACATAGTTTTAGATCAACATATACTAATCTCATGGTAAACACAAATCGAAAACCTGCAATAGATACATAAATATTAAAGTAAGGAACACAAATATGCTACATAAAAATTATCAACTAAAAGGAATAAATTAGAGAAAGAATTTGGAAAATGTAAAACTACAAAAAATAACCAGGTAAAATAATGATAATAAGTACAAACCTATCACCTAAAGTGATAATAATCACTTTAAATGTTGGTGGACTAAGCTTTTTCTCAATGGACAAAAGGTGGCTTACTGGGGAAGAAAAAAAAAACAAGACCCATCTATATGCTGCTCACAGAGACGTCAGAGCTAATGACACAGAATGAATGTTGATAGGGTGGATAACATGTTGACCAAATACAAGGCTTAACAAATTGAAGCAGATAGAAATTAAATCAAGCATTCTTTCTGACCAAAATGTCATCAAATAAAATCAATTATAGGCAGTAAAATGGGGAAAGAACATACACATGGAAAATAAATTATATACTACTAAGAAACCAGTCAGTCAACTAAGAATTTATTGAAGAAGTCAGAAAATATATTGAGATAAATGAAAATGGAATTAATACTTTCCCAAATCCATGTGATACAGCAAAAGTAATTCTAAGAAGAAAGTTTATGGTGATAAAGGCCTAGCTCATGAAAAAAAAAAAATGTCATACAAACAAGATGAACTACCATCTAAAGGATTCAGAAGAGAAGTAAACAGTCTAAAATCAGCAAACAAAAGGAAATAAATATCAGAAAGTAGATGAATAGAGAACAAAAAATAGAAAAAAAAGTAAAAGAGCTCTTTTTAAAAAGATAAATGAAATTAAGAAAATTTTATCCAGACTCATCAAAAAAAAAAAAGACTCACGTAAACAAAATAATAAAGAGGGGAAAGAACAACCAATATCACAGAGCTACAAAAAAAATTTCATAAGCGCATACTATCATCACTTATATGCCAACAAATTGTACAAACTGGACAAATTTCCAGAAATATGCACTCTTCCAAAACTGTGTCAGGAAGAAACAATCTAAATAGACCAATCACTAGTAGTGAAATTGAATTTGTAATTACAGAAAAATAAAATCTCATAAACAAAAGTCCAGGACTGATGTCTTAAGTCAATACTAGTTAATCTCAAACTATTACAAATACTTAAAGAGAACAGGATACTTCCAAAATCATTCTATAGGGTCACAATTACTCTGATATTAAACCCAAAGAAAGATACTACAAAAGAGAGAAAATTACAGGAAAATATATTTAATAAATATAAACACAAAATATCTCAGCAAAATATTAGAAGAGTGAATTCAATTATATATAAAAAGAATACCTACAACCATGATCAAGTGGAGCTTGCCTAGGATCACAAGGATGGTTCAACACTTGAAAATCAATCAATGGCATACACCACATTAACAAAAGGAAGGATAAAAATCTCATGATCATCTCAATGGTCAAAGAAAAGGCATTTTAGAAAGTTCAACATCCAGTTGTGATAAACTCATCAAAACTGATATAGAAGGAACATGTCTCAACATAATAAAGACCATTTATTATAAACCCACCACTAACATCATATTTAATGGTAAAAACTTGAAAGCTTTTCCCCTAAAATCAGGAATGAGACAAGGATGCTCACGCTTGCCATTTCTATTTAATGTTGTATTGGCAGCCCAAACCATAGCAACCAGACAATAAAAAGAAAGAAAAAGCATCCAAACTGAAAGGAAAGGAGTAAAGTTCTCATTATTTGCAGATGGCATAATTCTATATGTGGAAAACCCTAAATTCTCTGTCTAAAAACTAGTCAAAGAAATAAAATAATTCAATAAAATTACAGAATACAAATTACTATACAGAAATCTGTTACTTTTCACACAGTAATAACAAAGTATCAACACTAGAAAACAAAACATCATATTTAAAATTGAATCAAAAAGAATAAAATACCTAAGAATAAATCAAGGAGAAAAATCTATAAAACTGAAAACAGAAATGATAAACATTGATGAAAGAAACTGAAGATGATACAGAGAAATATAAAGATATTCTGTGTTCTTGAATTGGAAGAATTTAATATTGCTAAAATATCCATACTGCACAAAACAGTCTACCTATCTGATGCAATAGCCATGATATTTTGCAACAACTTAGACCAAATAATCCTAAAATGTATATAGAACCACAGAAGACATCAAGTTTCCAACGCAATCTTGAAGAAAGAGTACAAAACTCAAATTATCATGCTCCCTGGTTTCAGACTATACTACAAACCTACAGTAATCAAAACAGCATGGAACTGAAACAAAAAGAGACACATCGACCAAGGAAACAGTACTAAGACCCAGAAAGAAATCCACACATTTATCGTAAATCAATAGGCAAGAATATAAGGTTAGAAAAGAACTTATCTTCTATAAGTAGTGTTATAAAAACTGGTCATGTACATGTAAAAGAATGAAATTGGATCATTTTCTTATACCATATACAAAAATAAAATGTGTTAAAGACCTAAAAACTAGAGAGAGTTCTTGGTTTTTGACCTATGTTTAGCTATGTTATCTAACTTGTTTATCACTTTTATTTTTGTCCTTCTAGGCACTGGTAGAGACCAAGGACATGTTATATTCCTTGTTATGCACTTCTAAATACTGTATATTTAGTGTCTTCTAGTGGCTCCTTAATCAGAATTTTCTTCCTGGTTTCCTAAAGTCAATTTCTTAATGAACATCTTTTCCTGCATATTTTTTATAGATTATCCTTTTTTTCTATCTTTATGCTGTTGATACTTCATGAAGCTCAAAACATAGTTTTTCAGTCTTGTAAAGCAAAGTTAATGATTCCTAAGTACATACTGATACAATTTCCCCAGTAATGAAGGTGTGGAAATATCTACAAATGTAGGCACCAGCATATGGATACGGAAAATCAGCAGACATTATAAAATAAAACAAACCTAATTGTTCTGACTCTTTTAGATATTAAAGTAGTTCTTTCTAAAAATATGGTTAATTTTTCTATGTTAGCATTCTTTTGTCCTCCTGTTTTCTATCTAAATGTGATATCTATTTTTTTTTAATAACTTACATTTTAAATGACATGGTACCATCTATTCAACAGCAACAGACTTCTGCTCTGCTAAAATGAAGTGATGAAATTTAATATTCATTTTTTTTTCATAATTTTGTCATCTCAAGCATTTGACAGAGTTCAACATGTTATAAACATTACTAACTGTCCAACACTGAGGAGATTAAATATAATTTCTTTTTAAAAATCTAATGACTTCAATGTATGAGAGAAAAGATTCATGACTAGTCTTCTTAATAAACTAATTAAAAAATTACTTGTTCAGAGAATTAACACATTTTATGTTCAGTTACAAAATATATGTTCAAGCTATAAAGGTCTCTGAAACCAAATTCAAAGTAGGAAATGTTTCTTCAAAATGTCAAAGCTCTGGCAAGTACTTGTTAAAGTGTTGGTCTAAGAGTCTTTGTAGCATTTATGAGCCTCTTTTTGTACCTCATGCTTTAATTTTAAATATTGATCTGGCTCTTCTAATAGGAGAACAACCCAGAACTTGCAATGTTTTGTTTCCTACTTTGAAAGGCATGCAACAAATTATGTAATATAAATTCTCCAGTATGCTTCATAATTTTAGAAAGTATCTGGATTTTAGATTTCAGAAGGATAGTATACAGATCATCTCCTATTCAATACTAGTGTTTATATTCATTTTCTTCCATTTTTTTTAGCAATTCTCTAAGCATAATGAAATATTTTTTGAATAAATTATCAAAATACTTTTAATTAAAATATAAATACTATGTATGAAATACCTCATTAGGTTCCTGGAAGACAGTTAAAGCCAGCACAATTTTAAGAAGATTAAATTATAGAAGATAGTGAGAATTCCTAATAATGCAAAGCATGAAAATCTAACATCGTGGGCATTGTCAGTATCCCACCCAGACTTCTGGATATTTTTTTTTTTTGTTATCTGTGGCCTCACACCCCTATTCTGTATGTATTTTCTTCTAGCACCCACTGTCCAATACGGTCTTTGGACAACTGTCCTTGGCTACTGGACCTGCTTTACTTCTTAATCCGGAGATCCTGTAGCTCCTGGGAGGTCATGGCAGGAGTCCCCAAACCTTAGGATCTAATGCCTGATGATCTGAGGTGGAACTGATGTAATAATAATAGGAATTAAGTGCAAAAAATGTAATGCACTTGAACCATCCCCAAACCATTCTCCCTCTCCCCAGTCTATGAACAAATTGTCTTCCATGAAACCAGTCCCAAGTGACAAAAAGATTGTGAGCCACTGGTTTATGACTTCCAGCCCTCAATGGTGAGCCTTAGTCAATGAGGGAATGTAAAAGCACGAATTTGGAACTAACCCTAGTTAGTTAACTTACAGTAGAGCTTCGCAGTAGGCTCTGGCTGATACTTTGTGTGAAATCACCACTTACTTGGACTCCTACCCTTCCCAATTCTGCTTACACGATATTGGCCAGTTTTTCCTGGAATGTGTTATTCATAAATCATTTGTGCATATATTGGCATCTCAGAGTCTGCTTCTAGAGAACCCCATTTAAGACACCTTACTATTAGCAAGAAATTCAGAAGATTATAGAAAGAAAGGAAATATATTAATGAAAAATGAAGAACACAAGTTACTTCCAGAAGAAAATGACAATAAAGTTAAAAACATTTTCAGAGATCTTCCAAGCCTGATAGGCCACATTACAGATTCATATGAGAGGTATTTTGAGTCAATAGTTGGAATAATTACTATAAGTACTATTTGAATAAACAAAACTGGTCCTGACTCATTAAATTTTTATCTCATAAATACTAAAGAAGTAAAAGTTACTTGGTTTATAAATCATAGAAAAATAGAGTATGGGCCTGCACCAAAGGCCCAGGGCAATATGGTGTTTAACATACTATCTGCAGGGTTATGACATACAACACCTCACACCAGGTGTACTCCTGCCTATCTCTCCAAATAGTTATTTGGCATTCATTATAGGAACAATTTAGGTAGTAAATTCCCTGGTAGCTCAGCTGGTAAAGAATCAGCCTGCAGTGCAGAAGACCCTGGTTCAATTTCTGGGTTGAGAAGGCTGCCCACTCCTGTATTCTTGGGGTTTCCATGGTAGCTCAGACAGTAAAGAATACTCCTGCAGTGAGGGAAACCTGGTTCAATCCCTGGTTTGGGAAGATCCCCTGAAGGAGGGCATAGCAACCCACTCCAGTATTCTTGCCTTGAGAATCCCATGCACAGAGGAGCCTGGTGGGCTACGGTCCATGAGGTGACAAAGAGTTGGACATGACTGAGCAACTACACACAACACAGCACAGCACAGGAACAAATTAAATGCATCTCTAGTCAAGCTATAGGTCAGAATGTTATTCTCAAGAATAAGAATAGAAGGAAACTTCTGTAAAAATCCACATAACATCATTTTTAATGATGGACTCCTTTTCATCTATAATAAATTATCTATTAATTTTCTCTAAAAATATTTATTATAAAGCATTAAATTAATAGTCTCCATTGTTAAAGAAAAGCAAGACTTTTACTCTCAGAAGACATGATGCTATTTGCAGAAAATTATAAAAAATACACAAAGAAATAAGTACAATTATTAAAAGCTAAAACTATAACTTCCTTGGAAGGAAAGTTATGACCAACCTACGTAGCATGTTGAAAAGCAAAGACATTACTTTGCAAACAAAGGTCTGTCTAGTCAAGGCGATGATTTTTCCATTGGTCATGTATGGATGTGAGAGTTGGACTGTCAAGAAAGCTGAGTGCCACAGAATCGATGCTTTTGAACTGTGGTGTTGGAGAAGACTCTTCAGAGTCCCTTTGACTGCAAGGAGATCCAACCAGNTTCAAACATCATCTTTTTTCCTCCACTATGGAAAAAAAAAAAGCAAAGAGATTTTTTTTAAAAACCCAAGGACACAACATTACAGGCCAAGCTTGTGTGATTTGTCAAGAGGAGGTCTGTCCAATTGTATACACAGAAGGCAGTGGAGCCACTTTGAGGAGTGATGCTAGGATTCTCATGCTGACCTCTGCCCACACACTGAGCTCTGACTGGCACCCTGCATCTGTCAGTCAGTACTGGGGTGAGGTGCCCCATCTTATCTGCCACGCGAACGAGCAGGCACACTGGTGTCCTTACTGATGAATCAATGGCACGTGCCACCTCTTGCCTGTTCACTGCAGCAATGTGGACATGTCACAAGGGTTCTACATGGGGAAACCATCCTGAGGGAGAGTTTAGTAAAACCTCAGGACAGTATTTTTCAAGTTATTCCATAGAAGCACCTTTCTTCTTAGAGGCAAAAGGCAAGTGCACAAATACTCCAGGAAACCAGAAGATAGAGCCTAAAACATCCTGGCCTTCGCAGAAAATGTCTTTCAATTCTCCTGACGGGGCTTTAAAATGTCATACGGATGTTTCATTTGATATTCTCTTATTTAATGTAAAGCAATGTTTTAAATTGCCATCTGGAACTGAAAATGTTTCCTAGCATTTTAGCCTGTACCTTGATCTGTAATCAGCATATTACACGGGCACAGAATGAGGTGCTGATAAAGAATAGGAGATCTGGTGACTTGTAACCTCAGACCCTGTCCACTTGTCCATTTCCACAACCACTATCGTAGTTGCTGTTTATTCGCTCCGTCGTGCCTGACTCTTTTGTAATCTCATGGACTTTTAGCCTGCCAGACTCCTCTGTCCATGGGATTTCCCAGGCAAAAAGTGGGCTGCCGCTTTCTTTTCCAGGTCATCTTCCTAACCCAGGAATCAAACCTGAGTCTCCTGCATTGGCAGGAAGATTCTTTACCACTGAGCTACATGGGAAGTCACTAGCCCAAGTTACCATCATTCTTTTCCTAGACCATGTCTGTAGGGCCTCTAAGCTGGACTGCCTGCTTCCACTCTTTGGTCTGTATTGAGTGTATCTGACTAACAAAAACCCTTCCACACCTTTTCATCACTATCAGTAGAAAATCAGAATCTTTATCAAGGCCTCCAGGCTCTTGGGTCTGGCCTCCACCAGTTTATTCAACCTGATCTCTGATCACGATCTCCTCGCTCTCTGTGCTCCAGACATACAGGCTCAAGCCTGCTAGTCTGTTTCCTCTCCCCAGACTTAGACCAACCAGTTCTCCTCCTTAAACCTTCTTCCTTTAACCCTTATTTTTGTTTTGACTCCCTAATAAATCCATTTCTCCTATTCTGACAGCTCCTCATATTTCCCACTCCCTGGTACTAAGCTCCTCAAGGTGAAAGGTAATGTCTTCTTTCTATCTGTTCTTGGTCCCTAACACCTTCCCTGACACATAACAGCTGTTCAATAAATGTTTTGAGACAGAAAGAAAGAATGAGCTAGTGAAGAGTTCATCTTCTTACAAGTCCAGAAAACTAAGGCTGAAAGAGAATAAGTAACTTAAAGAATTTTCTAATGCAATACATACTTTGTTAGCATATTATTGACCAGAGATGTATTAACTCCACAAGTATAAGTTTCTGCAAAAATCCCCCAGTCAATAATATGTTAAAATTCCATTTTAATTGGATGGCATCACTGATTCAGTTGGGACATGAGTTTGAGGAAACTCTGGGAGATAGTGAAGGACAGGCGTGCTACCGTTCATGGAGTCGCAGAGTTGGACATGACTTAGCTATTGAACAACAACAACAAAATGTTAGACTGAAAGCTTTATTCCAGTTCCACCCAAGACACCTTTCAGGTAACTCTGGGGATGAGGAAAAAGTCAGAGACAGAATCTCCTCAAAGACTTGAGACAGAATTTATGAATCTCATGAGTCTTGATGCCTGAGTGTTCCTAATCTAAGCGGTTCCCCCAAGAATGTAAAATGAAATGGCAACAGTGCTGATTATATAAATAACTATTTGGAGTTTTTATTTCTTACTCCATCATGCCTATTTGGAAACACGGAAAAATAGAATGTTTTATTAATAAGCACCATCCCTTGATGGTGACCTGAGGCCAACAGGAAAAGAGGGTAGAATGAACTGGAAATGAAAAGCAGAGCTGCTGCTGCTGCTGCTAAGTCGCTTCAGTCGTGTCCAACTCTGTGCGACCCCACAGATGGCAGCCCACCAGGCTACCCCATCCCTGGGATTCTCCAGGCAAGAACACTGGAGTGGGTTGCCATTTCCTTCTCCAATGCATGAAAGTGAAAAGTGAAAGTGAAGTCGCTCAGTCATGTCTGACTCTTAGCATTCACTCGATAATTATCCCACCAACTTATGGAGATCCACCTGCTACTTAGGGGTACGAGGATGTGATACTGACATTCCTTGACCACAGGTGGCTCAGGGCCTCCAGGGAAGACAGGGCATCATCAGAGAGTCACTAACAGTCTGTGCCTTGGATGTGGCACATAAGCTTTTTCAACTTGCTTCCTCATCTCTAAAATTAGCGAAATGGCAGTACTTACCTCCTAGAATTGCTGTGATATTAAATGCGATGATGACTGTAAAAGACTTACCTTGGTGTCTGGCACATAGTCATTTATATCAGTTGGAATGTTTTTGCTTACAAGACACAGAAAACTTGACCAGAAGTGGCCTAAATCATGTGTTTATTTTTCTGTTAGCAAGCAGCCTGGGGTGGGCGATCCACATAACTGTCTAGCAATGATGGGTATCTGGCCCTGCATCTCTGGAACTCTCCTGACCTGCCTTCACACTGTAAAAACACCTGCTGCTTTTCAAGCGCCTCTCTTTTGACAGCAATAAGTAGATCTTCCCTAAGAATCCCAAGAGACTTTCTCATATGCTCCACTGGCCAGAAATATGTATTAAGTGCACAGCACAGGGCCTGGCATCTAACTAATTGGTACAGTTTAGCTATTAGACGATAGTGATGATGGTGGTAATGGTGGTGATGATGGTGGTGGTGGCGATTGTCATGATGGTGGTGATGATGCAGTAGAGAGGCAAAACATATGTACTTTATGTTTATGATCAAGACCATCTGTCAACTTCCGGATCCATTTGTCCCTCTCTTCTAAGGTCTGATATAAAGAGATGGAATCACAGAATACAGAAGTGCAGTGGACTAAGTTAAGATATTGCTTGAAAGGAAGGATAGTCACAAACAAATGGAAATAGATAAAATAGGATATCGTGGGTATACCAGGGACGTTGGTAAAGTTAGAAATAGCATAGAATCATAAAGCATGATCCCTGAAAGTCCTTCTCATTACCAGAGTAATGAATGAGTCTTCTGTGAAACCAGGGCCCAGAGAAGGTAAATAATTAACTCAAGGTTACACAGAATTTAAATTATAATTTAGGTTTCCTAGAGCCTATAATTAAAAAAAAAATTGTTACCAAAAATACAATCTAAAGGTGAAAGAAATGCCTAAAATAAACTCTGATTATTAGTGGAGTCAATTACTGCCCATCTGCCCTCCCATCCTGGCATAAAAAGAGTTAATAAGCAAGCGTTTTCTGGTTATAAACAACAGAACATACCAAAGTTTCCTTGCTTTTCTGAATGGCACAAACACCTGATAAACAAACCTTGCTTTCAAAAGATTTCATAATCTAAAGTGTGTGCTTAGTCACAAGCTGAACTCTTGATTCCTTGCCCCTGGAAACAAAGAGAAATCTCTAATTCAGTAAAATATAAATGATCTGGGATCAAATCATGGTTTGTGACCCCTTGAAAATGCTTAGTTTCTCAGAAATAGACTCACAGACAGAGAAAACAAACTATGGTTAGCAAAGAGGAAAGGGGGGAGAAAGGGATAAATTAGGGATTCAGAATTAACAGACTGAAAGAAAGTGAAAGTTGCTCAGTCATGTTTGACTCTCTGCAATCCCATGGACTGTATAGTCCGTGGAATTCTCAGGCCAGAATACTGGAGTGGGTAGCCTTTCCCTTCTCTAAGGGATCTTCCCAACCCAGGGATCAAACCCAGGTCTCCCACATTGCAGGCAGATTCTTGCTTCTCAGAAATAGACTCACAGACAGAGAAAAGAAACTATGGATACCAAAGAGGAAAGGGGGGAGGAAGGGATAAATCAGGGATTCAGAATTAACAGATACACACTACTATACAGAGGGTTCCCAGGTGGTGCTAGTGGTAAAGAATATGCCTGCCAATGCAGAAGATGCAAGATATGCAGGTTCAATCCCTGAATCAAGAAGATTCCCCTGGAGAAGGGAACAGCTACCCACTCAAATATTTTTGCCTGAGAAATCTCATGGACAGAGGAGCCTGGCAGGCTATAGTTCATAGAACTACAGAGTTGGACATGACTAAGCATACTGCTATATATAAAATAAACAACAAAGACCTACTGTATAGCACAGGAAATTATATTTAATACTTTGTAATAACATAATGGAAAAGAATGTGAAAAAGAATACAAACATATGTGTGTGTATTTATGTATATAAAAATGCACACATACACACTATATATATACATACTTTGCTGTATACCTGAAACCAACACAACATTGTACAATAAATCAACTATATTTCAGTTTTTTAAGAGTCCAGTTTCTTTGTCCCTCTGGAAATAGAAACAGCCTCTTAGATCATAATCCCATTATATTTAACAGCTTTTATTCTACCTTATTTCTTGATTTAGCAATCTGTCCATGGACTGGGTACATAAACAGTAGATGGGAAATAAGTATGTGTCAAATGCTATCCAAATGATGCTAAAACTGAAGCTCCAGTACTTTGGCCACCTCATGTGAAGAGTTGACTCATTGGAAAAGACTCTGATGCTGGGAAGGATTGAGGGCAGGAGGAGAAGGGGACGACAGAGGATGAGATGGCTGGATGGCATCATTGACTCGATGGACGTGAGTCTGAGTGAACTCCGGGAGTTGGTGATGGACAGGGAGGCCTGGCATGCTGCGCTTCATGGGGTCACAAAGAGTCAGACACAACTGAGCGACTGAACTGAACTGAACTGATAAATAAGAGTCCAAGGAAAAAGAAAACATAAGAAAATTATAACACTGACTTAGATCTCAGACATGACATCAAATCCATGAACTGCAACTTTTTAAAATGATAAATCAGAATTTATTTTTTAAAAGAAAAGATATAACATTAAAGATATGATAACAAGCTACAGATTGGGAGAAAATATTAGTAAATCATATGTTTGACAAGGGACTTCTATCCAGAATATATTACTTGTAATGTAATAATGAGAAAGTTAAGTGAAAGTGGAAAAAATGCCAAATGTACTTTTCACCAAAAAAGACATATATATGGCTAATGAATTCAAGAGAAGGTAAACAATCTCATTACTTGTTAGAGGGATGCAAATTAAGCCCAAAGTGAGAAACTCACTTTTATGGCTACAGTGAAAAAGATGATACCAAGTGCTAGTGAGTGAGAGTAGATATTGGGTTTCTTAGACTTTGTTGCTTGAAATGTAAAATGCAACCCAGTCCAGTACTCTTACCTAGAAAATCTCATGGATGCAAGAACCTGGTGCAAGCTACTGTCCATGGGATCGCAAAGAGTTGGACAGGACTGAGCCATTTCACTTCACTTCAAAGATATTTTTGGTAAACAGTCTAACAATTTCTTTACAAGTTAAACACAAACTTACCAAGTAATTCCATTTTTAGGAACCTGCCCAGGAGAAATAAAAACATATGTCCTAAGCAAGACTTACATTCAGATTTCATAGCAGCATTATTTGCAATAGCCCAAATTGTAAACAAGTGCCCATTGGCTTCTGAACGAGCAAATATAATGTGATGTAGAATGTATAATAGAATACTATATTGAAATAAATTATCAATGCATGCTACAACATCAATATATCTGAAAATACTTTTGCAAACTAGACTAAGTGAAAGTTGCTCAGTTGTGTCTAACCCTCTGCTACCCCATGGACTGTAGCCCACCACACTCCTCTATCTATGGGATTTTCCAGACAAGACTACTGGAGTGGGTTGCCTTTTCCTTCTCCAGGGACTCTCCGTGACCCAGGAACCAAACCTGTGACTCTCTCATTTCTGGCAGGCTCTTTACCATCTGAGCTACCAGGGAAGTCCCAAATAGACAAAGCCAATTGAAAAATAATATATAATTTATGATCCATTTTTGAGAACTTTTCACTGTTTGAAGAACACAAATTTAAAAAGACAGAAAGCATACTGGTGCTTTCCTGGGGCTGGTGTAAAGATTGCAGATGATTAACAAACAGGCTCCATGGAAATATGGGGGAATGACAAAAAAGTTTTAAATCACTGAAGTTTTGTGATAATTGGTTATGGAGCAGCTTCATACATTTATTACAAATAAATGACTTGTTAAAAAAAAAACTAATACAATTCCAAGAGAATAAATCAAGGCAAACGTAACAAAATATCTTTAGTATATCAGGGCACAGTTAGCATGACCAACTATCTACATGTGGTGAAGCTAAAAGAAAAAATGAAGCTAGAGGTTCTAGCCCACTTCACAACAGACTGTCAAGTACTTTGGGCAGAATGGCCCTACTCCCCATCATGTAATTAGTGGGCATAGTGCACAAAATACTGCAGAGACTTTCTAAAACACTGTGTATAAACTTTCTTGAACAATTGACTGTGGGGGTAATAGAGAATGGAAACTGATTTATACTAGTTTTTGTTATTTTTAATGACTCCATAAAGCCTAGGTAGAATGCATCCAAGCTTGGGTGCATTCATATTTTACAGGTGAAGAAACTGAGTAAATGAATTAGTTCACCAATGGAGACATTTATAAGACCATAAAACATAGTAATTGGCAAAACCAAAACTTGAACCCATATAATATTAACAATAAATCGTTAGGGTTCATTTTATTATGCTTACTTTTATAGTATTAAAACAGGAAAAGAAAATGGTGTGGCTTTTTAAAGCTCAGTTTTGAGCTCTATATATGATGGTGTGGGAAAGAAATAATAAACACTTCCTATGGGTCTGGCATCAACATAAGTCTGGTTACCTCCCTTGTGGAACATACAGTCTAGTAGGGAATAGAAACCAAAAAAAAAAAAAAAAAAATACAGTTTCATATATAAACATTTATAGTCTCATCACAAGTGCTATGAAGTCAGATAAAATGTAGTATAAAAGGAGAATGTGACCTCTTTAATGAGATAGCATCTAATGAACATCTGAATGATGAGAAGGAACTGTACTTTTGAAGAGCAAGATTGTCAGAGGAGCATTGAGTCTCCAAATCAGAAGAAAGACCATATAAAAAGGCCCCACATCTAGAAGTGCAGCTTGAGAGGATGCTGCAGAAGTAGACAGGAGTTGGTTTGGCAGAGTTACTTGGATTATGGAAAAGAGTTCATAGTATAATATATGTAAGCTAGTGTGGAAAACATTTGGAAGTTTTATGCAGATAAAACCCATAGTCTGATATACATTAAAATATTGTATTAAAACTGAGTATAGGAATACTCTGGAGAAGGCATGGCGACCCACTCCAGTACTCTTGCCTGGAAAATCCCGTGGACAGAGGAGCCTGGTAGGCTGCAATCCGTGAGGTCGCTAAGAGTCGGACATGACTGAGCGACTTCACTTTCACTTTTCTCTTTCATGCATTGGAGAAGGAAATGGCAACCCACTCCAGTGTTCTTGCCTGGAGAATCCCAGGGACGGCAGAGCCTGGTGGGCTGCCATCTATGGGGTCGCACAGAGTCGGACACGACTGAAGCGATTTAGCAGCAGCGGCAGCATAGGAATACTCTATGACCTAGCATTCCCGCACTATATAAACATGCCAAAAAAAAAAAAAAACTCTACACATGCTCAAGCACATATACCAAAGTATATACATTAAAATGTTCGCACCAGTCTTATCTGTGATAACCAAATTTGCACACTGCCCAGATGTTCATCAACTAAAGTACATGAATATATCATGTCATATTTATACAATGGTATATCACACGGCAATAATGATGAAAATCCACAACACAAACAGTGGATAAATCTCACAATCAATATACTGAGTGAAAGAAGCTAGACACAAGAGAGTACATACTAGTGACAGTGACATTGGAAGATCCCAAATTCACTTCCTTCCATAGACACACAGTCTACACACAGTTCCATCTATAGATGGGACAATTTGCACCTACAGAAACCTAAAGACTGGCTGAGTAACAACTACAAACTGAGCAAGTAAGAAAAAAAACACATCAAAGTGGATAGAGGATACTGGGACTCAGTCTCACCACAAATCTCACTCCTGACCCTGTGACCCATAATCAGGAAAAACTCAAAACCCAGAAGTTATACCTGGGGCATGAAGAATTTGAGCCCGACATCAGGCACCTTAGTTTTCAAGACATGGATCTGCTAGATAAGCCCTGCAAAGCATCTACCATTGAAAACCAATGGGGCTCATGTTCTGAGATCCACAAGACTGGAGCAATCCGAAAAATGACTACATGGCAGCTGGTCTTGCCCTGACTTAAGGAGTCTCACCTGCTTATATTCAAGTATTGTCCTGCTGCTGCTGCTGCTGCTAAGTTGCTTCAGTCGTGTCCGACTCTGTGCAACCCCATGGACGGCAGCCCACCAGGCTCCCCTGTCCCTGGGATTCTCCAGGCAAGAACACTGGAGTGGGTTGCCATTTCCTTCTCCAAATGCATGAAAGTGAAAAGTGAAAGTGAAGTCGCTCAGTCATGTCTGATTCTTAGTGACGCCATGAACTGCAGCCTACCAGGCTCCTCCACCCATGGGATTTTCCAGGCAAGGGTACTGGAGTGGGTTGCCATTGTCTTCTCCAAAATATTGTCCTAGGAACAGGCATATAACTTACATATATCAGGAGCCTGCTGAATACTCTCTTGGGATGTAGAATGGGAGGCACCATCTTCATGATATCAGTTTTCTATGTTCCAGAGCAACAGTATCTCTGCCCCAATTATGTCTTCTGCCAGAGGGCCCCCCTGCATCATATCATCTGGCCCTGATGCCCAGTGGTTGTGGGTAACACAGGATTATAACCAACAGGGAAAAGTTCTTAAACTCTAGGGCACAGTACGAGGCAACAGATTGAGGGACTCTTTCTGTGAAGGATGTCTATTAGCTAATCATTATGGCTGTGGCATAAGGGGCAAGCTCCTAAAAAGCATGCCTTTATGGGCTGACTGAAATTCTTTCTAGAGACCTCAGAGGTAAGTGCTGACTGTGCACTCTCCTTCTGCTTTGCCCCTGCTCATTGATATCTCTCAGAAAAGAGCTAACACACTCATGTGGAGCCCCAGTTTTTGTGACTGCCACCCAGGGGATACCACCAGATGGCCTGGCTCTCAGGGCCATTAGGGCTTATGCTTGCAGTCCAACAGGATTGTCTGTATCTGTCTGCTTCAATAAACTGCTATGATTAGGTTCTGGCCTCCAATCAGCTTGAAGCACAGCCTAATCTAGGTACTAAGATCCTCCCCTTAAGGACAATGACAGGACTTGTCACATCCTTAACTACTAGGGGCTAACAATATAACAGACTGGACAAGCAAAGTTTTGAGAGAAAGAAAAGAGCTGGGGCAGGGTTGAACAAAGAGCTGACAGGGCCTTACATAGGTTTATTAGCTACAGTTTTGAGAGAAAGAAAAGAGCTGGGACAGGGTTGAACAAAGAGCTGACAGGGCCTTACGTAGGTTTATTAGCTACATAAAGGCCACACCTTCAAGACTAGAGAAGTGGCTGCTTTATCTACTGTATAGAAAACAATACAGAAAAATGAAGAAACATACTAATATGTTGCAAAAGAAAGAACAAGATGAAACCTCAGGGAAAGTACATCAGTGAAATGGAGATAAGTTATTTACCTCAAAAATGAATTCAAAATGATGGTCATAAAGATGCTCACCTAAGAAAGGGCAAGAGTGGATAAAAATAGTGATAACTTTAACAGAGATGGAAAACATGAGAAAATACCAAACAAAAGTCACAGAGCTGAAGAAGTTAATAATACAATAAGAACTTAAAAAAATTAGAGGAGTTCGACAGTAGACTTGATGAAGCATAAGAAAATGAGGGAGCCACAGGGCCACAAAGAAATAAATAAAATGCTCTTGACATCTTTATACAGAAGGGAATTTTAGGTGGCAGAAACAAATGAACCAGTAGTTAAGTTTTTTTTCAGATTTAACAAAGAAACCATTAGTCAACCCAGAAAGGAATAAATCTTCCAGAATTTTAGAGCCTTGGGCCCCGACCTTATTTTCAGAGAGAAAAGGCTTATTACAAGATCCCTGAAGTAGCAGGTGGTCTGCATTCCCCACTTCAGATATGCCCAAGGAGAATAATGAACAAGTTCTCAGAGATCAGAACCAGGGTTCACAAAAAACAGTTAACAATGGGCTCCTTCTGTGAGCAGAATCTGAGCTTAATCAAGGTAATTCTGCATCTGGGAGCTTTAATTAAATCTCTTCCTTATGGGATTTACATTGTTGATTTCCAGTTGATATCGTATGCCTCCCATCCTTTGTCTTTCCAAGTGGGAGTGATTATTCTGTATATCCTGTGCCAGCTCCATCACTGCATTCTGGGTAATTTTGCTGGAAAGGGGAAGAAAATTGGCCCTTTAAATGTGTATGACTGCAGACTAAAAGGAGTCGTATCTAGACCTGGTGGCACCTAGAGACATGGACTCTGAACAATAATGATTTCCCAGTTAGGGTCTTATATTTTCTCTCTCAGTAAGGGGTGAGAATGTTCTTTGTGAAGGTAGAGTAGTATGTCCTTCAAGGCTGTACATTGTCACTCTGCTTGTTTAACTTATATGCAGAGTGCTGTGCAGCGCTAAGTCACTTCAGTCATGTCTGACTTTGCCACCCTATGGACTGTAGCCCACCAAGCTCCTCTGTCCATGAGATTCTACAGGCAAGAATACTGGAATGGACTGCCATTCCCTTCTCCAGGGAATATTTCCCACCCGGGGATTGAACCAGCATCATGTACATCTAACCTGCATTGGCAGCCAGGTTCTTTACCACTAGCACCACCTGGGAAACCCAGATAAAAGATAATAAGATGTATTCAAACCACTACCTCCTTGGGAACTCAGAAGTCTGACCTTCCAAATCTTTCTTATAGTTAGGTTAGGGACTGTATAATTGAATTCTGACTAGGAAAATATAGGCATATTTGATATAAGACACTTCCAGATCTCACCCAAAAGTTTGGGCCCATTGTGAAACATTTCCCTGAATCTTTTTTGCCTTCAGTGGGGAGCAGAAGAAAGGATCAGTCAACTAAAAGTCAACAAAGTAGAATTCATCCTACCAGAGTAGCAAAAAGACAAAAATAATTAAAACAAGTGAAGATAACTTATAGAAATTTTATTTTCAGAAACAATGGCTGAAAAATTCCAGAGAAGGAGAGAGACTTCCAGATTCAGAAAACACAAACAGTTCTAAAAAGATGAGCCCCAAAAGATCCAGATAAAAAGGTAAAGGCAAGGACAGAATATTAAAAGCAGCAAGAGAAATACAGCTTGTGCAGAAGTGAATCTTCATAAAATATTCAGTTTTTTTTTAGCAAAACTTGGCAGATTTTAGCAAAACTTATCCAAAAGGAGTGGCACAATATGTTCAAAATGCTGACAGAAAACACCTCCAACCAAGAATACCCAGCAAACTAATAATTCAGAATTGGAGGAGAGATAAAAGTTTTTCAGACAATCAAAGCCCCTAAAGAAGATCATCACCCTCAAATGACCTTACAAGAACTGCTAAAGGGACTTTATTGGGTTAGAAATATGGGATATTAATTGATAACAAGAAAACACATGAAAGAATAAATAATACTGGTAGGCAAATATATGGTAAAAGTAGTGGGTTAATAACTACAATATTTAGCCAAAAGGCACACAAGACACTCACCTGAGATATAAGGACACAGATGACTGAAAGTTAAGGAAAAGAAAAAATATTTCAAATGGAAACCAAAAGAAAATTGAAGTTGCTGAACTCATATCAAACAAAACAGACTTTAAACAAAGACTGCAAAAAAGATGAGCACTACATAATAAAGTGGGTAATCTAACAAGACATAAAATTTGTATATACATATGCACTCAACATAAACACATAAATATATAATACAAATATTAGTAGTTCTAAAGTGAGAAATAGAAATACAAAATAGTATAAGATTTAATACTCCACTTTCATCAGTGGGTAGATTATCCAGACAGAAAAATCAAAAGGAAACATTTCTCTTAAACAACATTTTAGACCAGACAAACTTAAAACATACATACAGAATCCTTAACAAAATATTAGCAAACCAAATTCAACAATACAGTAAGAATATCATGCACTATGATTCAGTTCAGTTCAGTAGCTCAGTCATGTCCAATTCTTTGCGACCCCATGAATCGCAGCACACCAGGCCTCCCTGTCCATCACCAACTCCCCAAGTTCATTCAAACTCATGTCCATCAAGTCAGTGATGTCATCCAGCCATTTCATCCTCTGTTGTCCCCTTCTCCTCTTGCCCCCAATCACTCCCAGCTTCAGGGTCTTTTCTAATGAGTCAACTCTTCACATGAGGTGGCCAAAGTATTGGAGTTTCAGGTTTTGTATCAGTCCTTCCAATGGACACCGAGGACTGATCTCCTTTAGGATGGGCTAGTTGGATCTCCTTGCAGTCCAAGGGACTTTCAAGAGTCTTCTCCAACACCACAGTTCAAAAGCATCAACTAAGATTTATTCACGAGATTAAGAATGGTTCAACATCCACGCACCTGTCAGTGTGATATACCATACTAAAAAAATGAAATATAAAATTGATACGATCACCTCAATACATGCAGAGAAAGCATTTGATAAAATTCAACATCCATTTATGGTAAAAACTCTCAACAAACCATATACCTCAAAACAATAAAGGTCATATATGACAAGTCTATAGCTAACATCCATCATAGTCAACAGTATAAAGCTAAAAGTTTTTCCTCTAAGATCAGAAACAGGATAAAAATGCCCCTTCTAGTCACTTTTATTCAAGATAATATTGGAAGACCTTACCAGAGGAATTATGCAAGAAAAATAAGTAAAATACATCTAAATTGGAAAAGAATAAACTGTATTTATAGATAACATTTTATATATAGAAAATCCTAAAGACTCCTTAAAAAAAAAACTATTATAGCTAATCAGTGAATTCAATAAAGTTACAGGATACAAATACAATACACAAATATCTGTTGAGTTTCTATAAACTGATAATAAACTATCAAAAAAGAGAATTCAAGAAAATAAACCATTTAAAATTTTGTCAAAATAATAGAGTATCTGTGGACACATTTATCCAAGGAGGTTAAAAATAAGTGTATATTAAAAACTGTAAGGCATTAATGATATAAACTGAAGAAAATTCAGATAGATAGATATTCCATGGTTATACATTGGAAGAATCAATGCTGCCAAAATATCCATACTTCCCAAAGCAATCTACAGATTCAATGCAATCTCTTTAAAATTTCCAAAGGCATTTTTTTTTTCACAGAAAGACAATAGATAATTCTAAAAGTTTTACAGAACCACAAAGACTCTAAGTAGCAAAGATAAAACTGAGAAAGAATAACAAAGCTGGAGACACCAAGAATAACAAAGCTGGGCTTCCCTGGTGGCTCGGACAGTAAAGAATCAGCCTGCAATGCAGGGGACCTGAGTTCAATACCTGAGTTGGGAAGATACCCCAGATAAGGGAATGGCTACCCACTCCAGTGTTCTTGCTGAAGAATCCCATGAACAGAGGAGAGCCTGGTGAGCTACACAGTCCATGGGTTGCAAAGAGTCAGACATGACATCAGATGTTATTCGTTGTTGGGGACACCATGCTCTCACTTCAGATTACATTACAAAGCTATAGTAATTAAAGTTATATTTTCATAAAAACAGACACAAAGACTGAGACTATATCATATTAGAAAACCATTAACAAAATAGAAAGGTAACCCACAGAATTAGGAAAATAATATTTGTAAATCATATCATAAATCTGATAAGAGACTAATATGCAAAATAAAGAACTCATACAATTAAATTGCAGCAACCAAACAACCTGATGGAAAAATGATCAGAAAGTTTGCATAGATATTTTTCTAAAGAGAGCATAGAGATAGCCAGGAAGCATGAAAAGATCCTCAACATCACTAATCATCAGGAAAATGCTAATCAAAACCACAATGAGATACCAGTTGTTAGAATGTGTGTTATCACAAAGGAAGAAATAACAACTGTTGGGGAGATGTCCACTGATGAATATATTGATAAATAAGACAGGCTGTGTGTATGTATACACACACACACTTATATGTGCATGTGTCTGTGTGTATAATGGGATGGTATTTCACCTTAAAAATGAATGAAGTCTTGCCATTTTGAGACCACACAGACGGACCTCAAGCATACTATGTAAGGTGAAATAAACCAGACAGAAGAAGACAAAATAGTTTTACTTCTCTTATATGAGCAATCTTAAAGGCAAAACAAGCCCAACCACAGCTTGATAGTAATCAGAGGTGCAGGGTAAGAGTGGATGAAATTGTATAAACGTAAGAAAAAGGATGCAACCTCAAAAATGACAGAATGATCTCTGTTCATTTCCAAGGCAAACCATTCAATATCATGGTAATCCAAGTCTATGCCCTGACCAGGAAAACTGAAGAAGGTGAAGTTGAATGGTTCTATGAAGACCTACAAGACAATTTAGACTAAAACCAAAAAACATGTCCTTTTCATTATGGGGGGCTGGAATGAAAAAGTAGGAAGTTGAGAAACACCTGGAGTAACAGGCAAACTTGGCCTTATAGTACAGAATGAAGCAGGGCAAAAGCTAATAGTTTTTCCAAGAGAACGCACTGGTCATAGAAAACACCCTCTTCCAAAAAATACAGAGTGAAGTAAGCCAGAAAGAAAAACACCAATACAGTATACTAATGCATATAGATGGAATTTAGAAAGATGGTAACGATAACCCTGTATGCGAGACAGCAAAAGAGACACAGATGTGGACTCTGTGGGAGAGGGAGAGGGTAGGATGATTTGGGAGAATGGCACTGAAACATGTATAATATCAAATAAGAAATGAATCACCAGTCTAGGTTAGATGCAGGATACAAGATGCTTGGGGTTGGTGCACTGGGATGACCCAGAGGTATAGTATGCAGAGGGAGGTGGGAGAGAAACTCAGGATTGGGAACACGTGTACACCTGTGGCAGAATCATGTTAATGTATGGCAAAACCACTACAATATTGTAAAGTAAAAAAAAAAAAAATTTAAATTAAAAAAAACACAAGAGATTGCTCTACACATGGACATCATCAGATAGCCAACACCGAAATCAGATTGATTGTATTCTTTGCAGCCAAAGATGGAGAAGCTCTATGCAGTCAGCAAAAACAAGACCTGGAGCTGACTGTAGCTCAGATCATGAACATCCTGTTGCCAAATTCAGACTGAAATTGAAAAAAGCGGGGAAAACCACGAGACCATTCAGGTATGACCTAAATCAAATCCCTTATGATTATACAGTGGAAAAGAGAAATAGATTTAAGGGGTTAGTTCTGACAGAGTGCCTGATGAACTATGGACAGAGTTCGTGACATTGTACAGGAGACAGGGAGCAAGACCATTCCCAAGAAAAAGAAATGCAAAAAGCAAAATGTCTGCCTGAGGAGGCTTTACAAATAGCTGTGAAAAGAAGAGAAGCAAAAAGCCAAGGAGAAAAGGAAAGATACCCATTTGAATGGAGAGTCCCAAAGAATAGCAAGGAGATATAAGAAAGTCTTCCTCAGTGATCAGTGCAAATAAATAGAGGAAAACAACAGAATGGGACATACTAGAGATCTCTTCAAGAAAATAGAGATACCAAGGGAACATTTCATGCAAAGATCGGCTCGATAAAGGACAGAAAATGTAGGGACCTAACAGAAGCAGAAGATATTAAGAAGAAGTGGCAAGGATAACCAGATGAACTGTACAAAAAAGATCTTAATGGCCAAGATAATCATGATGGTGTGATCACTCACCTAGAGCGAGATATCCTGGAATGTGAAGTCAAGTGGGCCTTAGGAGGGATCACTATTAATAAAGCTAGTGGAGGTGATGGAATTCCAGTTGAGCTATTTCAAATCCTAAAAGATGATGCTGTGAAAATGCTGCATTCAGTATGCCAGCAAATTTGGAAAACTCAGCGGTGACCACAAGACTGGAAAAGGTCAGTTTTCATTCCAATCCCAAAGAAAGGCAATGCCAAAGAATGTTCAAACTACCTCACAATTGCACTCATTTCACACGCTAGTAAAGTAATGCTCAAAATTCTCCAAACCAGGCTTCAGCAATATGTAGAACTGTGAACTTCCAGATGTTCAAGATGCTTTAAGAAAAGGCAAAGGAATCAGAGATCAAATTGCCAACATCCACTGGATCATTGAAAAAGCAAGAGTTCAAGAAAAACATCTAATTCTGATTTATTGACTATGCCAAATTCTTTGATGGTGTGGATCATAATAAACTCTGGAAAATTCTGAAAATGATGGGAATACCAGACCACCTGACCTGCCTCTTGAGAAATCTATATGTAGGTTAGGAAGCAACAGTTAGAACTGGACAAGGAACAACAGACTGGTTCCAAAGAGGAAAAGGAGTATGTCAAGGTTGTATATTGTCAACCTGCTTATATAACTTATATGCAGAAGACATCATGACAAATGCTGGGCTGGGGGAAGCACAAGCTGGAATCAAGATTTCTGGGAGAAATATCAATAACTTCAGATATGCAGATGATACCACCCTTATGGTAGAGTGAAGAAGAACTAAAGAGCCTCTTGAAGAAAATGAAAAAAGAGAGTGAAAAGGTTGGCTTAAAGCTCAGCATTCAGAAAACTAAGATCATGGCATCTGGTCTTATCACTTCATGGCAAAAAGATGGGGAACAATGGAAACGAGGTTGACTTTATTTATGGGGCTCAGAAATAACTGCAGATGGTGACTGCAGCTATGAAATTAAAAGACACTTACTCCTTGGAAGGAAAGTTATGACCAACCTAGATAACAGATTAAAAAGCAGAGACATTCCTTTGCCAACATAGGTCCGTCTAGTCAAGGGCTATGGTTTTTCCAGTGGTCATGTATGTAGAGTTGGACTAGAAAGAAAGATGAGTGCTGAAGACTTGAGAGTCCCTTTGACTTCACGGAGATTCAACCAGTCCATCATAAAGGAGACAAGTCCTGAGTGTTCATTGGAAGCACTGATGTTGAAGCTGAAACTCTAATACTTTGGCCACCTGATGCAAAGAGCTGACTCATTTGAAAAGACCTTGATGCTGGGAAAGATTGAAGGCAGGAGAAAGGGATGACAGAGGATGAGATGGTTGGATGGTATCACCGACTAAATGGATATGAGTTTGAGTAAACTCCAGGAGTTGGTGATGCACAGGGAACCCCTGTCGTTGCTGTGATCCATGGGGTCACAAAGAGACATGACTGAGTGACTGAATTGAAGAAAAATATACCATTATTGTTTCAGGAATAGAAAAATGAAAACAGATATACTAACCTATGTAATTAAACTCAGATTAGCATTTAATCTTGATGACATAGGAAATTTCCAGGATGTTATAAAATTCAGTTTCTTGATCCAGGGATGTTATATGACTGTATTAAGTGAATATACTTAGAGGAGGAAATGGCAACTGGCTCCCCTATTCTTGCCTGGAGAATCCTCATGGATAGGGGAGCTTGGTGGGCTTCAGTCCATGGGGTCACAAAGAGTCACATCTGAGCACCTAAGTAAGTGAATATACCTCAAGCTGTATGAAAACTATATGTTAACTTCAACAATATGGCATAACTGTAAAGATGGAAATTTAAGCACTTTAAGTCATAAATTACAGAAAATTTTAAGAAAATATTGAAACCACTTACAAAGAACAAGAGGGACTTATCTATAAATGACCTGTTTATGGAGTTAAATACATCTATGTAAATGATAGATGGATTCATATGTAAATGGAGAGATGGTTAAATAGAGCAAAAGACTGATGTATATATAGACAGAAAGATACACATACACTGGGTCATGAGTTACATTGTAGTTATTAGTGCTGAGTATGTGAGGTTTAGTAAAAGAAAAAAATTCTATATAATCTTCATTTAAATTATTCATTTTTAACTTTTATATTTTCTTTCTATTACTTGTTTTGGATTTAGTTTGCACTTGGCTTTCTTACACTTATGGTGGTATGTTAGATTATTGATATCAGATATTTTCTTTGTTCTTCACATAGGCATTTGTGGCTATACATTTTCACTAAGCAAATGCTTTATTGGCACCCTATAAATATTTGTAATTTTAAACTGAAATGTTCAGAACTATGTTACTAAGTAAACAAAGTAAATGTAAAGTATCTACATTAAATAAAACTTATTAATCATATTTAATTAAATCATAGACTCATAAATTCAAAAAAGGAAAAATTACCCAAAATGATAATAAGAAAAATAAATAAATCTAAAAATATATCAGTCATATATTATTCATGAGATTTGTAGATATATAAAAGAAATGGAATAACAAACATAAATTCATTCACACACACACGAAGACACAAACCATTTCACACCAGTTCTAAGATTTTTAAAACAAGTATTCAGTTCAGTTTAGTCACTCAGTCATTTCCGACTCTTTGGGACCCCATGATTCACCACACGCCAGGCCTCCTTGTCCATCACCAACTCTCAGAGTTCACTCAGACTCACGTCTATCGAGTCCATGATGCCATCCAGCCATCTCATCCTCTGTCGTCCCCTTCTCCTCCTGCCCCCAATGCCTCCCAGCATCAGTCTTTTCCAATGAGTCAACTCTTCACATGAGGTGGCCAAAGTACTGGAGTTTCAGCTTTAGCATAATTCCTTCCAAAGAAATCCCAGGGCTGATCTCCTTCAGAATGGACTGGTTGGATCTCCTTGCAGTCCAAGGGACTCTCAAGAGCCTTCTCCAACATCATAGTTCAAAAGCATCAATTCTTTGGCACTCAGCTTTCTTCACAGTCCAACTCTCACATCCATATATGAATATGCTATCTAGATTTCTTCCAAAGAGTAAATGTCTTTTAATTTCATGGCTGCAGTCACCATCTGCAATGATTTTGGAGCCCCCAAAAATAAAGTCTGACACTGTTTTCACTGTTTCCCCATCTATTTGCCATGAAGTGATGGGACCAGATGCCATGATCTTAGTTTTCTGAATGCTGAGCTTGAAGCCAACTTTTTCACTCTCCTCTTTCACTTTCATCAAGAGGCTTTTTAATTCCCCTTCAGTCTCTACCATAAGGGTGGTCATCTGCATATCTGAGGTTATTGATATTTCTTCCAGCAATCTTGATTCCAGCTTGTGCTTCTTCCAGCCCAGCATTTCTCATGATGTATTCTGCATATGAGTTAAATAAGCAGGGTGACATTATACAGCCTTGACATACTCCTTTTCCTATTTGGAACCAGTCTGTTGTTCCATGTCCAGTTCTAACTGTTGCTTCCTGACCTGTATATAGGTTTCTCAAGAGGCAGGTCAAGTGGTCTAGTATTCCCATCTCTTTCAGAATTTTCTGGTTTATTGTGATTCACACAGTCAAAGGTTTTGGCATAGTCAATAAAGCAGGAATAGATGTTTTTCTGGAACTCTCTTGCNTTTCTTCACAGTCCAACTCTCACATCCATATATGAATATGCTATCTAGATTTCTTCCAAAGAGTAAATGTCTTTTAATTTCATGGCTGCAGTCACCATCTGCAATGATTTTGGAGCCCCCAAAAATAAAGTCTGACACTGTTTTCACTGTTTCCCCATCTATTTGCCATGAAGTGATGGGACCAGATGCCATGATCTTAGTTTTCTGAATGCTGAGCTTGAAGCCAACTTTTTCACTCTCCTCTTTCACTTTCATCAAGAGGCTTTTTAATTCCCCTTCAGTCTCTACCATAAGGGTGGTCATCTGCATATCTGAGGTTATTGATATTTCTTCCAGCAATCTTGATTCCAGCTTGTGCTTCTTCCAGCCCAGCATTTCTCATGATGTATTCTGCATATGAGTTAAATAAGCAGGGTGACATTATACAGCCTTGACATACTCCTTTTCCTATTTGGAACCAGTCTGTTGTTCCATGTCCAGTTCTAACTGTTGCTTCCTGACCTGTATATAGGTTTCTCAAGAGGCAGGTCAAGTGGTCTAGTATTCCCATCTCTTTCAGAATTTTCTGGTTTATTGTGATTCACACAGTCAAAGGTTTTGGCATAGTCAATAAAGCAGGAATAGATGTTTTTCTGGAACTCTCTTGCTTTTTTGATGATCCAGCGGATGTTGGCAATTTAATCTCTGGTTCCTCTGCCTTTTCTAAAACCAGCTTGAACTAGAGTTTGGCTAAAATATAAGTTGGCAACTTACTAGTTAAGTCTCAACATGTGATCAAAAAATAAAATATCTTTGTATTTTATCTAAAAGAAGCAATCTGATAGTTTATCCTGACTTAAAAACTTTTAAAATGAGTCCAGTCTTCTGAGATTTTAGAGTAAATAAAATGAATTCTCAGCCCATTAGTTCTGTGATTGAAATTCTTATATCTCTACAGGATGTGGATTTTCCTACCAAAAGTTCAAGTGATAAATAATTTTTAATAACTGGTAGCTTAGCATTTTTGACCCTTGTGTTTCTAAAATAGCTTTTCATTTTCCCTGAAGGAAGTATCATATTGTTCCTTTTATACCGCTCAAAATACCATACTGTTTCCTCTTTTCAGTATTATGTAAGTGTCTGGAGAGGCTTATGAGCCATTTTAGAAGTTAATGATTACATATTTCCTTCCATAATTTTTTTTGCAACAAGGGACATATAATTATCATACATTTTAGGGTATGTTATTTCAAGTCACAAGTCAAAAACAAAATTATTATTCATTCAATGAAGTGAGTTAAGCACATAATGTGTCATAAAGAGAAAAATACCTTCTTTCGGCTTTTGGGAGCTCTCAACCCTCCTTTATTCAATTTATCTGGATTGAAGAAGAATGAGTTTTCTCTTTAGTAAATTTGGGGTTAAGAACTTTGAACTTTTCTCTCCCACCCTTTTGAATAATCGAGGTGCATGGAATAAGTACACTGATCCCTCCTAAATTTGATGGTAAAGGCAATTCTTTATCCAGTGAGTTAAACAGTAAGTGACCTGACAATGAGGGTGAGTGTCCAATATGGCATTCCGTACTAGATACCTCCTTCTTGTCCTGTAACTAAGCCATAGTCTCAGCATTTATCAATGATGGAACTGGTATTTTAGGTCCCATTGACTGATTCTTTTGGCTATACCCAATTAATTTAGAACTAGGTTGAGGAAGAGAGCTATAATGTATTGCAACTATTTTCATAGCATCATCTGCTAAATTGATTGGGAATCTTGAGAAATAGTAAACTGAAGATGCAATTATAATAGCACAATTTTTTGGCACAACCAATGTAACTGACTGTATTTATTTTTTAGGTAGCATAAGAGACTTAAAATATTTTTTTAATTGAAGTTAGTTTATGTGCAGTGTTACAGAAATTACAAATGTATAGTTAGTGACTTACAGTTTTTAAATATTATACTTCATTCATAGGTATAAAATATTTGCTATGTGACATTAAACTTTACTGTGTGGTACTAAAGCCAGCAGATTTGTTGATTTACTGGTTTTAGTTTGGTTTGTTTTATGTCCATAGTTTACAATGACTGATTTATGTCTGGCCAGATGTAGTCTAAGTATGCGACATTAGCCTTTGACCGTGTGTGATTATGATCTTGGTAATCACTAGAGTGTATTGTGTTTTCACCCATGACTGCCTTTTTTTTTTTTTTACAGGCACAGTAGCAGGTTCCAGCTTTAGCTGGTCTCCAATGCCCTCAATAAAGTTGTTGACTGTATGTCTCTTGGCTCTTACAGCTTGACATTGAACTACACATGTAGTTTAGCTTAGTGTTGCAGGCAAGACAGAGGTATGATTGGATCATGTTTGGCATTGGTGAGAAGAAAACAATCTCCTTTCTTCCTCTGTTTTCCCTCCTCTAGAAGGGAAAGAAATAAATCTGATCTGTGATTTTAATTAAACCAAAAAATGAAAACAAGCTCAGCAACTGAATAGTCTTAACTAAGAACTCTGTTCTGTATGATTGCTCTCCAGGTGTACTCAGTCTGATAGTCTCCCCTGTTGAAAGAGAATGGTGGTTGTTTAGTGACATCTGTGGCCGAATGAATCCAATGTTAGAATTCTATATTAGGTATAGCATTGTTTTCCCATATCTAAGGCTCCCTAGAATCTGCTCTACCAGTGAACGGGCTGCTATGTTAATATTTATACATCTGACACTTGTCTTTGTTTTGTAACTTAAGATTTCAAGAAAGAGATTGATTTTATGAAAGACAACATGAAAATAGAAATATTTAGTTTTTTTTTATCCTTTAGCAGCTTTTGTTAGAAGTTTCCCTTTCTGTACTGTTTGCAATTTTCAGAAAAGAAATGTTGATTTTAAATGATACCAGCAGAAATGTATTAGAATTGACAGCTAGTATTTAATGGCAATGCTTAAAAGTTTGGTAGATATCATTTATTTGGATTCAGTTTGCTCATTCTTTTAAATTAATGCATGAGGTTGATTTAATGAATAACTCTTTTTTTTTTTTGTGTGTGGCAGTACACTGCCAGAGACACTTTATGTCTGCACTATATATCATTATGTGCCAAGTAGCACTATTTTGTATAGTTGTTGTCAGGTTTTTAGATGATGTATTATATATAAAGCACTTCATGTTTTTCAAACCCACAGACTTACTTTTCCTGTTTTATTCTTATTATTTTCTGCTGCCTTTGAGAAAAGCAAATACATAGCAAAACATATACATAAATGAATAAATAAAAGAATGAACCTGGGCTCTTAGAAGCACAAAAGATATTCACTGCAAGAAAGATGGCAAGAACATGGAAATATGACTATTACCTAATGTGACTCTGTACACATGACAGCAAATGAAAGAAACAAAGGTATCTCACATTCTCTTAGAGATCTGACCCAGAAATTTAGCTTCAATTTATTTTTGACAACTTCATGTTTAATTTTTTTCTTTTTTTCTACTTTCTATTCAAAATGTAGTATAAGCATAACAGATATAAAACAAATATAGTACAGTGGTATGTCAGAAAGAATTAATTTTGTATATATAATTTTATATTCTGGGTCTTTCATTTATTGCCTATATGACATAGCAAGCCATATCAGATCTCATATATGTTATATATCTTGAATATATCTCTCCATATGAATATATAATATATGTGTATCATTTATATTTGAATTAATACTCTAATGACTACTGTGTCTTTCACAAAAGAAAAGGAAGATGAAGAAGATATATGTGTGAGCATGTGAGAGAGAGAGAATGTGTGAGTGAGTGTGTGTGTGTTTGGCAGAGTGTCAATCACTTTAGGGCCTTAGGGCCAGTAATCCTTTTCAACATATGAAGTTAGTTTTTCTAAAACTATGTGATTAGTATTCATATTACTTAAATATACATGAGTGAGTGAGTGAATGAAGTCACTCAGTCGTGTCCGACTCTTTGTGACCCCATAGACTGTAGCCCACCAAGCTCCTCAGTCCATGGAATTTTCTAGGCAACAGTACTAGAGTAGATTGCCATTTCCTTCTGCAGGGGCTCTTCCCAACCCAGGGATCGAACCCAGGACTCCCACACTGCAGGCAGATGCTTCACCATCTGAGCCACCAGGGAAGCCCTATATATGCATATTACTATGCATATAATCTATACAATATTGTATTTATCAGAATTCAAAAATTTGTTTCTTTATACTCATTGATATTTCACTCAATATTTTAAAATATATTAATATTTTTATTACACAGGTAAAATTTAGTTTTAAGATGTGTATAATACTAATACAGTACTAGTCTTAAAAGTTCAAAATTTTCTTCATGAATTATAATATTAAATCTGTTATTAATTCATACTGAGAAAATAGTAGGGAACTCAGAGAAAGTAAAATCTGCCCAGGCTTTTGTCAGTCTATAATAAGAGACATACAAAGCCAGTTGCCATCTTAATAGGAAACATTTCTCCCACAACTGCTGCAGCTCAAAGTCCTATGACATCTCCACCATCTTTTTTCCCTTTGAGGAATACAAACTCACTGAGAAATTTTGTTGTCTGTAATTACAAAATGTCGCAATCACCGATTTTTGAAATTAGAAGAATAAAATATCCCAATCATCAATAGAGAACAAAAGTAACTTCAAAAAGGAGAAGTCTTGATTTACAACCCAGGAACAGAACTCCAGATACAGAATTTCTGGACTCAGAATCCCAAACCAGTCTTCACATCACAAGAAAATAGATTCTGAGTTGATGTTTCAGTAGAGACCTGAACTTGTTCTCACATTTATATATAACCCTGTTTTTTCTCTGAACCATATTAAAATACTGCTGTTAAGTTACTCTTAAAAAATACTGCTTCCCAAAATATTGTACCATATACTATATATAAATATCATATATTACAAATATCATATAATATCACATATATAATTGGTATATAACAAAAATTATAGAAATGAACTTGCTTACAAAACAGAAATAGACTTACAGGTCTCAAAATCAAACATATGATTACCAAGGGGCAATATAGGGGGAAATATAAATTGGGAGACAGGGATGGACATATGCACATTAAATAAATTTTTAAAAAGATATATATATGTGTTTATATATATATAACTGAATCACTTTGCTGTACTCCTTGAAATTAACACAACATTGTATAACAACTATACTCCAATAATTTTTTTAAAGTAACATAAGAAAAATATCATAATCCAATTACTGATATTCATAGACATAAATTTCCTAAAAGCAGCCAGAGAAAGAATGATAGGAAGCAAAGATAATCATAACATATTTCTCATTAAAACCAAACTAAGAAGAAAAAATCAAATACTATATTTAGAAAACTGAAAGAAGGAAAATATGTTAACCCTGAATTTATTTATTTTTTAATTTTTATTTTTACTTTATTTTACTT
The DNA here is from genome assembly GCA_006410615.1 of Neotragus moschatus. Taxonomy (NCBI): domain Eukaryota; kingdom Metazoa; phylum Chordata; class Mammalia; order Artiodactyla; family Bovidae; genus Neotragus; species Neotragus moschatus. Next base: position 359,021 of record SJYA01002519.1, on the reverse strand, counting down.
TACATTACTGTATTGATTTTGCCATACATTGACATGACTCCACCACGGGTGTACATGAGTTCCCAATCCTGAACCCCCTCCCACCTCCCACCCCATATCATCTCTCTGGATCATCCCCGTGCATCAGCCCGAAACATCCTGCATCCTGTATCGAACCTAGACTGGTGATTCATTTCTTACATGATAGTATACATATTTCAGTGCCATTCTCCCAAATCATCTCACCCTATCCCTCTCCCTCAGAGTCCAGAAGGCTGTTTTATACATCTGTGTCTCTTTTGCTGTCTCTCATACAGGGTTATCATTACCATGTTTCTAAATTCCATATATATGTGTCAGTATACTGTATTGGTGTTTTTCTTTCTGGCTTACTTCACTCTGTATAATCAGCTCCAGTTTCATCCACCTCATTAGAACTGATTCAAATGTATTCTTTTTAATAGCTGAATAATACTCCATTGTGTATACATACCACAGCTTTCTTATCCATTCATCTGCTGATGGACATCTAAGTTGTTTTCATGTCCTGGCTATTATAAACATTGCTGTGATGAACATTGGAGTACACGTGTCTCTTTCAATTCTGGTTTCCTCGGTGTGTAAGCCCAGCAGTGGGATTGCTGGGTCATAAGGCAGTTCTATTTGCAATTTTTTAAGGAATCTCCACACTGTTCTCCATAGTGGCTGTACTAGTTTGCATTCCCACCAACAGTATAAGAGGGTTCCCTTTTCTCCACACCTTCTCTAGCATTTGCCACTTGCAGATTTTTGGATTGCAGCCATTCTGACTGGTGTGAAATGGTACCTCCTTGTTGTCTTGATTTGCATTTCTCTGATAATAAGTGATGTTGAGCATCTTTTCATGTGTTTGTTAGCCATTCGTATGTCTTCTTTGGAGAAATATCTATTTAGTTCTTTGGCCCATTTTTTTATTGGGCCATTTATTTTTCTGGAATTGAGCTGCATAAGTTGCTTGTGTATTTTTGAGATTAGTTATTTGTCAGTTGCTTCATTTGCTATTATTTTCTCCCATTCTGAAGGCTGTCTTTTCACCTTGCTTATAGTTTCCTTTGTTGTGCAGAAGCATTTAATTTTAATTAGATCTAATTTGTTTATTTTTGCTTTTATTTCCAGTATTCTGGGAGGTGGACCATAGAGGATCCTGCTATGATTTATGTCGGAGAGTGTTTGCCTATGTTTTCCTCTAGGAGTTTTATAGTTTCTGTTCTTATGTTTAGATCTTTAATCCCTGAATTTAATACTTACCAAAAACATTATTAAAAAATATAGTTAATTCTATTTTACTGGAGTAATAAAATCAGAGTAATTAATCATTTTAACCTACATTGCTATGCTTAGTAGCTCAGTCATGTCTGACTCTGTACAACCCCATGGACTATAGCCTGCCAGTCTCCTCAGTCCACGGGGACTGTCCAGGCAAGAATACTGGAGTGGGTTGCCATGCCCTCCTCCAAGGGATCTTCCAAACCCAGGGATCAAACCCAGGTCTCCCTCATTGCAGGCAGATTCTTTACTGTCTGAGCCATAGCCCTCAGACATGCATTAAAAGACTTTAAAACAATGTCTTTTAAAAAGGAGATAAAATATCCCATATACAAGTATTTAAAAACTTATAGCATAAGAAATGAACAAAAATAGGTTTATGTGAACAAATTAAAAAATATTTTCTCACGTTTAATCTCTTTAAAAGATAATTATTTAAAAGGAAAAAATTTTAATTTTTTGAATTTATGTAGTAAATACTACATATGTAGTATTACCATCTATGACTATGAGAAGTAAACCCTAGAGTAATTGTTAAAAAGGTTTCTGACACTAAATGCAAAATCAGATACAAGTTTATGCTTTTTATATAAATCCATGTTCAATAAAGAAAATATCCTATTAAAAGTAATAGGATATAAAAAGAAAAGAATCATATTTCTGAGGAAAGTGGGATAGGCTGAAGCAATGTCAGGCAAATAAGATTTCAGAATAGTAAATAATTCCAGAAATAAAGAGTGATATATCATAATGACAAAAGGTTTAATTCAGACAGAAGACATGTGACATCCTACATATGTATGCACCTAAACAAAAAGTTTCAAAGTACATGAAAGGAAAAGTGATTTGACTGACAAGAAAAATAGATGAAGCCATAATTATACTTAGAAACTTTCAATACTCTTCCCACAATACTTCATAAAATAATCAGAAAAAATTTGTTCAAAATATGAGTTAACCAATACCAGCTAACATAAATAGCATTTATAGACACTGCAGCAAACAATACTGATTAGACATTTCCTTTATGTGTACATATGGTGATTGCAGCCATGAAATTAAAAGATGCTTACTCCTTGGAAGGAAAGTTATGACCAACCTAGATAACATATTCAAAAGCAGAGACATTACTTTGTCAACAAAGGTCCGTGTAGTCAAAGCTATGGTTTTTCCAGTGGTCATGTATGGATTTGAGAGTTGGACTGTGAAGAAGGCTGAGCACCAAAGACTTGATGCTTTTGAACTGTGGTGTTGGAGAAGACTCTTGAGAGTCCCGTGGACTGCAAGGAGATCCAACCAGTCCATTCTAAAGCAGATTAGTCCTGGGTGTTCTTTGGAAGGAATGATGCTAAAACTGAAACTCCAATACTTTGGCCACTTCCTGCAAAGAGTTGACTCATTGGAAAAGACTCTGATGCTGGGAGGGATTCGGGACAGGAAGAAAAGGGAATGACAGAGAATGAGATGGCTGGATGGCATTACCAACTCGACAGACGTGGGTTTGGGTGAACTCCGGGATTTGGTGATGGACAGGGAGGCCTGGCATGCTGCGATTCATGGGGTCGCAAAGAGTCGGACATGACTAAGCAACTGAACTGAATTGATACCACTTAATAGATCATATTCTGAGAAATAATAGTTCAGTTAATATGAAAGCCATTAAATATAACATTCTTGTTACCACTGTGGAAATAAACTAGAAATTAATAAGAGATATTGAAAAATCCCAAAAGTTTTCAGTGTGAAATAGCATCTCTCTAAATAAAAAATTGTTGTGTGATAGGATATTGGAATGCATTTTAATGAAATTGAAATGAAAACACATTGAAATGTGTGGAAAGTTAATGTCGTGTTTAGAAGAAAATGTATAGCATTATTAATAAGTATTTACTACTATATGCACAATAGACAACCAACAAGGACTTACTGTATAGCACAGGACTTACTGTATAGCAATGTTTTAATAACTTACAAGGGAAAAAAATCTGAAAAAGAATCTATCAATAGATAGGTACATGATAAATAGATTCTTCTAATTCAAGAACATGATTTATCCTTCCATGTGTTTGTGTCATCTTCAATTTTTTCATTAGCATTGGATTTTATTACCCAACATAATCTACAAATTCAATGCAGTCCCTATCAAATTACCAACAGTACTTTTTGGAGATCTGAAACAAAAAATCTTAAAAGCTGTATGGAAACAGAAAAGATCCCAAAGAGCCAAAGCAATCTTGAGAAAGAAAAATGGAGCTGGAGGAATCAGGCTCCTTGATTTCACAATATACTATAAAGCTAGACAAAATAGCAATCAAAACAGTATGGTACTAACACAACAACAGGGTTACAGATCAATGGAACAGCATAGAAAGCCCAGAGTAAAGGCCATGCACCTACGGTCAATTAATCTATGACAAAGGAGGTGAGAATGTACAACAGGGAAAAGAATCTCTTCAATAGTGCTGAAAAAAACGAATACAGTATTGTAAAGCAAAACAAACTAACAAATAAAAATAAAAGAGAGAAGATAAAAAAAACTGGATATCTACATATAAAATAATGAAATTAGGATACTCCCTAACACTATATACAAAATAAATTCAAAATGATTTAAATACCTAAATGTAGAACCAGACTCTACAACACTCTTAAAGGAAAACATAAGCACAACACTCTTCAACATAAATCACAGCAAAATCTTTTTGGATCCATATGCTACAGTAACAAAAATAAAAACAAAAACAAATGTGACCTAATTAAACTTAAAAGCTTTTGTACAGAGAAGGAAACCATACACAAAATGAAAAGACAACCCTCAGAATGGAAGAAAATATTTGCAAATGATGTGACCAAAGGATTAATCTCCAAGATATACAAATAGCTCACTATCAGAAGAACAAACAACCTGATCAAATAATGGGCAGAAGATCTAAGTAGACATTTCTCCAAAGAAAACATACAGATGGCCAAGAGGTGCATTAAAAAGTGCTCAACTTGTCTAATTATTAGAGAAATGCAAATAAAAACTGCAAAGGGGTATCATCTCATACTGGCCAGAATGGCCACCATCAAAAAGTCTACAAACAATACATACTAGAGAGGATGTGGAGAACAGGGAATACTTCTACACTTTAGTGGGAATGTAAACTGGTACAACCACTTTGGAGAACAGTATGAAGGTTCCTTAAACTAAACATTAAACTACGTTATGATCGTCCCGGAGATGGTGAAGGACAGGGAAGGCTAGCATGCTTCAGTCCATGGAGTTGCAAAGGGTGGGACATGACCGAGCAACTCAACAACAGTGATCCTGAAATCCCGCTCCTGGGCATATATCAACAGAAAACACACATTGAAAAGAAATATGTACCCCAATGTTTACTGTTACACTGTTTACAATGGCAAGATATGGAAGCAACATAAACATCCATCAACAGAATAATGGATAAATAAGTGGTATATATACATATATATATGTAATATATGTGTGTGTGTATATATATGTACATATATATATACAACATAATATTACTCAGCCATAAAAGAGAACAAAATTATGCCATTTGCAGCAACATGACATACCTAGAGATTATTATACTAAGTGAAGTCAGACAGATAAAGACAAATATCATATCATAACACTTACATGTGGAGTCTAAAAAAAATAATACAAATGAACTTATTCATAAGATAGAAATAGATTCCAGACTTAATAAACAAACTTATGGTTAGCAAAGAGGGATTAACATATACATACTACTATATATAAAATAGATAATCTACAAGGCCTATTGTATAACACAGGGAGCTCTACTCAGTACTAACCTATATGGGAAAATAATCTGAAAAAGAATAGACATTTGATTGTACAACTGAATCACTTTGTTATGCACTCAAAACTAACACAGCACTGTAAATCAACTACACTTCAATAATAAAAGGAAAGATACATAAAATCAGTCCTAAATTTCTACTTCTTAATCTTCTACTTCAATGCATTAAAAATAATAACAAAAAAGTAAGTTTAAGAAAATAAAATATCAATATCAAATAAAATATCAAAACATCAATGAAAAGTAAATAAATAAAAACATTTGACAATAAAACTAATACCCATTCATGATGAAAATATTCCCCAAGCTAAGAATTAAGAGGAATATCCTCAACTAGGTGTACCAACAATTAATGTAATTTCTACTGGTGAAAGATAAAGTATCCTTCCACTAAGATCAGTAACAAGCAGTAAGTAATTATAGAAACCAGCCTCACAATTTTATTTGGCTTTTGAAAGATTGTGAATGAATTTTCAACGTGTTTAGCTTGTGAAAAGAGAATAACAGTTATTTTAGCCAACTGATCGTAAGAGCATAAGATCTTTCAGTTAATTAAGTGTCAAATCTTTTAGCCGATTAAAAGCTGGGTCCTTTGACAGAAAATAGACAATTAAAAAGATTAGTTTTCAATCTAAGAATGACTAAGGATTAATTAGCATATAAAAACTTTATTACATTATTCAATAAAAATGCAAATGATGTGATTTTGCCTATAATATTTACATATATTAAATGGTAATCACCAATGATAAAGAGGATACTGTGCAATTATTCTCTGTAAAAAATTGGGAGGTCAGTTGGTGCCTAGTTATGGGACCTTGACATGTGTTTGATTTATATGCAGTGGATCTTCTGCTAATATGGAAGCCCTCATTCTCTCAATTGTTTCCCTGGTGGCTCAGACAACAAGGAACCTGCTTGCAATGCAGGAGAGAGAGGTTCAATCCCTGGGTCAGGAGGATACCTTGGAGAAGGGAATGGCTACAACACTCCAGTATTCTTGCCTGGAGAATTCCATGAGCAGAGGATCCTGGTGGGCTACTGTCCATGGGGTCACAAAATGTCAGATATGACTATTTTTTTTAAAAAAGGAACTAGCTTTCCCATGGTTACACCTCATCTCAGGGAGTAGCTAGTATATAACAATTTGTTGAGGCATCCCTGCTCTTTGTCTTATTTGTAAATGGCTACCCTAGTTTCAGAGATCCACTTAAGACTGGCTGAAGACTCTGGATATCACAGATCTCAGCCTCTCCCCCTGTACAGTCCTACTGTTAGGTGTCTACAAAATTAATAACCTTCACACAAGTCTCCATTTCAGAGTCTGATTCCAAGGGAAACCTGACTCACAAAAATTGGTCATAGAAATCATCCTAGGAAGCAGACTCTAAAACGGGATTTGTGATCTGGACCACCTTTAGGTTTGCTGACACTTTTGTCCCTATTACTGGTTGGGGCTGAAGTAATTTTGGCCTATTTTAAAGAGGATTAACTATGTCCATCATATTCATATTTAATTCACAAGTCTTGCCTCTGCTGCTGCTGCTGCTAAGTCATTTCAGTCATGTCAGACTCTGTGCGACCCCAGAGACGGCAAGCCCACCAGGCTCCCCCATCCCTGGGATTCTCCAGGCAAGAACGCTGGAGTGGGTTGCCATTTCTTTGCCTCTACTGAAAAAATAAATAAATAAATAAATAATACTGAAAGATGAGAGAGGAACACAAAATCAATCAGCAGTAGCCTCAACTGTAGACATTATGCCAGATGCTGTATGGGATCTATGCTGGAACAGATTTACATGGTCTCAGTAACAAGGTATGTATATGGATACTGATATTGTTAATTCGCTAGTTTCTAACCACTATGAAGACACAGTACACCTTACCGTAGTCGCATAGGGAAGGCAACAGTACACACAGAGGTCCTGTCCAGGGGCTTTGCTCACTCTTGAACATCTGTCATAATATTATCTGAAGGGGTCCAAAATTTCTGAATCTTCTACGGAAAACCTCATTGATATTTGCTGAGAAAAAAATAGCTTGAAAAATATTAACTATCAAAATTTATAGGTATAATTTTACATATCCCTGTGTTAAAAGAATTCAACATCTATTAAAATCTTTCTAACAAGAAGGCCTCAGGCCTAGACGGTATTATTAAACATTTAAGGACAAGTCATACCAATCTCACAAAATCTTTTAGAAAACAGAAGGGAATAAATTATTTTTAATTCATTTTAAGAGGTATAACTCCAATACCAATAGACTGTTTATTGGTTTGTTTGTTGGGGGGCTTTTATTTTGGGGGGATAGGGGTTTCTTTGATGGGGGAAACCCTATTTTTCCACCAAAGAAACTTTCTGTGCACTCATTTACTTTGGATGGTTCATCAGGACAAATGATATTTATAATTTTACTTGATTTTTCATAATATAAACAAACAGCCTAGTTTTGTGTTGTTTTTTTTTTAATCTGACAGTATTTATTTCAAGTATTTCTAGGTCATTGGAAATACAATCATGAACATGACTGAAGTTGATTTAACTAATAATTGAATTAGATCAAAATGTTACACTCTATTATAATGATAAATGAGCTTCCCTGATGACTCAGATGGTAAAGAATGTCCCTACAATGCAGGAGAACCAAATTTGATTCCTGGATTGGGAAGGTACCTTGGAGAAGAAAATGGCAACCCACTCCAGTATTCTTCCCTGGAGAATCCCATGGACAGAGGAGCTTGGCAGGCTACAGTCCATGGAGTTGAAAGAGTCAGATAAGACTGAGCAACTAACACTTCCCACTATAAGGATAAATAAACCAAAAAATACATGCTTAGCTAGGAAATTTTAACACAAAAGAATTACTAAAAATGTATAACTTTTGCTGACATTATTCATTTGAAGACAGTTATATGATATAGAAAAAATAATTAGCAATGTCAAAGAAGAAAAATGTTATCGTCATGTAAATATTATCTCATTTAAAATAAAAATAGTGATTCTGGTGGTTATTAATTTCATTGCTCCCTCAGGTTTATTTTAGGCTTAGAATTCTCCATGATTAATATATTCAATGATATTTTAAACTTAAAAATGCTCACATGAATAAAATTTTTGAAACTTAGTTTCTTCCTGAATTCCATCAGAATATTTCAGTGTGATAAAGTGTCAGATATTAGTGTCAATGAATAGTGCATTACCTCACAAGTAGGTAGAACCATTAAAGTAATTTAAGTAAGATCAAACAGTGGCCTGATAAACAGGGAATCAGAATCAATACAGCTTAAATGAATAAAGGAATAGAAGTTATTGATATTTAGCTTGGAGAAGAAAAGACTTGGCAGAAAACATGATAGCTACAATTCATTATTTTACAGTGCAATAAGAGAAACAAAATGTGGTAATTTTAGGTAAATTAAAAAGTTTAGGAAGAAGAATGATCTAATCTTAAATTATTGGTTAAATTTTGAACAACTGCAGCTGACCAACAAGTATAGAACAGCCTCTACTGCAAACTATTAAACTCCCTGTTTATTATCACCTGTCAGGTTATTACAGTGGGGATTCCAACAATGAATAAACAAAAAGCACTAAGGCCTCCTATACTTGAATACAGAGTTTTCAAGCCTAATCCTTCATTCATCTGTGTAGTATAATAATTGCATTGTGCCTTGTTTTATTTGAGGCATTTTGCACTTTTACTCATTTTCTACTTTTTCCAAAATAACATTATATATATATATATATACACACACACACACACACATACATACATACATACACACTTGTGTTAAGAAAAGCCTACTTCTGATCTGTGACACTGTTTCTAATGAATCTTTCTGAGTGGTATTTTACCTATTGGCCTCAATCTGCTGAAAAAAAAAAAAAGGAGAGATCAGTGTATTTCCTAACTATGCAAACTAGTTTGTTCAACTGCTCATCTCTCATCAATTTTCTTTCACTTTCTATGTTATTTGACCTCTCAAAATTCACATATAATGTCCTTCCAATCTCTTTAACAACTTTAGCATTTCCTTCTCAAACATGTTTTCTGTCTCTAGCTAATATCCTTGAAATCAAACACCACGTTATTTTTTTATCCCTGGTCTAAAAGTTTTAGAAATTGATTGACTCCAGTGATAGTTGGCCAAAGCCTAGTATAATTATTCATTAACATCGTGACACCACACAGGTCTTTATCACCTGGAACTGTTTCACCAATGATAACCTAAATATCCTTGTATCTGAAAACAGCATCTTAACTAATGAATCTAGCTTTCACATTTGTTGAAAAATCTAAATATGAGTCTCCTATTAAGATATTCTCAGTCATCATTCAGATTTTAATTGTACAACTTCCTGTAAAGAGTCGGGGTTGTATGAGTGTTCATTTCCTTTTTTTACAGTTTCATTGAGGTAAAATTGACATACAATACTGTGTAAGTTTAAGATTTACAGCCTAATGACATATACACACTGTGAAGTGGTTACCACAGTGCATTGACATCCATCATTTCATATATTCAAAAAGGTTTTCTTTGTGATGAGATCTTTTAGGATATACTTTTAAGTATACTATACAGCAGTGTTAATTATGTCTTCCCTGGTGGCTCAGTTGGTAAAGAATCCACCTGCAATGTAGGAGACCTAGGTTGAATCCCTGGGTTGAGAAAATCCTCTGGAAAAGAAAATGGCAACCCAGTCCAGTATTCTTGCGTGGGAAAACCGATGGACAGAGGACCCTGACAGGCTGAATTCCAACACATTGCAAGAGTTGAACATGACTTAGTGACTAAACCACCATCTGTGTTAATTACAGCTGTCATGTTGTGCATTATATCCCAGTACTACTTTATCTTATAACTGAAGTTTGTACCTTTTGACAACTCTCATTAATTCTCCCACCCCAAGTCCAATCTCTGGTGACCACAAATCTGATCTCTTTTTCTGTAAGTTTAGTTATTTTTAGATTTCACAAGTAAGATTCTATAGTACTTGTTTTGGTCTGTTGGACTTCTTTCACTTAGCCTAACTCCCTCAAGTTCTATCCACACTGCTGCAAATGACAAGACTTCCTTGCTTTTATTATGACTAAATGTTATTCTATTCTCTGTGTGTGTTTGTATATATCCAACATTAACTTTATCCATTTATCTCTCAAACACTTAAATTGTTTACTTGTTTCAGAGACTATAAATAATGCTGCAAGAATAAGGGAGTGCAGATGTCTCTTTGACATAGTGATTTTGTTTCCATCAGATATATACACATAAACAGAACTGTTGAGTCATATGTGGTTCTATTTTTATTTTTCTGAGCAACCTCCATACTGTTGTCTACAGTGGCTGCGCCAATTTACATTCCTAGCAACAATGTACCAGAGTTCCCTTTTCTCCACATTCTTGCCAGCATCTGCTATCTCTTGTCTTTTTGCTGATAGCCATTCTAACACATGTGAGATGATACTTCACTGCAATTTTTTTGCATTCCTTAATGATTAATGATGATGAATATCTTTTTATGTATGTGCTGGCCATTTGAATAGCTTCATTGGAAAAATATCTATTCAAGTTCTATGCTCATAATATTTGACAAGGGGGCCAAGAAACGTCAATGGAGAAAAGATAGCGTATACAATAAATGATGCTGGGGGAAGTAAGATGTTCACATATAAAAGAATGGCAAGACCTCTGTCTTACACAATCACAGAAATGAACTCTAATGGAGTAAAGGCTTAAATGTAAACAAACACCTTAAAAATTCTAGACAACACAGGAAAAAGCTCCTTGACAGATTCATGACAGTGATTTTTTTGGTTTATATGACACCTAAAGTACAATCAGTGAAACACAAAAATAAACAAAGGTGACTACATCTAACTAAAATGTTTCTGCATAGCAAAAAGGGATGATCAACAAAATGATAAGGCAACATACAGAAAGAAAGAAAATACTTGTAAATCATGTATCTGATAAGAGGTCAAAATACATAAGGAACACATATATATCTTCAATAGCAAAGTGACCAAGTAATCAAATTTAAATGGCTATTCATTTCAATGCTGATTGATAGTACAAGAGAATAGCAAGCTTCTTAGAGAACCCCAGCAAATCCAATAAAAAACAAAATATACCTAATTCCGTATCATCCATTCTGTCTACTTTCACCATTCATGCTTTTAGGCTGTAGAACATTTTCTGAGAAACTGGTTTCAGTAAATAAAATACTTCATCTTTCCTTGTTTCACCTGTATGTTTCTCTTTCTTTTATTTATATCTTGTAAAACTTGCATGGCATTTCATAGGAGACCTTAATCCTCACTCTTCTTTATTCTTCATCAGTGACCTAATTAATTTTTCTTAAAGGCTAAAGCTTTGATCATTATATCTTTGGAGCTTTACACGTCAAATATTTTGAAGATATAGTATCTTTTTGAAAAGATCAATATATGCTTGGAATTAACATCAAATGAACTGCTTCTCAAAATTAAGGAGAAAACAAAAACACCTAGGGGGCTTATAAAAACACATATTTCCATGTACACCGCAAACCTCTCACTTCTAGAGGAAATTAGGAAGGTGGTTGTTGTTGTTTAGTCCCTAAGTTGTGTCCAATTCTTTGTGACCCCATAGATTGCATCAAGCCAGACTCCTCTGTCCATGGGGTTTCCCAGCCAAGAATATTGGAGTAGGTTGCCATTTGTTTCTCCAGGGGATCTTCCCAACGCAGGGGTCAAACTTGCATCACCTGCATTGGCAGGCAGATTGTTTACAACTGAGCCACCAGGGAAGTCCCACATTATTAGACTTTTTGAGATGCTTTATTTATTCATTGTTGCTGTTGCTGCTTAAGTCTATATTCAACATTATTTTCTCACCGTCACTGATATTTATCTCAGTGGCAGCAGAGATAATGTGTTCTTGCATGGAATCCTTTTTAATCTAGTAACTTTTTTTTCACTCAGTCTTTGATTTTTCTTTTCAAAATACCTGAAATGTCTATGCGCTTACGTCCAATTAGATCCAAAAAAAAAAAAAAAAGAAACTGAACTGAATCATTTTTCACAACTTCAACCTCCACCTTGAAGACTTCTCATGTCCTCCCAATTTTTATCTAACTGCAATACATGTACTCATGAAACTGATTCCTTAAGGTTAAAAAACTGTGAAGGAAACAGTGGCTATATACCAATTTGAACTGAGGTAAAGTGCATATAATATGAATATTTAAGTGATATGTAATTATGTTTGCAAATTAGAAGGTATGAAAAATCCTGCAAAAGTTTTAAATGTGTTTAATTCAATGCGTCTCAAATTTATTTAGATATAGAGTGCCTCTTTAAGGATATGCTGATATCACTAATGAATACTGTCTTAGGACAATGGGAAAATACTTTCTATGTATTTGGTTTGTTTTTAGCAAAAAGATAGTTTTTATTTAAATTTTTGCGTAGTTCTCATTACCTTCATTTTTTGGCACATCTACTAATGAAAATCACTTTCACTGACAGATTCATATTTAAATCATTTCACATGTACCATCACTATTTTAACTGGCAATGTTTACTAAAACATTATATTAGAAAGAAATTGTGACAATATAGCTAGACCATGAGCTTGAATCTGTACACTAATCCTTACTTGTGTGATTTAAAGCAAACTATAAAAGTAGCAAGTCTCCTGAAAAGCATCAAAAGACCAATTGTATGCTAATCCCTAGCACACAGAGCATGGTAGATAATAAATTCTCAACACATCACAGTTTAGCAATCAATTGTGTAGTAGCTTCAAAAGCATAAGTACGGGGGAAAAAGCTGTTCTAACAATTATGATGCGCATCCATTAATCCACAGTCTACTCTTGTTATATAAATAACCATCAGAAAGCAGCGAAGATGATGTTGCCATTAGCTTCATTTTGGGGGTGTTACCAGAAACTGTGTTTGGAATCCTTCCATTCTGTTTGCATAAGGATACCATTTGCTTCATGATTCACTACATCATTTTTTTCCCCTTGAGAATTTGTAAAAACTTCAAATGCTAGAAATTTTTTGTGTTTCCCTTAAGTAGTTGTTGCATTTTTCATGCTATATTTTTGTGAACCTCAAACATTATAATATATTCCTTTTGAAATACCTGTTAAGTAAGTTAAGTATTAGTCACTCAGTCGTGTCTAACTCTTTGCTACCCCATGGACTGTAGCCCCTCAAACTACTCTGTCCATGGGATTCTCCCAGTTAGAATACTGGAGTGGGTTGCCATCCCCTTCTCCAGGGGATCTTCCTGACCCACGGATCAAACTCCTGTCTCCTGCACTGCAGGCAAATTCTTTACCATCTGAGCCATCAAGGAAGCCCTGTTAGGAAGCAATATATGAGAGTTCATATATGTATTTGCATTTAGGGTAAAAACACTATGCCTGTGTCCATTGTGCTTGGAACCATTTTGTAAGGAAAGATAACAATAAATGTGTGTGTATAAGTATATATGCACTGTGTGTGCGTGTATATATATATATATATAGTTATGTGTGTGTGTTACACACTCACGTGTTGCAAGACTAGTACAACTACCATTTTAATAAGTTCACCATTCCTCTGGATTTGGATACAGTATGCCTTGTTTATGCATACACAGTCACTCAGTCATGTCTGACTCTTTGTGACCCTTTGGACTGTAGTCTACCAGGTTCCTCTGTCCATGGGATTTTCCAGGCAAGAATACCACACAGGGTTGCCCTTTCTTCCTCCAGGGGATCTTCCTGACCCAGGGGTTGAGCCAATGTAGCCAGTCCTAAACAGTTAGTATGAATAACTTAAAGCTCAAAATATTCTATTATTTAACCAATTATTAAAATCAGAAACAATTATTAAAATCAGGAAATTTAACACCAATGCAATGCTATTATCTAATCTAAGTTATTGGTATATTTTCATTATAATTTCAATTTTCTTAGTATTGCCATTTATCAGTTTTTCCCCATATGGATACTGTTAGTATCAATCATTGTATTTTATCATTATGTTTATTTAGTCTATTCTAAAGGAATTCTTTAATTTTTTTTTTAATCTCAAGCATTCTGTGATCTAAGGGCGAGTTATTTTTGTAGAATGTCCCTCAATTAGTATTTATACCATATTTCTTTCAGATTAGGTTCAAGTTATGCATTTTCTTTATATCACTACAAATACGATGTATTCATCATAGTAATCATATTAGAAGCCATGTAATATTTGATTATCCTAAAGTTCTGTGCTAAGTTGCTTTAGTCATGTCCGATTCTGTGTGACCTCATGGACTGCAGCCTGCCAGGCTCCTCTGTCTGCGGGATTCTCCAAGCAAGAATACTGGGAATGGTTGCCATGGCCCCCTCCAGGGGATCTTCCTGACCCAGGGATCAAATTCACGTTGGCAGGCAGGTTCTTTCTAGTGTCACTTGGGAAGCCCATCATGCTGCTGCTGCTAAGTCGCTTCAGTCGTGAGCCCGTCATAAAGTTGGTAATATTAATTTTGATCAGTTGGTTTAGGTGATGTCCACTGTATCTCTCCTGTGTAAAGTTTTTATTTTCCATATTGTCATTAATAAGTAATTTGTAGCGAGATACTTTTAAGAGCCTATAAATATCTTATTTCTCTTCACTATACTACTGACCAATAGTTTTACCAACTATTAATGATTATATGGGGCTCAGNTGGGAAGCCCATCATGCTGCTGCTGCTAAGTCGCTTCAGTCGTGAGCCCGTCATAAAGTTGGTAATATTAATTTTGATCAGTTGGTTTAGGTGATGTCCACTGTATCTCTCCTGTGTAAAGTTTTTATTTTCCATATTGTCATTAATAAGTAATTTGTAGCGAGATACTTTTAAGAGCCTATAAATATCTTATTTCTCTTCACTATACTACTGACCAATAGTTTTACCAACTATTAATGATTATATGGGGCTCAGTGATTACCAGGTGGCTCAGTAAGGAGTCACCTGGTAATGGCTCTGCTTGCCAATGCAGGAAATGTAAGTTCAATCCTGGGATCAGGAAGATCCTCTGGAGAAGGGAATAGCAATCCACACCAGTATTCTTCCCTGGAAAATCCCATGGACAGAGGAGCCTGGTGGGCTACAGTCCAGGAGGTCACAGAGTTGGACACTACTGAGCAACTAAGCACACAGGCACAATGATTATATAATTACATCATTATGTATTTATTAGTTGATTTTTTTTTTGCAAGAAAGCACTTCTCTGCTGGGGTCCAGCCCCAGTGGAATCCAGGGTGATTCGAAGGTGGAGACGGACAGGCGAGGACAAACTTGTTTCATTACTGATAGAGAGGGATTAGAAAATTAGCAAAGAAAAGAGGCTGAATAACTTGGCTNCTTTGGAAAAGACTCTGATGCTGGGAGGGATTGGGAGCAGGAGGAGAAAGGGACAACCGAAGATGAGATGGCTGGATGGCATCACTGACTCGATGGGCATGAGTCTGAGTGAACTCCGGGAGTTGGTGATGGACAGGGAGGCCTGGCATGCTGCGATTCACGGGGTCGCCAAGACTCTGACAGGACTGAGTGACTGAACTGAACTGAATGCAGAAGGTACGGGTTGAATCCCTGGTTGCGGAGCTAAGATCACGTATGCCTTGTGGCCAAAATCCAAAACATAAACAGCAAAATTAATATTGTAACAAATTTAACAAGGACTTTAAAAATGGTCAACATCAAAAAATCTTAAAAACAATAAATTTCTTGTAAAAGACATCAAAGAAGCTTTCTTTAAATGAAGATTACATACGTATGTATTGAAAGACTCAATACTGTTAAGATGTCCGTTCTTCATAGAGTCAATGAAATCTCAATCAAAACCCCAATATTATCTGGATATTAACAAACTGTACTACATTCTAAACTACATATGGAAAAGAAAAAAAGAACAGCTAACACAACCTCAAGTGAGGACAAATTCATAGGACTAACAGTATGTGATTTCAAGAGTAAGTACAAAGCTACAGTAATCAAAGTAATATGTACTGTCTGTACATCTGAAACTAACACAACATTGTAAATCAACTGTGCTCAAATAAGTAGTTGATTTACATTTTTTTTCTTTTAAAAAGAAAAAAGTAAGATGATATTCGTAAAAGAATAGACAACTAGATCAGTGAAATAGAATAGAGAAATAGACCTATACACATATAGCCAACTGGTCTTTCACAAAGGAGAACATGTATTCAATGGATAAGAATACTTTTTGAACAAATGTGCTGTAAATGCTAGACATACACCTGTAAAAATAATTTAAGAACCTAATAATTTTATATAGGAATTACAAATTGATTATAGACTTATATGTATAATGCAAAACCATAGAGTTCCTAGAAGATAACACAGGAGAAAATCTAAGGTGTCTAGAGTTTGGCATTGACTTTTTTTTTTTATACTATCAATCTATGAAGGGGAAAAAGAAGCAAGTTGGAAGTTACTAACATTAAAAATTTCTCTGTGAAAGATACTATTAAGGGAGTAAATATACAAATCATGTAGGAAGAAATTGCAAAATATTTATCTGATAAAGGATTATTATCTAAAATATATTAAGAACTCTTAAAAACTCAAGAAAACAAATGAAACTATCAACAAGAGGGAAATTATCTGAACAAATATCAAAGAAAATATACAAATGGTACATAAATATGTGAAAACATTTTCAACATATATCTTTAGAAAATTGAAAACAACAGCAAGGAGATGTCATTACATACCTATTACAAAGGCTAAAGTCTAAACCACTGACAACACTAAATGCTGGTGAGGATCTGGAGCAGCAGGAATTCTCATTTATTGGTTATGGGAATGCAAAATGGAACAGCCACTTTGGAAGACAGTTTGGCAGTTTCTTACACAGCTAAACCTGGGATTGAACCTGAATCTCCTGTATAGCTAAACGTAGTCTTACCAGAAAATCTAACAAATGTGCTTCAAGGCATTTATCCAAATGAGCTCAAAACTTCTGCCTATGTGAAAATTTCACACTAATGTTTATAGCAATTATATGCAAGGTTGCCAAAATTTGGAAGCAACCGAGATGTTCTTCAGTGAATGGATAAACTAACAGTGGTAAATCCATTAAATATATTATTCAGTAACAAAAAGAAACACTTTCTCAAGCTGTGAAAAGAGATGGAGGAATGTTAATTGAATATTGCTAACCAAAGAACCCAGTCTAAAAAGGCAACATATTACTTGACTCCAACTATATGACACTCTGTAAAAGGCAAAACTGTGGACACAGTAAAAGGATCAGTGATCCCCAGGATGCCAAAGTAGGTGTGGAGAGAAAAAGGAATAAATTGGTAGAGCAGGGCAGTGAAATTATGGTAATGCTGGATCTAGGTCATTATTCATTCATTAAAACGTGTACAGTGTATAATACAAACAACAAACTTTGATGTAAAATGTGAATTTTAGCTAATAATAATGTATTAGTGTTAGTTCATCAACACAACAAAATTTCATCCTAATACAAGATGATAACAGGGGAAACTGAGGGGAGAAAGATGAATAGATATACGGGAATATCTGTTCAATTTTACTATAATCAATCAACTGCTTCAGAGAAAAGTATTAATCTGTCTAAAAACTAAGATATGGATTTTATGTGTGCTCATTGACATTGGTGTGTCATTTCTTCTGGGTGTTTTCAGAAAGCAGAACTAGAAAGTACAAATGTATATATGCAATATACATATACATACAGTTATGTATGAATTCTAGGTTCATATATACGAGACTCTATGGAATGTAGACTGCCAGGCTCCTCTGTCCATGGGGATTCTCCAGGCAAGCATACTGGAGTGGGTGGCCAAACCTTCCTCCAGGGATCTTCTTGACTCAGGGATCAAATCCACATCTCTTATGTCTCCTGCATTGGCAGGTGGGTTCTTTACCACTAGTACCACCAGGGAAGCCCCACATACATATATACAAATATATAAAACTATATATAGCTTTTTTATATATACAAATATGTAAAACTACATATATAAAGATGTACGTATATATAAAGTTTTAAGTACTAATCTGTACTTATAGTCTTTAATTTATACTAGCACTGACAATTCCAATTCAATCTGCACTGAGTGGGCATTCTAGTCTGTCCTCTTTTCATGTTTATAACACTCTGCTTCATCTGTGATAAAAGAAAGTCAATGAAATTATTATTTTTCCCCAAGTCTGGAGCTCACAGAAAATATTTTAGAAACACTCATATTACTATGGAAAACAATTTTATTAAGTTTATTTGTATATTTAAATTTGATAGTTCAGACAAGTGACAGTCATCCATGTAACCTAAACCTCTATCAATGTATAGAACACATTTTCTTATGCCAGAAGTTTCTTTGTTTCCATTTTCTTAATTTCCTCATCAGGCGGCAAATTCTGGGGTATTTTTCTCTTCAAACATTAGTTTTGTCCAAAACACACACAGACACACAAACACACCCCTCTATTTGTATGGGTTTTCATTGTCCTGCTTCTTAAACCCTAGTCAGCAGCTTGAGCTCCATGCATGCTATTGAGTGTAAGAATCATTCACTACTTTTTGCCTTGCTAAGTAAAATTCCTTTCCTTCTTTCCTTTTTCTGTGGATTAATCAAGAAATTTTTATTTCAGTTTCTCTATTGGCATTATAGATAGCTATACC
>SJYA01002519.1:192503-340080 GCA_006410615.1 Neotragus moschatus | reverse complement strand
GTAGAGTAATTTTTATTTCTGTTTCTCTCTTTGAATTATAGATAGCTATACCTTCTTACCCTGTTTATTTCTTTGAATTAAAGTTTAATTTTCAAAGTATTTTTAATGATGTATTATTTACATGAACTATAATCTTTTGCTATTATAGACACATTGTATAATACATACATATCATATATATATTGTATAATACAAGAATATAATATACATATCTGTGATATATATAATACTTATCTTACACAGAGCTGGACTGAATGTCTTATAATCTATCCTGAATCTTTTAAAAGAAGTAATATCAATGTTAATCTATTAAATGAGCAAGTGATATTTTGTTACTGATGAATCTATTAGCTTTAAAATATTATCAATATTGAATGGATATAGACTTCATAAAAATAGCTTAAAATCTTTAAAAAGTTTCAGTAGAAATCTACAATAAAAACAAAGATTTCTGTTGCTACAGGCAAAATTTAACCTTCACCAGTCACAATCATCTATTTTTGCTAACTTTGTGAAAAGTTTTTGTGAATGGTACTACAGGAAGTCAATTAGTTTTATGTAGGTTTTTGAAGGCAAAGTAACTTTGTAAATTGTTAAAGCAGATAAATGAACAAAGATTCTAAATCAGGAATGTGCTTTTTGTTCTGCTTCTATTTAGATAAGTTTAAAGTATTATTCATTCCAGGAGTTATTTTAAATTATGCTCCCAAAAGGCACTTAAGAAAAACTTAATGTGTTTCTATATTTATTTTTCCCCTTCTTAGCTTCTTTTAAGTTTTTTTTTTTCAAAGCTATCATCCCTGAAAAGTGTCTGAGCTGATAATCTGACAATGTACATACCACTATTTTGTCCAGTTAAATTATCCTGCATTATAGTAAAACAAGCAGTTTCCAAAAATGAGACAATCAATTCACTCACACAAAAAATCTTGGAATTGTATTTTCTTGTTAGAAGTCCAAATTATATAAAAGGCCTTAGTCCTAAGATAAAGTTTGGAGCAGACCCTGTGACATAATAACTTCAAGTAGAACAATGGGAGTTCAAAGAATCTTTGTTCCAATTCCTCTAAATTTCTTTATGCTGTCAAGGAATGAGGCCTGTAGAAACTGCAATGCATGTGATCTTTGACACTTAAAATGATCATTGTCTCTCATTTCCAGCTAAGAAGAAATAACACTTCCTGACTCTCTGAAAAGACCATACTTAAATCAAACTTGTTTTTGTGCTGATTGTATTACATCTTCACCCAGTACAGCAATAATTAGGTACTAGTTTTTAAAGGAAAATTTTTCTTCCTATTATTGGTATTTTTATTCTGTGAACAGAGATACATTTCTAACCCTAAACCTTTTGCTAACTTTTTCCTGATTCCAGTACTGAGGAGGTGTATATCTTGTTGTCTGATTCCTAGATTTGAACTGAATGACAATGCTTGTGTGTGTGTGTGTGTTGGTGGGGTACGGGGCGGGTATTCTCCTCAGTTTTCTACTCTCTCCCTATGCTGGAATTGTATATTCATACTTTGCATGTGAGTTTCTAATGCTCTGAAAATGAAAGTTGCTCATTCATGTCCAATGCTTTGCAAACCCATGGACTGTATAGTCCATGGAATTCTCCAGGCCAGAATACTGGAGTGGGTAGCTATTCCCTTCTCCAGGGGATCTTCCCAACTCAGGGATCAAACCCAGCTCTCTTGCACTGCAGGCAGACTCTTTACCAGCTGAGTGACAGTATGCTCTATTTTACATACTTTTCAGTCCTTCTGATTTGTCTATATTCACGTGACTTGCTTTGGGCAAGAAAATATGAGCAGAATTATCAGGCCAGTTTTGAAGCCAGAGCTTTAAGTAGCATTGCTTTATTCCAGTCTGTGCTTCAGTGATCGGCCATGAAAAGAGTATGTTTAGCTAGGTGCTGGTATAAAAAGAGTGCAGAGATGGAGCAAGTGTTGGAAGTGTTAGTCACTTAGCCATGTCTGACTCTTTGCAACCCCATGGGCTATAGTCCACCAGGCTCCTGTCCATGGGATTTTCCAGGAAAGAATTCTGGAGTGGGTAGCCATTCCTTTCTCCAGGGGAATTTCCTGACCCAGGAGTAGAGCCCAGGTCTCCTGCATTTCAGTCAGATTCTTCACCATCTGAGCTACCAGGGAAGCCCACAGAGACCAAGGACAAACCTAAAACCTACTGCAGCTGAAGCCCAGCCAAGTCGGCCAGTAGCCTAAACAGAGCCACCCTCCTAACACATAGACTGGAAATAGAGAAAAGCGTGTGTGTTTGAAATTACTGAGCTGGGAGTGTTTGTTACAAAGCCCTGCTGTAGCATTGGTGAAGAAATACAACATGCCTGTCTAATATCAGTGCTATTTCTATTCTTGGGAGTGGCTTTCTCAAAGATAACACTAGTCAGCTCCCCTTTACACCATGTCTTAGCCGACATAGTCTGTCTGTTGCTGAGAGGCTAAGGGTGCCCATGGCTGAACTATATTTAATAGGAGGTCGGATAGAAGAACTTTTCACACATCAATGTATGGAGAAGTATTTCTGGCTTATATATGATTTAATTTAAACTGACTAGAATGGCCTGTTTTGTGACGATTATACACGTATACTGTACCTATGCTTTTAACTATTGAAGAAAAAAAAACACATTTGAAAATCAAAAGGCAGTAACTGGGTTCAGGCATTCAAAATATAGCTGGGAGGCCATTGTGTCTAGGTAGATTGATTGATTTTTATGGATGTGGTTTTAGACACATTTCTGCATTACTGAGAACTTGATTTTCTAAACTTTCAGGTCGAGGATATGACCATTCATTCTCAAACAATACTTGCTAGCAGCTGCCAGCTTCAACCATATGGCCTCAAGGCCTCCCTTGTAACTATGCAACCGTTTTGGACTCCAACCAATTCTTACTTATGAAGCATCCTTACTTCTTGCAACATCCAATCCTAATTTTTGGCAAATATTTCATGTACTTTCGAGAGTTTTGTCTCTATATAAACATCATTTATTTTGTAGTCCAGCAGAATACAATTCAAGGGCTTCTTCAATCTGTGTCTCAAGGGCCATAAGGCTCAGTTTGGCCCTCAAATAAAACACTTTTCTATTCCTACTGATTATTCCCATCAACAGGTCCTTGTGGCTCTCAAACTAAATCAAATACCCCAGTTTATTTTCTAATAAAGATATTTGTCTTCTATATTTACTCTTTCACAAAAGAAGGAAGGTACTATAAATTAAAGACTCACTGGAAGCGTTAGCAAAAGGAGCATAATTGTGAAACCTGTTTCCTAGAGACATGACCATTGATCTTAGAGGGATTTTTTTCTTTTGTACAATAACAATTAGGCCTGGGCTAGGACACAGGTCTAAATAATTGAAATACAGGAGGAAAAGAAAAGTTTATAATATGGTCCTCACCAGATTTTCAAGTCTCACAGAAATCTATTTGCAGACGAATTCAACATTTGTTTAGCTATATACATTAACGCTGTTCAGTCGTCCAGTTGTGTTTAAGTCTTTGCAACCCCATGGACTGCAGCATGCCAGGTTGCATTAATATAGTTTTCTCCTTTTTAGAGGATTGATTCATCCATTTAAGGACCAAAATCAATAATTTTTAGAATGTTCTTTTTGTGTCAGCATTGAAGAATTAGGCTTTAAACTTTGCTAAAAACCAGTAATCCACATCTGCTCAACTGTCAAATCATCTAGGTAATTGCTAAAGAAGGTCTTGCTAAAGGTAATTGCTAAAGAAGGTCCTTTAGTGACATTACATCCAGCATGTTCTTTTCAAGAAAACATGGACCGTTTACCAAAAGAGAGAGAACACAATATATACAGAAAATAGCCATTAACAAACATCTGACAGGAAAAAAATGTAAAGCCAATGTGTTCTATTTACATGAACACAAAAATTCCAAATAAACTATGAGGCAACACAATCCATAAATATTTCATGACTATATGGGGTTTACTAGAAAAAATTCAAATTAGTTAACATTCAAAAATTATTCAAAGTAATCCAGCATATTGAGAATAAAAAATCAACAAGATCTTTTAGCTAAATAAAATATCGAAATAATTGATAGAGCAAACACAGATGATGATTAAAGTAAATCTTAAAAATATGCAGAACAGGAGCATCTTCAGTCTGGAAAGATATAAAAATATGCAACTAACATTCTACTTAAGAAATCAGCTTTCTTCTGAGTTTGAAATGAAAAAATAATTTCCAATGTCTTCAATTTTTAATGTATTGAACATCACCTATGCAAATAAAACAAAGGAAATCAAATTAAGACTGGTAAAGAATTAAAACTTTAATTATTTTTGAAAAACCAAACTGGATGCAAATTATATTGTAAGGGAACTATAAGCAAACAAGTAAACAAAAACTAGAAAATTAATACATAAATTTGGTAGTTTTCGTGGAAAAAATCAACATAAAATTTCCATTTTATTTTAAAATTCTAACACACTGGCATTATGCCTTCTGAATTTTTCAGGTTATATAACAGAATATTTTAGATATTAAAGTCATTCACATAATGACACTTGAACAGACGATTCCTGTGCTCTTAATATATTCTAGGTCTCTAGAATGTTTATCTAATACAAACTATAGAACACTAACATCCTTAAAACTATGAGACACCACAGAGTAAAACAAAGACCTTTGTAAATATAGAAATATTATAAATTCATGGATTGGAAGACCCCATTAGTGCTAGTGGTAAAGAATCTGCCTGTCAGTGCAGCAGATGCAAGAGATGGGTTCAATCCCTGGGTTGGGAAGATCCCCTGGAGGAAGAAATGGCAACCACTCAGATATTCTTGCCTGGAAAAATCCCATGAACAGAGGTGCCTGGCAGGCTAGAGTCCATGGGCTGCAGAGTCAGACACGACTGAGCACTTGTTAGCAGGAGCAGCATAATAACACAATATTAATTCTTATCAAATTGATTTAGATATACAAAAAGAGCATAAGAAAAATCTCAATAGTTTTATGTGAAATTCTCTTTTCAATATTAATTCTAAAATTTAGAGGGAAATACAAGTAAGTTAGTAAGTGTTAGTCTCTCAATCGTGCCTGACACTCTGCAACCCCCAGGACTGCAGCCCACCAGGCTCCTCTGTCCATGAGTTTTCCAGGCAAAGATACTGGAGTGGGTTGCTATTTCCTTCTCTAGGGGATCTTCCCAGCCCAGGGATCGAACCAGGGTCTCCTGCACTGCAGGCAGGTTCTTTACCAAATAAACTACAAGGGAAACCCAGGGAAATACAAAATGCCTAGAAAATCCTAGACAAGATTAAGAGGAACAAAATTAATAGGATATTTATTGTCAGAATTAAAACATACTGTAAAGCTACTCCAGACACTCACATGATTATATCATAATTTTAAAAAAGTAAATATGTATAACAACAATTTTTCCAGTGGTCATGTATGGATGTGAAAGTTGGACTGTGAAGAAGACTGAGCATTGAAAAATAGATGCTTTTGAATTGTGGTGTTGGAGAAGACTCTTTAGAGTCCCTTGGACTGCAAGGAGATCCAACCAGTCCATTCTAAAGGAGACCAGTCCTGGGTGTTTTTTGGAAGGACTGATGCTGAAGCTGAAACTCCAGTACTTTGGCCACCTCATGCAAAGACCTGACTCATTGGAAAAGACTCTGATGCTGGGAGGGATTGGGGGCAGGAGGAGAAGGGGACGACAAAGGATGAGATGGCTGGATGGCATCACCAACTCGATGGAAATGAGTTTAAGTGAACTCCGGGAGTTGGTGATGGACAGGGAGGCCTGGCTTGCTGCAATTCATGGGGTCGCAAAGAGTCAGACATGACTGAGCGACAGAACTGAACTGAACTGAAGGAAGAAAAGTGCTGCATCAACAGAAACAATGGAAGACAGAGGACAATGGAATCAT
This sequence comes from Neotragus moschatus, assembly GCA_006410615.1. Taxonomy (NCBI): domain Eukaryota; kingdom Metazoa; phylum Chordata; class Mammalia; order Artiodactyla; family Bovidae; genus Neotragus; species Neotragus moschatus. Next base: position 334,145 of record SJYA01002519.1, on the reverse strand, counting down.
AAATTCTATACTCTGAGAGAAAGCAAAATTACTCTTGGCTTAGAATTATATACCCAACAAATGTACATTTTAAATAAGTGTAAATTAAATACACTTTCAAATGAATAAATATGGGGTGTTTGCAATATCTGTTGAACATTATGTTTTTGCTTTTGTTTGACTTTTGATAATCAATTGAATTCATTTCATGTTTACAGGCCTGCTCTTGTCATCTCATTTATCCTTATTTGATTTAAGAATGAATTTTCAGGAAATAGGAAGTTGGGGAAAAGAACGTACTATATCGTAGCACATGTGTTGCAAGGTATTTGATTTTTCTTTCACAAAATACTTTGGAATGTTGCTTTCTAATTAGTTTCCAGCAGGATAACACTGATCTTTTCGCTCACTGTGAAAGCATTTTAACATCTTCCAACTGCATGATGAATAACACTTAAATACTTTATCCTGTCATTGAAATTCCTACAGCCTTTCCTACCATAAATTCTCACTGCTTCCTGTGGTCCAGCTGATAATCAGCTACCTGTCTTCTTGCATGCTTCAAACGTCCCTCTGCGCATACTGCTCCTTCTCTCTGAGTTATCCTTAAACCCTTACATACACGCTTTACCTTTTCCTCCAAGGTTCAGCTGCATAGAACTACATTTCTCTGGACTATTTTTTGATCCCATTAAATAATACAATTTCACTTTTCTCTGAATTCCTTAGTTATTTAAACCATATCGGTTCCTTAGGAAAATGATCCACGACTAGTTCACTCATAGAGCCCTCTAAAATCAAAGTGCCCTGCATATTATTGACAATGAATATAGTTTTTAAATAAGAAAACAAAGCAAAAATAATCTTTAACCAACTGTCAAATTTCATCAAATATAGGTTAGTACTATGCTATGGGTTTTTAAGTATTAACAAGAATAATCTAATCAAATTTGGAGCCAGGATATAGATCCATATATTTAAAGAAACAAATTGAAAGTATGTAAACTGTCGTAGAGGACAGAATCAGTTTTTGGCTGGGAAGCTCTCCCTGGAATAATAAAGATCTTCCAGTCCCAGCCATATTCACCTGATGAGTCAATTGTGATCACCACATTCATATATATCCTGCCTGGATTCAGAAGGCATGTTTTTGTTGACTTTCATTTCATACTTTTCTATTTCTTGGTTTAAATAATATATTATCTAGTAAATAAATGAAGTTGGCCTGAAATCAAGTGGGAATGTTACATTAAATTTATACCCAAATATACTGTGAAAATGTTTTTACATTTATGCACTACATTATTGAAATAGATATTATATAGTAAATCATTCCATTTTAACACTCATTTAATAAGTGATTACATTCAAACCATTGATTTTATTTCAATCTTCTGTATCATTAAACAAAACTTAGAGCAAATATATGAACATGAACATATGCTTTTCTTTAGAACTTAAAAAAATCATTGACATGGGTTTTAAAACATTGAGAATGCCATTATAGCTAAACAAATATATATTACACATTCCAGAATAAAGACAATTATCAAAGTGGCTCATAATTCTAGCATAAAATTAAGGTACTATGTGATATATATGATAAATAATATGAAACTGATACATTTAAAAATAAACTATGGGTTTGATAATTTAACAAAGTTTAGGTAAACTTTCATTGATTTTCCAGTTTATTGTAATTTAAAAGTTTATGTTCTACTGTTTAAAAATAAATTCCATGTTTCTTTTTTAACGTCATCCTAAGAAAGTTTCTTTGAATCATGATATAGATAGATTAGGTGAATTTTGTATTTTTAAAAACACTGAAGAGGAGATACAGAGGTTCCATTTTGAATGTCCATGATCTACCCAGTGAAAAAGGCTTTGCATAAATTTTGATGGGTTCTGACATATTTCTGCAGTAGTTTCATAACACAATTGAGAGAAAATTCTTCATTAAAACTGGCATTTATCTTCCTAAACTTGTGAACAATACCAGCAACTGTTTAAGTCAGTTAAATAAAACTATGTTTTCATAATTTACTAAAATAAATCTCATTTTACGTGACATTTTTCTTTTTTCCATGAATTAACATAAAAGATTGTATCAAATGACAGATGTTTTTAGTGCTGGGAGCAAATTATATTAGAAGACTTGAATGATGTTTGCAAAGCTATTGACTTGCCTATAAATCTCTTCTAAATATTTGAAAGTGCTTTAGAACAAAAACTGGAAAAAAAAACTAGAGAATATGAAATAAGTAACAATTTTAATAATGTATAAAATCTATCAAACTTCAATACCATAAGGCTGCTTAATCATACAGACATATGAACGAAGGAATAATAGTTTCAAGCTTCAGACTGAATAGGGTATCATAACATGATATTATAAGGCAGCTTAGGAAGAATTTAAATAAATTAGATGAATAGAATCTGTATACAGTAAATACGTATACACACACACACACACACAAACACTGTGTCTTATTCTTGTGTTATGTGTCTGTGCATGTGTGTTCTCAATTATCCTTCAATCAGTCAAGTACATATGGCTTGGAGCCATAAACACTGGGAGACATGAACTGGGTTTACAGTGAGGGTGAGGTATATATGTATAAAAGGAAGAAATTGCAAAAACATTTTGATGGTCATGATTTATTTAAACAGTAGTTGATATTGACTTTTTTTTTTACTAGTCCCTATACTAAGCTCTTTACCTAAATTAGATAATTAAAACTCAAAATAATCTTTGGGAAATGAAATAAATAATGTCTCTATTTTAAATATAAACACACAAATTTATAGTGCAATTAGCCTTTAAGAAATTAGTAAGTGATAGAGCTGGGCTTCAGACCCACATTCACCTCAATTGTTGTACCAGTCAATCCTTTTTTCTAGATCTCTTTTCTTACAATTAATTTTTTAGAGAATATATGACTTTATGTATGTTAGCCTTTTAGTATTTACAGTAATTCTATGAAAGATAGCCATTCATTATCATCATGGCAACCACATTATAAATAAAAAAGATATAATTTAGAAACTAAGACATTTGCTTCAGTTCACATGGAGAATAAGTGGCAAAGCAGAAATTCAATCAGGCATTTTGACTTGGAAACCTATATCCTTAAACAGTACACCATACAAATGTCCATGTTGCAGACAATACTTACATAGTTATAAATATCAAACTTGCCCCATTAGGGAAATCCGTTGAAAAAGGTGGCCTCAAGTAAAGTGCAATGTTTGATGTGACTCAAACATGGGAAATGGTAAGATGGGTAATGGTAAGAATGAAATGCATCTGAATGTTTTCTATTTTCACCAATTATTCTAAGCTCTTTTTAAATTTCAATACTGTCAAGTATGTAAACACACACACATTTTTTTAAATGCAGAATTTAGGACTAATTGAAGTCAGCTAAATCTCATTGTCTTGGGACTAAGCCTAAGCTTTCTATCCTAAAATACCCTAAGTTTGTGTTTGGTTTTACACATCTGTTTGGTTTTGTTTTGGCTTTATGATTATACGTTACAGATTCCACCTAGGTTTACTTCTGTTTCACATCATTTTTTAAATTTATATTTTCTTGTCAAATCATCTATGCGAGCCTTTAGAATATACTCAAGCATTTAGAATGTGCTTTAGTATATCTGCCTGCAGTGTGGGAGACCCAGGTTTGATTCTAGGGTCAGGAAGATCCCTTGGAGGAGGAAATGGCAACACACTTCAATATTTTTACCTGGGAAACCCCATGGACAGAGGAGCTGGTGGGGTCCATGGGGTCACAAAGAGTCAGACATGACTGAAAGACTAACACTTTTATACACACAGTTTTTTCAATTCAAATTAAGTACAGTATTTTATAATGTTTAGATCTGTATGCATTTCCCTTTTATTATTATTACTTTTTATTTTTTATCCCACATGGCATGTGGGATTGTATTCCTTGACCAGGGATCAAACCCACATTGGAAGCATGCAGTCTTGACAACTGGACCCCCAGGGAAGCCCCCCTCCTTTATTATTTTAAGTGAATATATTTTTTCTAATTAATTTTCATAATTTTATTATCATGGTCATATTTTCAAAGATGCTACTCTTTGGTATAAGGATTAATGTAATTTTTACTTTCAAATCCATGAATTTATGCTTTTGTTTACATTAATATATTTTAATGCATTAGTAATCTAATATTTTGAAAATCACTTTCATGTTTCAATTTATCTTAGGAATATTTCAACATTTAAAATTTTTGCCACCTGTCATAACTTGAATGTGTATACTGTTTACTTTAATTATAATATATTTGAAGGGGGAAAAAAGCAAGATAAAAAGAAAATGGGTATATTACATTTCTAAGTGACCCTTGGCAAAAAACTGTTTTTATTACAAAATGGATTCAGTACTTCTTTACCAAAAATGAATTAAATTGATGACTGTGGAAAATATTTTCACTATTTCCTCTCATATATCATTTACTATTTTCTTTTGGGAAATTTAGTATTCCTTTGGATAACATACCTTTATACATTTTCCTATAACTGAATGACAAAAAAATAAGATGATTCAAAAATGAGCAAAATATTTCAATTAATTTCTATAAAGAAGATATAAAAATGGCTAACAAGCACATAAGATGCTCAGTATCTTTAATCATTAGGGAATGCAGATACAAACCACAATGAGATACCAACTTAAACCCTTCAGCGTGGTGGTGGCGGCGCTGGCTGCTGCTGCTGCTGCTGCTGCTCCTGCTCCTAAGTTGCTTGAGCTGTGTCCGACTCTGTGCAACCCCATAGACGGCAGCCCACCAGGCTCCCCTGTCCCTGGGATTCTCCAGGCAAGAACACTGAAGTGGGTTGCCCTTTCCTTCTCCAATGCATGAAAGTGAAAAGTGAAAGTGAAGTGACTCAGTTGTGTCCAACTCTTAGTGACCCCATGGACTGCAGCCTTCCAGTCTCCTCTGTCCATGAGCTTCTCCAGGCAAGAGTACTGGAGTGGGGTGCCACTGCCTTCTCCATTAGGATGGTTACTAGTAACAAAACAAACCACAAATAAGTACTTGTGAGGATGTCGAGAATCTCTGTTATGTTGATAGGAATGTTAAACAGTGTAGTTGCTGAGGAAAACAGTATAGCAATTCTGCAAAAAATTAAAGATAGAATTGTCACGTGATTCAGCCATTCTACCTCTGGCAAAAAATGGAAAGTGGAGTCTCAATGGGACATCTGTACACCCTTGTCATAGCAGCATTATTTCCAATATCCAAAAAGTAGAAGCAAGCCAAATGTTCATCACCAGAGAAATATATAAAGAAAATGTGGTATATACATACAATGGAATATTATTCACTGTAACACCGTGACTACATGAATGAACCTTGAGGACATTAAGGTAAATGAAATAAGTGTTCACATAGATGCTACATGGTTCAATTTACATGAGATAGCCTTAGTAGTTAAATTCAGAGTCAGAAATGGGGTGGTGGTTATCAGGGGCAGGGACAAGGGGAGAATGGGTAGGTATTTATCACGTGATAGATACAGAGTTTCAGTTCTGCAAAAGAGTTCTGGAGATGGATGGTAGTGATGGTTACACAATAGTGGGGCTATAGCTAATAACCCTGAACTGTACAATTAAAATGGTTAGGATGGTGAATTTTGTTATGTATATGTTACTGAAATTAAATAAAAATTGTTTAAAAATGACTTATCAGTCACTTATAACTATAGATAGCATACTTTAAGTAAAATAACGCTATCTACAAATTTAGTAGAGATAAATCATTAATGATCTATATGTACTTGAAAATTCTGACTTTTCTAAAGTAATAATAGATAAAACTCTGAACATTCCCCCATAGGAAACCCAAAAAATTGAGCCTTAGAAAAAAGAGGAAAAAAAAAAAAGAAAAATTAGATACATGACATAAAGACAAAGAATCTAGTCAGTACATTGCTTTCCTAAGTATTAACATTAAACAAATATCAGTATCTATATCTATATTTATCTACCTGCCTTGCAAATATTTCCACCACTGAAATACATTTATATATCACTCTTAATTGCAGCGTAATAGAACTGAGATAAAAATAAGTGAGGGAAAGTATGAATGTTAAACTAATGATTAACAGAATAATACTCCATGAAGAAAAAAAAATAGCAAATTTTCATGTGCCAAATATATCTTAAATATAAATACTTAAAGGAAATTTTGAGAAGATTCAGCAGAGATCCACAAAGATCTTTGTGAAGAATCCACAAAGCTATACATATTAAAATTCCTTGCTTTGAAACATATACTCTGACAAAAAGAAAACGTAGAATACATTTGAAGAACACAATTAAGAGCTTGCATGCAAATAAATATTGATAGAGCATTCTTTTCAAAAAACTTTCACAAACTTAAATTACTTGAGTACTCCTACTTCCCCTAATCTATTTGTCTAAAATTAAAAGGAAAATGTCTTAATTTTATTGAATCAAGTTAAAAATGGAATCGAACCACCGCATCTAGTACAAATAATATTCTTAGGGAGAATGGCAGGAAGTGAAGGAGGGGCAAGGAAAGGACAAAAGATAACAAGGACCAAAGATGTATTCATATCTCAGAGATTAAAAATACACTATATTCCTCAACCTCCACATGTTTAATATTTTTTAAGTCCTAAATCCTTATGTTGTTGTCATTACTAAGTGATGTCCAACTCTTTTGTGACCTCATGGAATAAGGCCCAACAGGCTCTTCTGTCCATGGGATTCCCCAGGCAAGAATACTGGAGGGGACTGCCATTTCCTTCTCCAAGTCCTTATAAGGTTTAAAACATCATAAAGCAGAAAGGGAGAGTAAGGAGAAGATTGAGGGGAGAAAGAATGAAATGACAACTAAAAAAGCATGGGGATCAGAAAGTAAAGAATGAAATCTGCAGTGATTTACAGAAGATAAAGAGAATACAACAAAGTATTGGAATGAATAAATGAGCTTATCAGTTTTGGCAGAAGTCAGATAAATATACAGAAATCATAGCATTTCTAGTTGCTGGCAGTTAAAATCATAAAATTTAATTTAAAAAGGTTTGAAGAAGGAAATGGCAACCCACTCCAGTATTCTTTCCTGGAGAATCCCATGGACATAGGAGCCTGGTAAGCTACAGTCCATAGGGTTGCAAGAGTTAAACACAACTTAGCAATTAAACTACTACTACTACTATATTAAATAAAGTCACCAAAATATGCTTAGGAAGACATCTAACAAAACATGTGTAAGATTTTTAAATGCTGAATAAATGGAAGAGAACGATAATTTGTGTAAGTTGAAAGATACAATATGTTTAGATGTCAATTTCTACCAAATTTATAAATTTAACACAATTTTAATAAAATTTACTAAAATACAATTATTGAATTAGTAATATTAAATTTCAAAAGGAGTTTTGAGGTTGTATGACTACTCAAAATAATTGTGAGAACATATTAACACATAGACATACCCTATCTAATATCAAGACATAAACAATGGTAGCTCAGAAGAATATATAATTAATAAAAATGGAAACTGTCACCAAAACAGTCATCAAAATTACAGATTTAAACACACAAAATTTGTTCATATGTATATCAAAAGATATATTAGGGTAATTAGATATTATTCATTATGTTTTATATATTGGTTTCCATTATGAAAATCATAGTTGGAATCACAAAACGCATGACACACTAATCAAAATTCTAAAAGTAAATAAAGAAAAAAAAAAACCCAAATAAGATAGAAACAGGCAAGAGATCTAACTAGAGATTTCTTCAAAGAAGACACACAGATGGCCAAAAATCACATGAAAAGATGTTCAGTTCAGTTGAGTCGCTCAGTTGTGTCCGACTCTTTGCGACCCCATGAATCGCAACACGCCAGGCCTCCCTGTCCATCACCATCTCTTGGAGTTCACTCAGACTCATGTTCACCAAGTCCGTAATGCCATCCAGCCATCTCAACCTCGGTCGTCCCCTTCTCCTCCTGCCCCCAATCCCTCCCAGCATCAGAGTCTTTTCCAATGAGTCAACTCTTTGCGTGAGGTGGCCAAATTACTGGAGTTTCAGCTTTCGCATCATTCCTTCCAAAGAAAATCCCAGGGCCGATCTCCTTCAGAATGGACTGGTTGGATCTCCTTGCAGTCCAAGGGACTCTCAAGAGTCTTCTTCAACACTACAGTTCAAAAGCATCAATTCTTCAGCACTCAGCCTTCTTTAGTGTCCAACTCTCACATCTATACATGACTACTGGAAAAACCATAGCCTTGACTAGGCGGACCTTGGTCGGTAAAGTAATATCTCTGCTTTTGAATATGCTATCTAGGTCAGTCATAACTTTTCTCCCAAGGAGTAAGCATTACCAACATCTGTTGGATCATGGCAAAAGCAAGAGAGTTCCAGAAAAACATCTATTTTTGCTTTATTGACTATGCCAAAGCCTTTGACTGTGTGNCTTGGTCGGTAAAGTAATATCTCTGCTTTTGAATATGCTATCTAGGTCAGTCATAACTTTTCTCCCAAGGAGTAAGCATTACCAACATCTGTTGGATCATGGCAAAAGCAAGAGAGTTCCAGAAAAACATCTATTTTTGCTTTATTGACTATGCCAAAGCCTTTGACTGTGTGGATCACAATCAACTGTGGAATATTCTGAGAGAGATGGGAATACCAGACCACCTGACCTGCCTCTTGAGCAATCTGTATGCAGGTCAGGAAGCAACAGTTTGAACTGGACATGTAACAATAGACTGGTTCCAAATTTGGAAAGGAGTATGTCAAGGCTATATGTCACCCTGCTTATTTAACTTTTATGCAGAGTACATCATGAGAAATGCTGGACTGGAAGAAACACAAGCTGGAATCAAGATTGCTGGGAGAAATATCAATAACCTCAGATATGCAGATGATACCACCCTTCTGGCAGAAAGTGAAGAGGAACTAAAGAGCCTCTTGATGAAAGTGAAAGAGGAGAGTGAAAAACTTGGCTTAAAGCTCAGCATTCAGAAAACGAAGATCATGGCAATTGGTCCCATCACTTCATGGGAAACAGATGGGGAAACAGTGGGAACAGTGTCAGACTTTATTTTTCTGGGCTCCAAAATCACTGCAGATGGTGACTGCAGCCATGAAATTAAAACATACTGGTCAGAAGGGCCATGATTAAAATGTCTACATATAACAAATGCTGGAGTAAGTGTGGAGAGAAGGGAACCCTCCTACACTGTTAGTGGGAATGTAAGTCGGTGCAGCCACTATGGAAAACAGTATGCAGGTTCCTCAAAAACCCAAACAGAGTTACCATATGATCCAGCAATCCCACTCCTGAGCGTATTTTCAGACAAAACTGTAATTCAAAAAGATATGTGCATCCCTATGTTCACAGCTGCACTATTTACAATAACCAAGACATGGAGTCAATCTAAATGTCCATAGGCAGATGAATGCTTAAAGATGTGGTACATATATGCAATTGCATTAGCAAATAATACTACCATCAGTCAAGGTAATATTATTGTTATCAGTCAAGGAACAGAGAGATTAATAATAAAAACAAAATAATGCCTCCTAAAAAGATTAGTAAGTGTGAACAATCCTAAAATTTTGAAAAACTAACAACATTAAATAATGGGAGAAATAATAACCATGGAGTCTAGATAGTGTTTAAAGTGTTAATTGCTCAGTCATGTCCGACTCTTTGCATCCCCATGGACTGTAGCCCACAAGGCTTCTCTGTTCATGGAATTCTCTAGGCAAAGATACTGGAGTAAGTTGCCGTTTCTTTCTTAGAACTGAATTTGTAGAATTACAAATTGACCTTTATTTCTATCTACATTTTTCCTAATGTATGTATGAACAAATTACTCATTTGTATTTCACAACTGTAAATATGCCTCCACACTCTATATAAGACATATCTGGTATCTAGTTCTCTATTTATAGAACTGAAAATATTCTGTAAAGTTTAGGAAAAAGTTCAACTAAATGTTTTATCCTAATATGTACACACAGAGAGTAAATATATCTTGGTTTTAAAGGCATGCAATTATAATTCAATTATTATTCTCTTCAGTTCAATAATATTCTCCTGAGCAAGGCATTTAAAACATTTTATTAAAATACATTACAGCTTTCCTTTCTTCACATGAAAACTTAGAAAATATACTTAGTTCCAGTTTTCTTAAAACATTTTGACATAATGTTTCCTTTCTTGAGTACATTACATAGCATCAGATTTACAAAGTACATACAAACAGTACTTTTAGAATATATTCAATTCAGTTCAGTCACTCAGTTGTGTCCGATTCTTTGTGACCCCATGAATTGCAGCATGCCAGGCCTCCTTGTCCATCACCAACTCCTGGAGTTCACTCAGACTCACGTCCATCAAGTCAGTGATGCCACCCAGCCATCTCATCCTCGGTCGTCCCCTTCTCCTCCTGCTCCCAAGCCCTCCCAGCATCAGAGTCTTTTCCAATGAATCAACTCTTTGCATGAGGTGGCCAAAGTACTGGAGCTTCAGCTTTAGCATCATTCCTTCCAAAGAAATCCCAGGGCCGATCTCCTTCAGAATGGACTGGTTGGATCTCCTTGCAGTCCAAGGGACTCTCAAGAGTCTTCTTCAACACCACACTTCAAAAGCATCAATTCTCTGGCACTCAGCTTTCTTCACAGATCAACTCTCACATCCACCAATAGTTGTTATGTAATATTAAATCAAATAATTTAATCTGTAATATGTGCTTAAGAATTTTGTTTTATTTCCCAACATGGACTTTATAAGAAATCTAGAATTGTATGTTAATTTTACTCATTAAAAATATTTTAGCATTTTCATTTAAATGTACTTCCTCCTTCAAAGTAGTGAACCCAAGATAAAATTTTCATGAAATGGATTTTATACATTTGATTCTTAATACATATACATATATACATATATGTAAGAATACATATACATATATACATATATGTAAGAATACATATACGTATATACATATATGTAAGAATACATATACGTATATACATATATGTAAGAATACATATATTCTTATACATATTAATAAGTGGAATTCACTAGTTGCAAAGTTTGTGCAGTTTTCAGGAAATAGACAAAATATTCGTGTGTTTTCAGACAAAATGTTTAGAAAGAATGATATTTGTGGATGCCATCCATATTAAAGTTCTCCAGAGAAATAGACTAATAGGATATATAGATATATAAGAAGAGATTCATTATGGGAAGAGATCCACTATGGGAATTGGCTCATGCAATTTGGGAGGTTGAGATATGTGATTATCTGGGGCTTGCAAGCTGCAGATCCAGGAAAGTTGGTGGTATAATGCAGTCAAGGTCCAAAGGCATGAGAAGCAGGACTCTCATGTCCAAGGGCATAAAAATGGATGTTTTATCTCAAGAGTGAGATACAACACTCACTTTTTCCTCTTTGCCTTTCAGTTCTACTTGCACCCTCAACGGATTGGGTGATGTCCCCAATCACATTGGTGAGGCTGATTTTCCTTATTTAATCTAATAAATTAAATGATCATCTCTTCTTGAGACATCTTCATGGCTATACTCAGAAATAATGTTTTACCAGCTATCTGGGCAACTTAGATCATTCAAGTTGATACATTAACCATCACAGCACCTCATAAAATGTGTGTACCACAGTATAATTCACAGAGTTGGTGTAATTGCCAACCATTGGAAGGATAATTTGCTTCTTCTACACATTGATTTTTAAATAACTTAGTTTTTTCTATATTCAAGTATTATGATAATGTCAAGAAACACAGGTAATGATATTTCAAAAAATGTGGCTCCATAAAACAAAGGCACCAAACAAAACGGTGAAGATTTTGGCATAGAAAGTAGATACTTAAGTTTTGTAAAAATGAAAACCATTCTTATGTATGTGACATCAGTGTAGCATGATAATTTTAAGTTTTAATACACTTGAGGAAAATATTTCTAAAATGCGTTTATCTTCTCTTTTTTCTTAGTTTCAAAGTCATACACATCCATGTAAAGTATCTAGAAAATATAGATTGAGAAATTGTATAAATTTTATTAAAATACTGTTTAAATAACTTGACAAACTCAAATAAATAATGTATAACATTAAAGTTCTTAACCTGTCATTTATGGTCTATGAGATGAATTCAATCTGGCTTTAATTTTAATCACATCTCGACCTCCAATTATGCACAGTCTGTACTTACTATTGTTGATGTATGTGACTTTTCATCCAACTTTGACAGTGTCAGATAGGAAACTTCCAATGCATCAAGGTAAAGATGACAAATTCATGTGCGTACACAACTATTTCTCATAGGCTTCATTAGTCCCAGGATGAATTGAGAAGTTACTGTGCCCCATATTGCCCTTCTAACACTGTGCTTACACATTTACTTTGGAGATTCAGCAATCTCCATGCATATGCATATGCATTTGATCAGTTTAGGGTTGTTTATTACAGAAAAAGAAGTGACTTCTTGGCACATTATTGTTTGGGATGAAGAATCTCCAATTAGGGTCCTTAACTTTTACTTAAAGTGTCTTCATAAGCTTTATGATATAGCTCAGTATTTTGCAAAATGCATTCTTCAGATGGTTAATTATTTTTTATATTCTCTCAATAGAATATTTCATTCAATTAAAGGTTTCTTTTTTTTAATTCACTATAGTCTCTGCCAGTGATTCTTTTTATGTGTCCACAATCATATGCAAAGCTAAGAGATTTATCTATATTTTCATATTGTTTAGTTTATTATTTAATCCATTATCATTTCCATGCATTCATTAAAGAATAGACAATATTGAGAGGAAGCCACTCTGGGCTTTAAGTTACTTTTGTCACAAATCTGTTACATTTATCTCTAGAGTTACTAATCAAAATATCTCCTTAACCCTTCAAATCTTTTGGTATATCTTTACATTAAAAATATATTATTGACACAGAATACTATTCTTAACAGTGAAAGTTTTCAAAGTGCTCTCGTTTTTAATAATTTTGATTAGAGAATTATTAGTGCTCACATTGTATATCGTGTATTATGTGTCTAAATTCTATATGTAGACATTTTCCCTCTTTTAAATGATTCTATTTACTCCTAGATAATTAAGTCTATATTTTTATTCTCATGGTAAACTGTAAACATGTTCTAAATTCACGTTAGATGTTATCTCCACCATAAAGGTCTTTCTGACTTTTATCCAATACCAAATATAATTAGGCTCTTACTTTGTTACTATTACTTTTGCACCTTCTGCAATGATTCTGTATGGCAAATAACACACTGTTTTGCTATCTACTTATATGTCTGACTCTCCAGTTATAACAGAGAGCTCACAGAGGAGCTGTATTGTATTCTTAATTGAATTAAAATTATGTTAATGATACAAAATATATTTAATATGTTGTAATAAAAATATAAAATAGCACTTATAAAATTCTTGAGATTTTAAAATGTGCTAAATTTTAATTATTTGAATTAAATTAATTATATTTTGATAACATTTGTTAATTTTACATATTGATGATATATTGCAGACTAAGATAGATATAAAAATATTAAAGTTGATCTGCTCTTTTTTTAAAAGTACAGGTAAACATGATATTTGATGAGTCTTGACTTTTTTCTAAATCATCATTTAAAAGTACTAAAAATACCATTTTGATGTAATGGAACAACAGAGAAAAAATAGTATTTTAGCATTAGGTATTAGGTAAACGATATGGTTTGTTTCCAATGCAAACCATTCAACATCACATTAATCCACGTCTCCACGAATTCAACCAATAATGCTGAAGAAGATGAAATTGAATGGTTCTATGAAGATCAACAAGAACTTCTAAAACGATCACCAAAAGAGATGTCCTTTTCATTGTAGGGAATTGGAAGCAAAAGTAGGAGGTCAGAGACACCTAGAGTAACGGTCAAGCTTGGCCTTGGAGTACAAAATGAAGCAGGGAAAATGCTAACAGAGTTTTGTCAAGAGAACACACTGAACATAGCAAACATCCTCTTTCAACAACACAACAGATGACTCTACATATTGACATCATCAGATGGTCAATACTGAAAACAGACTGATTATATTCTTTGCAGCCAATGATGGAGAAGCTTTAAGTGGTCAGCAAAAATAAGGCCTGGAGCTGACTTTAAATTTAGATTTAAATTGAAGAAAGGAGGGAAAACCACTAGGCAATTCAGCTGTGACCTAAATCAAATCCCCTATGATTATTCAGTGGAGGTGATAAATAGATTCATATGATTAGATCTGGTAGATAGAGTTCCTGAAGACTAATGAACAGAGGTTCTCAACATTATACAAGGGGTGGTAACCAAAATCATCCCAAAGAAAAAGAAATGCAATAAGACAAAGTAGTTGTTTGAGGAGGCTTTATAAATAGATGAGGAAAGAAGAGAACCAAAAAGCAAGGGGGGAAGGGAAAAACATGTTCAACTGAATGCAGAGATCCAGAGTAGAGCAAGGAGAGATAAGAAGACCTTCTTCAATGAAGAATGCAAAGAAATACAGGGAAACATGAGACTGGGAATGACTAGAGATCTCTTCAAGAAAATTAGAGATATCAAGGGAATATTTCATGCAAGGATGGGCACAATAAAGGACAGAAACAGTAAGGAATTAAGAGAAGAATAAAAGATTAAGAAATAGCAACAATAGATAGAAGAACTATACAAAAAAGATCTTAATGACCCAGATAACCATGATGGTGTGGTCACTCACCTACAGCCAAACATCCTGGAGTGTGAAGTCAAGTGGAAGCATTATTATAAACAAAGCTAGCAGATGTGATGAAATTCCAGCTAAGCTATTTCAAATCTTACGTGCTATACTCAGTATATCAGCCAATTTGGAAAACTCAGCAGTGACCTCAGGATTGGAAAAGGCTCAGTTTTCATTTCAATCCCAAAGAAAGGCAAAACCAAAGAATGTTTAAACTACTGTACAACTGTGCTCATTTTACATCCTAGCAAGGTTATGCTCAAAATCCTTTAAGTTAGGCTTCAATAGTACAGGAACAGATAACTTCCAGATGTGCAAATTGTGCTTAGAAAAGGTAAAGGATCAGATATCAAATTGCCAATATTTGTTGGATCTCAAAGAAAGGAAAGGAATTCTATATATATATAAAAAAATCTACTTCTGTTTCGTTGATTACACCAAAGACATTGACTGCATGGATCACAATAAACTGTGGAAAATTATTAAACAGAACACCTTACCCTGCCTTCTGAGAAATTTGTATACAGGTCATTAAGCAACAGTTAGAACTGGACATGGAACAACAGACTGGTGCCAAATTGGGAAAGGAGTATGTCAAGGCTGTATATTGTCACCCTGCTTATTTAACTTGTATGTAGAATCAAGATTGCTGGGAGAAATATCAATAACCTCAGACATACAGATGACACCACCTTTATGGCAGAAAGTGAAGAACTAAAGAGCCTCTTGCAGAAAGTGAAAGAGGAGAGTGAAAAAGTTGGCTTAAAGCTCAACATTCAGAAAACTAAGATCAAGGCATCTGGTCCCATCACTTCATGGCAAATAGACGAGGAAACAGTGGAAACAGTGACAGACTTTATTTTGGGGGGCTACAAAATCACTGCAGATGGTGACTGCAGCTATGAAATTAAAAGATGCTTGCTCCTTGGAAGAAAAGTTATGACCAATCTAGACAGTATATTAAAAAACAGACATTACTTTGCCAACAAAGTCCATCTAGTCAAAGCTGTAGTTTTCCAGTAGTGTAAGGATGTGAGAGTTAGAGTATAAAGAAAGCTGAGTGTGAAGAATTGATGCTCTTGAACTGTGGTGTTGGAGAAGACTCTTGAAGAGTCCCTTGGACAGCAGCGAGATCTAACCAGTCCATCCTAAAGGAAATCATTCCTGAATATTCATTGGAAGGAATGATGTTGAAGCTAAAACTCCAATACTTTGGCCACCTGATGTGAAGAACTGTCTCATGGAAAAGACCCTGATGCTGGAATAGATTGAAGGCAGGAGAAGGGGACAACAGGATGAGATGGTTGGATGGCATTACCGACTCAATGGACATGAGTTAGAGTAAACTCCGGGAGTTAGTGATGGACAGGGAGGCCTAGCATGCTTCCGTTCATGGGGTCACAAAAAGTTGGACACGACTGAGCAACTGAATTGAACNAGGAGAAGGGGACAACAGGATGAGATGGTTGGATGGCATTACCGACTCAATGGACATGAGTTAGAGTAAACTCCGGGAGTTAGTGATGGACAGGGAGGCCTAGCATGCTTCCGTTCATGGGGTCACAAAAAGTTGGACACGACTGAGCAACTGAATTGAACTGATGGCTGTCTATTGTCACCCACCCTGCTTATTTAACCTCTATGCAGAGTAGATCATGTAATATTCTGGGCTGAATGAAGCACAAGCTAGAATCAAGATTTCTGTGAAAAATAACATCAGATATACAGATGATACCACTCTAATGGCAGAAAGTAAAGAGGAACTAAAGAGTTTCTTGATAAGGGTGTAAGAGGAGAACGAAAAAGCTGGCTTAAAACTCAATGTGAACCACTAAGATCATGGTATCTGGTCCCATAACTTCATGGCAAATAGAAGGGGAGAAAGTGGGAAGTACTGACAGTTTTAAATTTCCTGGTCTCCAAAATCACTGCAGACAGTGACATTATCCATGACATTAAAATATGCTTGTTTCTTGGCAAACCTAGACAGCATATGAAAAAGCAGAGACATCACTTTGCCAACAAAGGTGCATATAGTCAAAGTTATGGTCTCTCCAGTAGTTATGAAAGGATGTGAGAGTTGGACCATGAAGAAGACAGAGCATTTAAGAATTGATTTTCAAATTGTGGTGCTGGAGAATACTTTTCAGAGTCCCTTGGGCTACAAGGAGATCAAACCAATCAATCCTGTGGAAATCAGCCCTGAACATTCATTCATGGGAAGGACCTATGCTAAAGCTGAAGCTCCAATACTTTGGCCACTTTATGTGAAGAGCCAACTCACTGGAAAAGACACTGTTGCTGAGAAATATTGAAGAAAAAATAAGAAGGTGCCAGCAGAGTTTGAAATGGTTAGATGGCATCACTGACTTGATGGACATGAGTTTGAGCAGACTCTAGGGGATAATGAAGGACAGGGAAGCCTGGCATGCAGCAGTCCATGGGGTCACAATATAAGTCAGAGCTTAGTGACTGAATAACAACTGTACTATTAACAAATCCTATAAAATGAAAGATTTTAACAACAAATAAAGAATTCTATTTTGGTTCTTCCAAATGTTGCATAATTTTTGATGGTTACTGATAGATTCCCAACTCAAATTCTTACTGCTGTTTCAAGCAGAAGATCTGCATCAAAACAAGAGTTTTTCAAAAGGGTAAATTTCTGTTTCTATGCTGGGAAGTAGTAGATAAAGCATGTTATCTGTGAATTTGAAAAAAAGATTCAATTTCCAGACCAAACAAGAATGGAAATTTAGAAATGTACAAATGTACAATTTCTTCTCCTATAAATGAGAATTAATGAAAATACTCAACATAAATTTATTTGATTATTAAGTGTATGAATCTCTCAAGTGATTCAAACAAATAAAGATACCAAAATAATGATTGATTTTTACAATGATAGTGATATTGTGGTGCATGTTGTTTAGTCACTCAATTGTGTCCAACTCTTCTGCAACACCGTGGACTGTAGCCCACCAGGCTCCTCCATCCATGGGATTTTCTAGGCAAGAATACTGGAATTGGTTGCCATTTCCTTCTCCTCCATCACCGTCTTTCTCCATCTCCATCTCCACCACTGGTGGTGCATTTTGAAAAGTAACTAGAATTATTCAAATGATTGTAATATGAAAATTGTACATGGAAAAATTTAGAGACAGTTTATGGAGTAAACACATGAGAATTTTACTAGCATCCCTGAGAGGACTGATGATATATATAACATCCTATTTCCTTATTCTCAACAATTATACTTCATGTGGACTGTAAAATAGGCAAATAGAAGAAGATCTGTCCATCTTCTAGTAAACTTCATTAATTCAAAAAATTAGCAGATCAAGGTAGCAGAGTCGGAAGATGATGAGGTCACCTCCACTTATGAACATATCAGAAGTACAATACACATTGAGACATTCTCACTGAAAAAAAACTGTCAGAAGACTCTCTTATAACCAAAGCTATAAAGAAAGTTCCACATGGAGCCATGTAGGAAAGAGAAGTAATCACATGAGGACTTGGACCCCTAGGAGAGTACACTGAGGGGTGAGGAGTATCACAGGCTGCCAGAAATTTTCTGAGGAGTGAGGAATTCCAACGACAGCCCTAGGATCTGACACCAGGAAGAATAATCTCCTTAGTTGGCTTATAAACCATTGATACTTACATAAAGGCTGTAAGATACCAAGGTTTTACTTGTGAAGAACATGTAAATGCTTGCTTATTACTTACTTCCAGAAACAAGATAGATGAAGCAGATTGAAACTGTCTAGAAGTCTTAGTGATATGCCAGAACAATCCCAGCATGTACCTTGTCGACATTGAGTGCCAACTCTGCCCCCTTTGGCTTCAGCACAACTCTCCACTAGGCAAACACTGCCACTGTGGAGGAGTGCCCACTTGGGAGGACAGAGCCTGCTTGGACATAGCACTGCATGTGAAAGGGAGAGGGCAGCCATGGTTGACACACACACAGGTGGTGGATTGGGAGCTATCTGGAGCTCTGATTGATGGGCTGAAACTGGCCTAGCATATACTCAGGCTTGCACTAGGCACCCACTTCAGCTCTTCTTGCTTCCATGCTGCTAGCCACTGGGGTGAAGGAGCTTTGCCAAGGACAGAACACTTTGAATGAATAGTGTCAGCCTGGACCTGATCCTAAGGACTTCAGCTCCAGCACCTTGGAACATGCACCCATTTCTAACCAGAGAGCCAGGACCACAAAGCATAGGAGAATGCCAGGCTCATATCTAGCCCTGGCTCTAGCCCATTCATCTCCAACTCTACTTCCTATCCACCCATGATAAAGACTCTCATTAGAGTTGGTATAGAGGGAACATACCTCAAGAGAATAAAGGTCACTTATAACAAACCCACAGCTAACATCATACTCAATGATGAAAAGCTGAAATATATTTTACTTTTCTAAAATCAGTGACAAGACAAGGATGCCCACTCCTGCCACTTCTATTTAACGTAGTGTTGTGAGTCCTTGCTGCAGCAATCGAACAAGAAATAAAAAGGATCCATAATGGAAAGAAAGAAATAAAACTGTCACTATTGCACGGGACATAATATTGTACTAAGAAAACCATAAAATCTCTACTTAAAAACTATTAGAAGTAATAAATTAAGTAGCAGAAGACATGGATATATAAAATTATGCTTTTGTGTGTACTAATAATGAATAATCAGGAGAATAAAGCAAAAAAAAACATTTAAAATCACATCAAAGGAATAAAATACATAAGAATAAGCTTCAACTAAGGAGAAAAAAGACCTATACTCTATAAAACGCTGATAAAGGAAATTACAGATGATGCGAAGAAATGGAAAAATGCCAAGGATTACACAAATTAATATTGTTAAAAGGTCCATAAAACACAAATAAATATATAGTGTAATGCTATCTCTATAAAATACACAGAAATTCTCAGCAAAGATGATGCACTTAAAGCCAGTTCAGTTCAGTTGCTCAGTCGTGTCTGACTCTTTGCGACCACATGAATCGCAGCACGCCAGGCCTTCCTATCACCAACTCACGGAGTTCACTCAAACTCATGTCCATCAAGTCGGTGATGCCTTCTAGCAATTTCATCCTCTGTCATCCCCTTCTCCTCCTGCCCCCAATCCCTCCCAGCATCAGAGTCTGTAGAACATAGCAGTAATTCCATTGCATGCAGAATAATTGCCTTATTTAGATATAGAGGTATATTTGCATGAAGTGGCAAAAGTATGGGAGTTTCAGATTCAATATCAGTCCTTCCAATGAACATCCAACACTGATCTCCTTTAAATGGACTGGTTAGATCTCCCTAAAGTCCAAGGGACTCTCAAGAGTCTTCTCCAACACCACAGTTCAAAAGCATCAATTCTTTGGCGCTCNCTTGATCCGTCTCCTGTATAATGTCAAGAACCTCCGTGCATGGTTCATCAAGCGCTCTATCTGTCAGATCTAGTCCCTTAAATCTATTTCTCACTTCCACTGTATAATCATAAGGGATTTGATTTAGGTCATACCTGAATGGTCTAGTGGTTTTCCCTACTTTATTCAAATTAAGTATGAATTTGGCAATAAGGAGCTCATGATCTGAGGCACAGTCAGCTCCATAAAGTCAGTTAATGTATAGCAAAGGAAGTAAGAATATACAATGAGAAAAATGCAGTCTATTTATAAGTTGCTCTGAGAAAATTGGAATGCTACAGGAAAAGGGATGCAACTAGGACACTTTCTCACACTATATGCACACAAAAAATGGATTAAAAACCTAAATCTACAATAAGAAATAATAAACTCCTAGAATAAAATGTAGGCAGAACCATTTTTTACATAAATTGTAGCACTATTTTTCTATCTCCCAAAGCAAAAGAAATGAAAGTAAAAATAAGTGAGAGCTAATTAAGTGAGAGCAACTTAAACTTTAAAGCTTTTGTTGAAAGTGCGTGCATAGTTGCTCAGTCATGTCTGAGTCTCTGCAACCCCAGATTGTAGCTTGTCAGGGCCCTCTATCCATGAGTTTCTCAAGGCAAGAATACTGGAGGAAGTTGCCGTTTCCTTCTCCGGGGGATCTTCCCGACCCAGGGATCGAACCCAGGGGTCTCCAGTATTGCAGGCAGATTCTTTCCTCCTGAGCCACCAAAGAAACCCAAACTACTGCATAAGAGAAAGTCTCTGCAAATAATGGATTGATATCTAGAATATATGAACAGCACACACAACTCAGTAACAAACAATCTAACAAAATGGCTTTTATCAAAAAGTCTACAAATAGCAAACATTGGTGAGGATATGGAGAAAAAAACCACCCTTGTACACTGTTGGGGACATGTAGATTAATCCAGTCACTATGAAAAACAGTTTGGAGTTTCTTCAAAACACTAAAAATAGAACTACCATATTGCCCAGCAATTCCACTCATAGGTATATATCCAAAAATAGAAAAACACTAATTTGAAAAAACACATGTACCCTAATGTTCATAGCAGCATTATTTTCAATAGTTAAGTTATAAAAGCAACCTAAGTGTCAATTAACAGAGGACTGGATAAATAACATGGCTCTCTTTCTCTGTCTCTCTCTGTCTTTGTCTCTCTCTCTCTCAAACACACACACTCAGAGGATGGAATATTAGCCATAAATAAGAATGAAATTTCACCTTTTGCATCAATATGGATGGACCTGGAAGATATTATGCTTAGTGAATTTAAGTCAGCAGAGACAGAAAAATACAATTTTATCACTTATCTGTGAAATCTACAAAATGAAATAAATGCATGAATACAAAAAAACAGAAAAGGAGTTAGAGATACAGAGAATAAATTAGTGGTTATCAATGGGGAGAGGAAAGGTTGGAAAGGGCAAGACAGGGGTAGGAAATTAAGAAATACAAATGTATGGCAAAATGAGTACAGTATTGTAAAGCAAAACAAACTAAAAAATAAAAATTAAAAAAAATAAAATAAATAAAGCTAAACACCAAAGGGAAAAAAAAATTTTAAATAAGATACAGAATACATTGTACAGCACAGGGAAAATATCTATATTTTATGATAACTTTTAAATTGAGTAGAATCTATAGAATACTGGATCACTGTGTTTCACACTTGAAGCTAATAACTTATCTATGTTTCAATAAAAATGGTGTGTTCATTTTTTTTTTATCAGTTCCACATATGTGCTATAACTTTTTTGAGTTCAATGAATTTTATAAAAGACTTTACTGCCCTGCTTTAACATTTGGCTCTGCATACTTTTCTCCCAAATATACAAATCTATAAACCAGTGAAAGCAAACTATAGTTAATTTAAATTCTTATGCCATTCCTTTCTAATTATCTGAGTCAAGGATTTTTTATGTCAGTTGCCACCAAATAAAAATAAAATAAACTTGGATTTATAAAAATGAATACAGTACAGAACCAGAAAAGCATATAATTGAAAAATACTGTAGTTAAAGGGTGAATAAGTTCTTAAAAACAGATTACAATGAAATGGGGCAATTATTGAGAAAAAATGTGGGTTTGCAAAATGATTTAAGACATAACAACCATGAAATTAGAGCAAGAATAAAAAATATGGAGTATATCCAAATAGTTTACAAAGATAGCAACACTATATACAATGCATACATTTCATTATAGCAGTTAAAAGAGAAGTATGGATCTTGAGAAAATTGCTGAAAGTAAAGGAATGAAATTAAGTTTACTTGACCTTGAACCATCTGAGACAATAACATTTAGATCTGTGGTTCACAATAATGTTTTCAAAATAATGTTTGTTTGGAAATTAAAAAAGTAAGATGAATGTGAAATTACAACTGCCTCATTTGCTGTGAAATTCTAGATCTATGGAAATGTATCTGGTCATGAGTTACTGTGAGTGAGCCTGCAGGCCATGAAATATGTGCACGTTAGTTCAGTTCAGCCACTCAGTTTTTGTGGCTCCATGGACTTCAAGATGCCAGGCTTCCCTGTTCATCACCAACTCCTGGAGCTTGCTCAAACTTATGTCCACTGAGTCAGTGATGCCATCCAACCATCTCATCTGTCCACTACTTCTCCTGCCTTTGATCTTTCCTAGAATCAGAATCTTTTCTAATGAGTCAGTTCTTCGCATCAGGTGGCCAAAGTATTGGAGTTTCAGCATCAGCCCTTCCAATAAATATTCAGGACTGATTTCCTTTAGGATGGACTGGTTTGATCTCCTTGTAATCAAAGGGACTCTCAAGAATCTTCTCCAACACCACAGTTTAAAAGCATCAATTCTTTGGCAGTCAGCTTTCTTTACAGTCTAACCCCCACATCTAATGGCTAATGGAAAAAACACAGCTTTGACTAGACGGATGTTTGTCAGCAAAGTGATGTCTCTGCTATCTATGTTGGTCAGAGCTTTTCTTCCAAGGAGCAAGCATCTTTTAATTTCATGGCTGCAGTCACCATCTGCAGTGAGTTTGGAGCCCAAAAAAATTAAGTCTGTCATGAGTTGCATTGTTTCCCTATCTATTTGCCATGAGGTGATGGAACTGGATGCCATGATCTTAGTTTTTTGAATGTTGAATTTTAAGCCAGCTTTTTAACTGTCCTCTTTCATCAAGAGTCTCTTTAGTTCTTCTTCACTTTCTGCCATAAGGGTGGTGTCATCTGCACATCTGAGGTTGTTGATATTTCTCCCAGCAATCTTGATTCCAGCTTGCGCTTCATCCAGCCCAACATTTCACACAATGTACTCTGCATAGAAGTTAAATAAGCAGGTTGACAATATACAGCCTTAACATACTCCTTTCCAAATTTGGAACCAGTCTGTTGTTCCATGTCTGGTTCTAACTGTTNGGTTGTTGATATTTCTCCCAGCAATCTTGATTCCAGCTTGCGCTTCATCCAGCCCAACATTTCACACAATGTACTCTGCATAGAAGTTAAATAAGCAGGTTGACAATATACAGCCTTAACATACTCCTTTCCAAATTTGGAACCAGTCTGTTGTTCCATGTCTGGTTCTAACTGTTGCCTCTTGACCTGCATACAGATTTCTCAGGAGGCAGGTTAGGTGATATGGTATTACCATCCATTTAAGAATTTTCCACAGTTTGTTGTAATCTATACAGTCAAAGGTTTTAGCATATTCATTGAAGCAGATGTTCAAAATAAAAATTGTTGTGCAGTCACTAAGGCATGTCTGACTCTTTTTGATCTATGGACTGCAGTACGCCAAGCTTCCTTGTCCTTTATTACCTCCTGGAGTTTGCTCAGATTCATGTCCAATGAGTCGGTGATGTCATCCAAGCATCTCATTCTTTGTCACACCGTTTAATTTCAGCCCTCAACCTTTCCCAGCAACAGGGTCTTATTCCAAATGAATCAGCTCTTTGCATCAGGTGACCAGAGCACTGGAGCTTCAGCCTGAGCATCAGGGTTGGTTTGTTTCCAAATGAATCAGGGTTGATTTCCAATGAACATTCCAATGAATATTCAGAGTTGATTTCTTTCATGATTGACTGGTTTGATAAAAAATAATCTGTTGGAAACTTAGACTGTGGCTTCTGTGTGTCAAGGTGATTTGCATACGTCTTTACTCTCAAGCTCAGCAGATGCACGTGCCCATTTTAATGAGTAAAGACACAGAGGTAGCTCCAGGGTCAAGTGATGAAATGAAGATGCTGAGCAAGCTGCATTTTCTGTTCAGTTCCTTTTGTCAAGTCACATAAACAAAGTATTATTTAAAAAACTCATTGCTTCTTTTAAGTCTGACAATTGCTATTTGAAGATGGTGAAATAATACATAAGATTCAACTTAGAGATGATCAGAATTACACATAATTAGAGCTGACAGAGGATAAAAACAATAACTTAAAAAATTAAGTCTCATGATTAGTTGTAAATGAGAATTTGGTGAAAAGTTATCAAAAGCTAGATATATTCTAGGTTTTAAAATGTGTAACAACAATCAAAAAGCTACATAAGCTAAACAGATAAATAAGGACAAAAAGACAAAGAAGACAAAGACACTTGGGCTTTCTATAGGATTCTCTCCATAAAAATGGACATCTTCTATGAATAAAAGGAAAATAATGAGATGAAAAAAACTAAATTATTCATTAGATATTTAAGTGTGGAGGCAAATAAAAGATATTCCCTAATACAAAATAATTTTGTTTATTTTTATAAAAATCTCACAAAACAGTCCTTATAACCATGAAAATCAAATATAAATTCCATATGTGGAGAAATTATTATATAAAAGATCTAATAATGAGAGGTAAAGATAGGAAAGATTAGAAATTCTTTTAAATAAATATAATAAATTTAGTTATAAAACCTATGTGACTATCAAATTTGGGAATGGTATATCTACCCAATAAAAATTAATAATCATTTTCCACTTCTAAAGTTTTAATGTATGATATTTATAAAAAACTCAAAATGTGAAATTTTTACAAGATCTGTATCAAATTTATAGAAGAGAAAGCTCAACATTCAGAAAACTAAGATCATGGCATCCAGTTCCATCACTTTATGGCAAATAGATGGGGAAACAGTGGAAACAGTGGCTGACTTTATTTTTCTGGTCTCCAAAATCACTGCAGATGGTGACTGCAGCCATGAAATTAAAAGATGCTTACTCCTTGGCAGGAAAGTTATGACCAACCTAGATAGCATATTCAAAAGCAGAGACATTACTTTGCCAACAAAGGTCCGTCTAGTCAAGGCTGTGATTTTTCCAGTGGGCATGTATGGATGTGAGAGTTGGACTGTGAAGAAAGCTGAGCACCAAAGAAATGATGCTTTTGAACTGTGGTGTTGGAGAAGACTCTTGAGAGTCCCTTGGACTGCAAGGAGATCCAACTAGTCCATCATAAAGGAGATCAGTCCTGGGTGTTCATTCGAAGGACTGATGTTGAAGCTGAAACTCCAATATTTTGGCTACCTGATGCAAAGAGCTGACTCATTTGAAAAGACCCTGATGCTGGGAAGGACTGAGGGCAGGAGGAGAAGGGGACAACAGAGGATGAGATGGTTGGATGGCATCACCGACTTGATGGACATGGGTTTAGGTGGACTCTGGGAGTTGGTGATGGACAGGGAGAGCTGGCGTGCTGCTGTTCATGGGGTCTCAAAGAGTTGGACATGACTGAGTAACTGAACTGAACTGTGTAATATTTTAAAATATTTTGTTATTATTATCACTACCCCCAATGGCTCAGTGGTAAAGAATCCTCTTGCAATGTGGGAGACACAGAAATTGCAGGTTCAATCCCTGGTTCAGGAAGATTCCCTGGAGAAGCAAGTGGAAACCCATTCCAGTATTCTTGCCTGGAGAATCCCATGGACAGAGGAGCTCAGCAGGTTTACAATCAATCCATAGGGTTGCAAAGAGCAGGACACAAGTGAAGAGACTTAGCAAACATACATTGTAGACGCCATTATAATTTTTATCATTAGCACTCTGCTTATTGTTCTTATTTAGTCTGTGTCTCTTAGCAGGAAGGTACATACAGTCATGCCAAAAAAGTTAGTTAAAACAGAAATATGTTATTTATAAAGCTCAGAAAACACTGAATAGCTTATTACAAAGTAAGAAATGTTTCTTAAAAGCACTTAAAATTTTTGATTATGCAGTATAAGTGAAAAATGATAAAATAATTAATTTTAATGATTAAAATTTGTTTTTTACCATTGAAATGAAAACTATCACACTTATATATGACAATCAGCCATGTTGTACTTGAAATAAATCACATAAAGAAATTATAAAACAATAAATGTAGAGTCCCACAATTTCATTGAGTTCCAATACCAGAGATCAAACTTTGAGAAAAAAATCAATAAAATTTGTACAATGTATTTGAATGGAGGAAGATATGAAGGACAGAGTTCTCAAAGCCTTTACAGAAGTCTTCTTGAATCATCAGCTAAGTATCTACCTGAAGACACTTTAAGGTGAGTCACTGAAGCTAGGAAAGACAAATTACAGCAGGAGAAAATTAAATCTAGGTATCACACAAAGCCAGAAACTGAGTTCCCAGTGTCCAGAGCAGAGAAATCTTATAAAACAAATAGGGCATTCATAAATAAGTACCACACCTTAGTGGGCAAGTATCCCTTAGAAGTAATGGAACAGCCCTCACAGTCATCAAAAAAGTCTGAAATGCAGTACTTGGGTGTAACCTCAAAAATGAAAGAATGATCTGTTTGTTTCCAAGGTTTCCATTCAACATCACAGTAATCCAAGACTATGCCCCAACCACTAATGTCAAAGAAGCTGAAGTTGAATGTTTCTATGAATACCTACAGGACATTCTAGAACTAACAACAAAAAAAGATGTACTTTTCATCATAGGGAACTGGAATACAAAAGTAGGAAGTCAAGAGACACGTGGAGTAACAGGCAAGTTTGGCCTTGGAGTACAAAATGAAGCAGGGCAAAGACTAACAGAATTTTTCCAAGAGAACACACTGGTCATAGCAAACACCCTCTTTCAACAACACAAGAGGTGACTCAACAGATGGACATCATCAGAAGGCCAATACTGAAATCAAGTTGATTATATTCTTTGCAGGTGAAGATGGAAACGCTTTATGCAGTCAGCAAAAACAATACTGGGAGCTGACTGTGGCTCAGATCATGATCTCCTTATTACAATATTCA
Organism: Neotragus moschatus; assembly: GCA_006410615.1. NCBI lineage: Eukaryota > Metazoa > Chordata > Mammalia > Artiodactyla > Bovidae > Neotragus > Neotragus moschatus. The sequence continues at coordinate 306,735 of SJYA01002519.1, read as the reverse complement.
GGCTTAAACTGAAGAAACTAGGTAAAACCATTAGGCCATTCAGGTTTGACTTAAAAAAATCCCTTATGATTATGCAATGCAAGTGACAAATAGATTCAAGGGATTAGATCTGATAGAGTGCCTAAAGAACTGTGGACAGATGTTTGCAACATTCTACAGGAGGCGGTGACCAAAACCATCCCCAAGAAAAAGAAATATAATAAAGCAAAATGGTTGTCTGAGGAGGGCTTACAAACAGCTGAGAAAAGAAAGGAAGCAAAAAACAAAGGAGAAAAGGAAAAATATACCTAACTGAATGCAGAGTTCGAGAGAAAATCAAGTAGATGTGAGAAAATAATTCTTAAGTGACCAATGCAAATAAACAGAGGAAAATAATAGAATGGGAAAGACTAGCAATCTCTTCAAGAAAATTAGAGATACCAAGGGTACAATTCATGCAAAGATGGGCACAATTTAGGAAAAAACTGTAAGGACCTAACAGAAGCATAGATTGAGAAGAGGTGGCAAGAATACACAGAAATGTACAAAAAAAGGTCTTAATGACAGGATAACCATGATGGCATGGCCACTTACCTAGAGCCAGACATCCTGGAGTCTGAAGTCAAGTGGGTCTTAGGAAGCATTACTACGAACAAAGCCAGTGGAGATGATGGAATTTCACCTGAGCTATTTCAAAACCTGAAAGACGATGCTGTTAAAGTATTGTGCTCATTAAGCCAGCAAATTTGGAAAACTCTGTAGTGGCCATGGGACTGAAAAATGTCAGTAATCATTCCATTCCCCAAAAAGGGCAATGATTAAGATTTTTCAAACTACCATACAATTTTCTCATTTTACATGCTAGCATGATAATGTTCAAAATCATTCAAGTTAGGCTTCAAAAGTATGTGAACTGAAAACTCCCAGGTATATATGCTGGATTTAGAAAAGTCAGAAGCCCAGAGATCAAATTGCAAACATCCATTAGATCATCAAAAAAGCAAGAAAATTCCAGAACATCTACTTCTGCTTCATTGACTATGCTGAAGCCTTTCACTGTGAGGATCACAACAAACTGTGGAAAATTCTGCAAGAGATGGGAATACCAGACCACCTGACCTGCCTCTTGAGAAATCTGTATGAAGGTCAAGAAACAGCAGTTAGAACTGGGCATGAAACAATGGACTAGTTCCACTGGGAAAGGAGTATGTCAAGGCTGTATATTGTCACCCTGCTTATTTAACTTATATACAGAGTACATCATGAGAAATACCACGCTGGATGAAGTACAAGCTGGAATCAGGATTGCAGGGAGAAATATCAGTAACTTCAGATATGCAGATGACACCACCCTTATGGCTGAAAGCAAATAGGAACTAAAGAGCCTCCTGATGAACATGACAGAGTAGAGTGAAAAAGCTGGCTTTACACTCAACATTCAAAAAACTAATATGGCATCTGGTCCCATCACTTCATAGCAAGTAGATGGAGAAACAATGGAAACAGTGACAAAGTGTTTTCTTGGGCTCCAAAATCACTGCAGATAGTGACTGCAGACATGAAATTAAAAGATGCTTGCCCCTTGGAAGAAAAGCCATGACCAACCTAGACAACATATTAAAACGCAGAGACATCACTTTGTGGTAAAGTCAAAACCATGGTTTTTCCAGTAGTCACCTATGGATGTGAAAGTTGGACTATAAAGAAAGCTGAGTGCTGAAGATTTGATGCTTTTGAACTGTGGTGATGGAGAAGACTTGTGAGAGTCCCTGGGATGAAATGAGATCATCCCAGTCAATCCTAAATGAAGTCAACTTTGAATATTCATTGGAAGGACCGATGCTGAATCTCCAGTACTTTGGCCACCCGATGCAAAGAACTTACTCATTAGAAAAGCCCCTGATACTGGGAGGAAAAATTTAAAGCAGGAGGAGAAGGGGAAGATAGAAGACGAGAAAGTTGGATAGAATCACCGACTCAGACATGAGTTTCCACAAGCTCCAAGAGTTGGTGATGGACAGAGTAGTCTGGTGTGCTGCAGCCTATGGAGTCGCAAAGATCAGACAGGACTGAATGACAACTGAACTGAAAAAGTAACTGAATGCCCATGCTGACCTAATCATAGGTAAGTTTCCAAGTGGGCCTAAACTATTTCATTACCCTCTTCTCTATTCCCCATTTCCATAGAAGAAATCCAAGTTTCTCATTTCCTTTTCCAGAGGTATTTCATCTGTTTTGAATGGTATGCCATGAGTTCTCCAAAGGAAGTCAGCTGGGGATTTGAGAACACATCATCTCCTGAATCTCTTTTACTCTGATAAGCTCTGATGCTTCTACCAGAACCATGATCCCTGCTGCTCCACATCCATCTCCAAGACTCAAACCCATCTTGTCTTCAGTAACTGCAAAACTTAGATTTTGGATAAAGTTTAACTTGCCTGTAAATTATTTATAGAACATTTGCATGTTTTTAAGGTACAATTTAGAAAAATGAAAAAAATTGTTGACAGTAAACCAGTGGCAGACCAGGAATGGAGAAAATTATACAAAACAAATACATATTTTAAGATGTAACTTATTATATCATGTTTGCCATAAGAAACAAAATCATGCAATATTATCATAAATATTTCTGGTGTTTTACCATACAATTTCATTCAAAATTTACAATTTTATTCAATGTTATGGCAAAATGGTCCTAAAGTTCTCATAGATGTATTAATAACCACTAAAACAAATGACAATATTTATATAAAATGAGACTTTATTTTATACTTTTAAAATTTTATTTCAGCCTGACACAACAGTGATTGAACAACAACAAAACAAAAATAAGACATACAATGAGACAATAAGAAATATTGGTGTTAAATAAAAATAGGTCAATATCTTAACACTTAAATTTCTACAGATGTTGTCAAAACTTTAAAAAAATGTTTTTGACTTATCCCAGGAGGAAAAAAAAATACAGAAGATATAGACTTTGCATTAAAATTAAACCTGAAAAATATATTTTAACTTTTAGACAATTTTTCAACCCTGTGCTTGCAGGTTGCTCTAAATTAAATGTACATGTAAAATTTTGCGAAAGCTATTCTGGATATGGTTCTGGGAATTAACAATGTAGTTGCAGAGCAGATTTATACAACAAAAAGAAAATATGAATTGCTTATATAAAAAGAAAGTATACAGAAGAATGACAGAGAAGGGGCAAACATTAAAGACCTCCAAACTACCCATGATACTTCTCATTGTTTTAGTTGTTCAGTCACTCAGTCATGTTTGACTCTCTGCAACCCTATGACTGCAGCACACCAAGCTTCTCTGTCCTTCACTAACTCCTGGAGCTTGCTCAAACTCATGTCCATTGAGTCTGTGATGCCATCCAACCATCTTCTCCTCTATCATCCTCTTCTCCTGGCTTCAATCTTTCCCAGCATCAGAGTCTTTTCAAATGAGTTGATTCTTTGCAACAGGTGGTCTAAGTATTGGAGCTTCAGGATCAATCCTTCCAACAATTATTCAGGGTTGATTTCCTTTAGGATTGACTGGGTTAATCTTGCAGTCCAAGGGACTCTCAAGAGTCTTCTTCATTACAGTTCAAAAGCATCAATTCTTCAGCACTCAGCTGTCTTTATGGTACAACTCTCACATTCATACATCAATTCTAGCAAAATCATAGGTTTGACTATACAGACCTTTTAGGCAAATTAATGTCTCTGCTTTTTAATACTCTGTCTTTGTTTGAGACTTCCTTCCAAACATACCCATTCTGTTTCTGTCTTACACAGCACTAATAACTCTGATTACACAATATAGCATCAGGCTTCTTGGGTTGGTAAACATGTATTTCTTCAGATTTCCTCTAAAGAAAGGAAATTGCAGTTTAACTTCATAATTTGAGGGAGTTTCCTTGAACTCATAAAATTTTTCATTGGAGTGTGGTTAGTAATTTAAGTACAGTTAACTAGAGTATTATAGAAAAGAAAGTCAATACTTTAGCCATGTAGCTACTTCAGTATTTAGTGCTATGGACTGAACTATATCCCAAATTTCATATGCCACAGCATTAAACCCAGCATGACTGCATTTGGAGATAGGGTCTACAAGGAGGTAATTAAGGTTAAATAAGGTAGAGAGTCCACCTTCAATGCAGGAGATCCAGGTTCAATCCCTGGCTGGCAAAGATTCTCTGGAAAAAGGAATGACTACCACTCCGGTATTCTTGCCTGAAGAATTCCATGGAGAGAGGAGTCTTGCAGGCTACCCTCCACGTGTTCACAGAGTCAGAAACGATTGAGCAACTAACACTTTCATTTTTTACTTCAATGTCCATATAACATAGTAAATCAACTGCACTTCAATATAATACATAAATTACAATGATGTCATACAGTAAGGTCCTGATATAATAGGACTAGTGTCTTCATGAGAAGGGCATGGCAACCCACTCCAATATTCTTTCCTGGATAATCTCCATGGACAGAGAAGCCTGGTAGGCTACAGTTTATAACATCACAAAGAGCTATACACGACTGCAGTGACTCAGCACAAGCACACAGTGTCCTTACAAGAAGCACCAGAGAGCTTGTACTCTTTTGCCCTCCCTCACCCTGCCATGCTTGCAAGTAGATAGCTGCAGACCATGAAGAGTGTGTTACCAAAAATAAATTCTTCCAGAGAACGATCTTGGACTTTCCAGCCTTAAGAACTGTAAGAAAATAAATTTCAGTCATTTAAGCCACCTACTGTTACATCATCTTGAGTCAAGTAAGACGTTTATTATACTCAAATTTGCATTTGGTAACAATTACATGCTTATGGTTATGAGTAGGGGTAAGCTAAAGAGAAAACTAACTGCAAAATTCTGCATATGGTTGAGTGGATAGATAGATAACATTGTTAAAATTAAATATTCTTCCCACAATTACTAGGAGTGAATAACATGTGAATGTCAATGTTCATCGTGTCCTGCTAGGAAATTTGTCTCTATTCAAGTCATTCTTGAGGAAGACTTCCTGGGTGATCTGGAAACATATCAGTGAAAGCATAGAGTAGGTGAAGGTAAAAATTTTCAGAAGATGTTTAAACATTCTCCTCAAGTAGTTGCATGATCACTTAAATCTCAGAGATGTAGATAAAAAGTAGGATTCTTACATGCAAGTGGACAAAGTAATATGTAAAGTGCACAAAGGAACATCTTCCAAACGGACTGAAAATCATGCATTGGTAAGCGAACACCCTCTTCCAAACAACGTAAGAGAAGACTCTACACATGGATATCACCAGATGGTCAATACTGAAATCAGATTGATTATATTATTTGCAGCCAAAGATGGAGAAGCTCTATACAATCAGCAAAAACAAGACTGGGAGCTGACTGTGGCTCAGAACATTAACTCCTTATTGCCAAATTCAGACTTAAATTGAAGAAAGAGGGGAAGACCACGAGACCATTCAGGTATGACCTAAATCAAATCCCTTATGACTATACAGTGGAAGTGAGAAATAGATTTTAGGGAATAAATCTGATAGACAGAGTGCCTGATGAACTATGGATGGAGGTGTGTGACATTGTACAGGAGACAGGAATCAAGAACATTCCCAAGAAAAATAAATGCAAAAAAAGCAAAATGGTGGTTGGGGGAGGAGTTGCAAATAGCTTTGAAAAAAAGAGAAGTGAAAAGCAAAGGAGAAAAGGAAAGATATACCCATTTTCATGCAGAGTTCCAAAGAATAGCAAGGAGAGATAAGAAAGCTTTCCTCACAGATCAATGCAAAGAAATAGAGGAAAACAACAGAATGGGAAAGACTAGAGATCTCCTCAGGAAAATTAGAGATACCAAGGGAAATTTTCATGCAAAGATGGGCTCAATAAAGGACAGAAATCGTATGAACCTAACAGAAGCAGAAGATATTAAGAAGAGGTGGCAAGAATAAATAGAAGAGCTGTACAAAAAAGATCATCATGACCCAGATAATCACAATGGTGTGATCATTCACACTCACCTAGAGCCAGACATCATGCAATGTGAAGTTAAATGGGCCTTAAGAAGCAGAACTATGAACTAGTGGAGGTGATGGAATTCCAGTTGAGCTGTTTCAAATCCTGGAAGATGATGCTGTGAAAGTGCTACACTCAATATGCCAGCAAATTTGGAAAACTCAGCAGTGGCCACAGGACTGGAAAAGGTCAGTTTTCATTCCAATCTCAAAGAAAGGCAATGCCAAAGAATGCTCAAACTACTGCACAATTGCACTCATCTCACACGCTGGTAAAGTAATGCTCAAAATTCTCCAAGCCAGGCTTCAGCAATACGTGAACGATGATCTTCCTGATGTTCAAGCTGTTTTTAGAAAAAGCAGAGGCACCAGAGATCAAATTGCCAAAATCCTCTGGATCATCGAAAAAGGAAGAGAGTTCCAGAAAACTTCTGTTTCTGCTTTATTGATTACGCCAAAGCCTTGGACTGTGTAGATCACAATAAACAGTTGAAAATTCTGAAAGAGATGGTAATACCAGACCACTTGACATGGCTCTTGGGAAACCTCTTTGCAGGTCAGGAAGCAACAGTTAGAACTGGACATGGAACAACAGACAGGTTCTAAGTAGGAAAAGGAGTATGTCAAGGCTGTATATTGTCACCCTGCTTATTTAATTTCTATGCAGAGTACATCATGAGAAACACTGGGCTGGAGGAAGCACAAACTGGAATCAAGATTACTGGGAGAAATATCAATAAACTCAGATATTCAGACAAAATCACCCTTGTGGCAGAAAGTGAAGAAGACCTAAAGAGCTTCTTGATGAAAGTGAAAGAGGAGAGTGAAAAAGTTGGCTTAAAGCTCAACACTCAGAAAACTAAGATCATGGCATCCAATCCTATCACTTCATGGCAAATAGGTGGGGAAACAGTGGAAACAGTGGCTGACTTTATTTTTCTGGGCTCCAAAATCACTGCAGATGGTAATTGCAGCCATGAAATTAAAAGATACTTGTTACTTGGAAGGAAAGTTATAACCAACGTAGATAGCATATTAAAAAGCAGAGAGATTACTTTGTCAACAAAGGTCCATCTAGTCAAGGATATGGTTTTTCCAGTGGTCATGTATTGATGTGAGAGTTGGACTATAAAGAAAGGTGAGCGCCGAAGAATTGCTGCTTTTGAACTGTGGTGTTGGAGAAGACTCTTGAGAGTCCCTTGGACGGCAAGGAGATCCAACCAGTCCATCATAAAGGAAATCAGTCCTGGGTGTTCATTGGAAGGACTCATGTTGAAACTGAAACTCCAATACTTTGGCCACTTCATGTGAAGAGCAGATTCACTTGCAAAGACCCTGATGCTGGCAATGATTGAGGGCCTGAGGAGAAGGGGACGACAGAGGATGAGATGGCTGGAAGGCATCACCAACCTAATGGACATGGGTTTGTGTGGACTGCGGAAGTTGGTGATGGACAGGGAAGCCTGGCATGCTGCGGCATGCTGTGGCATGTGGTTGCAAAGTGCCAAACACGACTGAGCAACTGAAATGAACTGAAGGAGGCATTGAATCTCAAGAAATTAGCTAGCACAACAGAAGCTAGGATTGGAAAGGAAGGATGGAGAGCTATGCTATGGATTTTATATAAATACATATAACTATATATATATATATAGCATAAGTATGAGACTATACATATATATGTAATTTCCATGTCATAGATTGTGGAGTTTATGTCAATACAAATGCTAAAACAGAATCTTATAAGCATGACGTTACATGATCAGATGTGTATTTCTAAAGATCATTCTAGTTATGGTGTGTGAAGTTGGTTCCAGGAGTAGAAATGAATGTGGAGAAAGTTTGTATTTGGTCAATGAAGCTGTCTAAGTGTGCGTAAAAAGTATTAAGTGGAACTAGGGCATACTAAGGAATTTTTAGAAAGAGGATTTAGTGATAAATTGTTAAGAAAATGTGCAAGAGTGATTTATGGGAAATTCTGATGTATATTTAAACACTTAAGTAAATGGCTGCACATTCACTGAGATTGAAGAGTCTAGGTGAAGAAAAGGTAGGGAGAGTGAGGGTTGATTATTTTGGGGGTGCATTTTCAGACATTTAACAGAAACTGTTACAAAGAGTGGTCTGAGCTAGAGATAACTGATTGGGAAGTAATTTCATATACATAGTAATAAAGCCATAATAGAAAAGGGGACCTAGTGGGACTACTACCTGATGGTGAGAGTTTATACATGAAGGAGCCCACAAGAAAAAGAATTCAGGAAACTAAATCCATGCATACTGTGACCAAAAAAAGTGACAACAGACATATTTCAAAAGGAATGTGTGCTGGGCGGTGTGAAACACTGCTGCTAAATCAAAAGTTATGTCTAAAATTGCTGATCAGATTTATTGGATAGAAATCTCTGGTGTGGTCCTTTCAGACATTAACCATAAAATTCAAAATAGTTTGGAAATGAAAGGGGTTGAGGAAAAGAAACTTCTTCACAAAGTTTATCTAGGAGAACATGCAGAGAATTAGGACAATACAGGTAAGCGGAGATAAAACCCTCTAACTTTTCGAGACATTTTAGAAGTACAGGAGAGTTGCACAGGTACAAAGGGTCATCATATATATTTTGAGTTTTTTTTTAAATACGTTCTTTATGAGAGACACATGAAGAGCATTTTTAAAAGCTATTGAAGTTGTATTATAGACAAGCAAGTTTGGACAATAATAAGAGATAATGAGTAAGATATTGAGTAATGGATACAATGTAAGATAATGAGTAATGGATAGTATGGATATTATAAGTCTCCTGAAAATGCTATTACATTCAAGACACTACTAGAGAAGATGGTTTTCAACATATAATTATGAGAGAGGAAGAAAAAATAGGAGTTTATATGAAGGAATAAATGGAAATTTGATGCTATGAATTTAAAGAGGTTGTCTTCTAATGTTTTCTGTTTTTCTGTTTATTGGTAGAGGGGATAGTCTTGTTACTTTGAAGTAAATGGGAAATGAGGCTCTGAAATGAAGGCCTGGAAGGAACAAAAAACTTATATCCCTCTCCAGTGGCTGTAAGGATGGGTGAGCATAGAGACTGTGGGTTTGCCAAACAACTGGAGGTAGTCATATCCTTAGTTTAGCCACCCGCCTGGATCTCTGATTTTTCTCTCTATATTCCTATAGCTGGCATAGGCTGGAGAAGGCTATTTAAAGAATATGACCAGAAGTGTAACTGGTCTTAGACTTCAAGAGAAAAACAAGCAAAACAATTTCTCAAGCACTAGGAAAAGAGAGTTTGGAATCAGAAACCAAGGGATTTAAAACAGAGAAACAGAAATGAGATAAAAAGCCCTATTGATGAAGGAGTAGAAATGCGATGGATTGAAAATCCCAGTAAAGAGCAGGCATGGTGGGGCCTTAGATTACAAAAGGTGGAATTATGGTAAGTGATCATAAACTTCCTCTCCAGACTAATTTTTAAACTAACTAAGGGTAAAAATACCCAATGAGATTTCTCATTAAATTTTATTATGTGTATACATCCACAAGGGAAAAATAACATATTTACACTGTTGGACATTCTCAGTCAAAAGTATGTTAAATAGTTCATGCAAACCTTATTTTAAATTGTTTTGTCATATTTGGTTATGGTCTGCAATACAGCTTACAATTGTGTGCACACTTGGCATTCCCCTAGTACATTCTCATGTCTTCAGCAAATTAAATGTTTAAGTCACCAAATTGATGATTGTTTCTTTATCTATTGAACAGATTCAGTAACAGGGACTCCATAGCCTGTCAGGGAAAATGTTTCAGTAAGGCTGGCTCCGGCTATTTGAGCCTGTAATTAAATCTTATGCAGGCTTATTCTGACATACTGGCTTCTTAAATTGTCGAAAGTAAACATTACACTTTATTTTGTGTGTGTTATTGATCTTTTGAATTTTAGTTTTCAATATCATGGATTAAAAAATAAAAATTTTATTCTAATAGAAAAGGTGTCTTCTTTATTTCCTTTCAGCCAGCCTATTGTTAGGCTAAAAATAATGGTCAAATCAAATATTAAACAATATAAATTATCATGAAATGTAATATATTAGCATTGATATTCTAATAATATTTACAATATCTATCAATGTTTTTTCCATGTTAACCTGAGAACTTCAGACAATGACCAAGGAAAGCCGCTCTAATAGCATAATACTGGATTTTTTGAAGTGTTTTGTTCCCTATCAGAGAAAGAAACAAAGTGAGACCCAAGGAGATTTAAGAAATAAGTAATCTGTTTAAGAACAAAAAAATGGCCCTATGTTGGAACATAATGTGCCAGAAAAATAGATTTGAAATGATATAGAATCTAGATGTGCACAGAGAGGGGAAAAAATAGATGTGCCATAATGGAAGAGAAAGACTGCACAAAACCAGTTCAGAAAGTACATTTCTATGCTGTTATACCATTTTTCCTTCTCTTTCAAAAGTAATACCTCTCCAAATTAATTTCCATCCATGCACATATTCACCATGCATTATTTAGAAGAGAAGCAGCTCCATGTTTTAAGAGATTATAAAAGGAGGAAACCTTAATGATGTAGGAAATTGAAGGAAAAAAAACCATGAAATTGGGGAGGTGGTCCTAAGATGGCAGAGGAATAGGACAGGGAGACCACTTTCTCCCCAAAAAATTTATCAAATGAACATTTAAACGCTGAGTAAGTTCCACAAAACAACTTCTGAATGCTGGCAGAGGACATCAGGCACCCAGAAAAGTAGCCCATTGTCTTCAAAAGGAGGTAGGAAAAAATATAAAAGACAAAAAGAGAGACAAAAAAGGTAAGGATGGAGCTACATTCTGGGAAGGCAGTCTTTAAAAGAGAGAAGTTTCCGAACACCAGGAAACACTCTCACTGCCGTGGCGAGCCTTGGAACCACAGAGGGCAACATAACTGGGAGGGAAAATAAATAAATAATTAAAACCCACAGATTACCTGCCCAACGGTAACTCCCCCAGCGGAGAAGCAGCGCAGATGCCTGCATCCGCCACTAGCAAGTGGGGGCTGGGCAGGGAGGCGTTGGCTGCCTGCATTGCTTAGAGTAAGGACCGGGCCTGAATGCCCGGAGGGCAATCTGAGGGAGCTGACTTGGGCTAGCAAACCAGACTGTGGGATAGCTACTACACGAAAAACCCTAACCTAAGACACCATCAGGCCTGCTCACAGAACAAATGACTGAACAGAGACAGCCGGCTGCAGACCATCCACCACCAGTGACAGGCAGCCAGAGCCAGAAGGGGGCAATTGCAGCCCCAGAGAGGCATTATCTACCAAACTGCAAGCAGGCGTCTTTGCTAACTGAGACTTCTTGGGGTTCTGGACGGTCAGCATCTGCCTGAGAAGGCATGCCGGTTGTACACCCAGAAAACCGAGCTGCAGGGACAGGGGAGGCGGTAAGTTGCAGCAACTGCACTCGGCAAACACATCATCTGAGCTGCTCAGACCTGGGAAGGGCACAAAATGCAGGCCCAACCGAGTCTGTGCCTCTGAGGACTACCCAAGTGCCTGAACCTGAGCGGCATAGGCTTGAGAGGTGCATGCAGCCCAGGGAAAGCCTTGGATGGTTCCCAGCAGAGCAACCTAGAGCCTGAGCAGTGTGGGCAGGAAGGGTACACGCTCCATGAGCAGGGGCAGGCTCAGTGTGGCTGAGACACTGCGAGCACATGCCAGTGTTATTTATTTGCAGCGTCCCTCCCTTCACACAGCACGACTGAACTGCTGCTGCTAAGTTGCTTCAGTCGTGTCCGACTCTGTGCGACCCCATAGATGGCAGCCCACCAGGCTCCCCCATCCCTGGGATTCTCCAGGCAAGAACAATGGAGTGGGTTCCCATTTCCTTCTCCAATGCATGAAAGTGAAAAGTGAAAGAGAAGTAGCTCAGTCCTGCCCAACTCTTAAAGACCCCATAGACTGCAGCCCATCAGGCTCCTCTGCCCATGGGATCATCCAGGCAAGAGCACTGACCCTTAAAAAGTGTCCACCACTGCCCCCTTGTGTCAGGGCATAAATCAGATACTGAAGAAACCAGCAAACAGAAGAAGCTAAAACAGGGAACCGTCTTGGAATTGACAGGCGCAATAGGTTAAAACCCTGTAGTTAGTACCGACTACATAGGAAGGGGCCTATGCTGCTAAGTCACTTCAGTCGTGTCCAACTCTGTGTGACCCCATAGATGGCAGCCCACCAAGGCTTCCCCGTCCCTGGGATTCTCCAAGCAAGAACACTGGAGTGGGGTTGCCATTTCCTTCTCCAATACATGAAAGTGAAAAGTGAAAGGGAAGTCGCTCAGTCGTGTCCAACTTTTCACAACCTTATGGACTGCAGCCTACTAGGCTCCTCCGTCCATGAGATTTTCCAGGCAAGAGTACCAGAGTGGGGTGCCATGACCTTCTCCAAGGGGCCTATAGAGCTTGAGAAATATAACCCGAACCAAGGAACTAGCCAGAAATGAACTGACCTCACGCTGCCCACAACACCACCAGAGAAAGTCCTAGATATATTTTTACTAGTTTTATGATCATTTCTTTTTCTTTTTTTTTTTTAAATTTTAAGTCCTCTATTACTCCTTTTGAGAAGGCAGTGGCACCCCACTCCAGTACTCTTGCCTGGAAACTCCCATGGACAGAGGAGCCTGATGGGCTGCAGTCCATGGGGTCGCTAAGGTTCTGGCACGACTGAGCGACTTCACTTTCACTTTTCACTTTGATGTATTGGAGAAGGAAATGGCAACCTACTCCAGTGTTCTTGCCTGGAGAATCCCAGGGACAGAAGAGCCTGATAGGCTGTCGTCTATGGGGTTGCATAGAGTCGGACACGACTGAAGCGACTTAGTAGCAGCAGCAGTAGCAGCTATTACTCCTTTAATTTTCATTTTTAAAACCTACTATTTCTTTGCAAAACAAAGAGACTATTTTTTAAAGCAAACTTCATATATATATATTTATAATTTTTGTGACTTTTCTTTTTCTTTTTTTCTTTTAATATTATATTTTTGAAAATCCAACTTCTACTTTAGATTTTTAATCTTTGCTTTTTGGTATTTGTTATCAATTTTGTACCTTTAAGAGCCTAATCTTCAGTAACCATTTGGGAGCGAGATTACTGGCTTGACTGTTCTCTCCTGCTTTGGACTCTCCTTTTTCTCCACCAAGTCACATCTATCTCCTCCCTCCCCCTTCTCTTCTCTACCTAACTCTGTGAATCTCTTTGTGTGTTCCAGACAGTGGAGAACACTTAGGGAACTGATTACTGGCTGGATCTGTCTCTCTCCTTTTGATTCCCCTCCTTTATACTCCTGGCTATCTCTGTCTCCTTCCTCCCTCTTCCCTTCTCTTTATAACTCAGTGAACATCTCTGAGTGGTCCAGACTGTGGATTGCACATAAGGAAGTGATTACTGGCTAGCTTGCTCTCTTTTGATTCCACCTCATTTCATTCGGGTCTCCTCTAACTAACTCCCTCCTCCCNCTCCTTTATACTCCTGGCTATCTCTGTCTCCTTCCTCCCTCTTCCCTTCTCTTTATAACTCAGTGAACATCTCTGAGTGGTCCAGACTGTGGATTGCACATAAGGAAGTGATTACTGGCTAGCTTGCTCTCTTTTGATTCCACCTCATTTCATTCGGGTCTCCTCTAACTAACTCCCTCCTCCCTCTTCTCTTCTCCATGTAACTCTGTGAACCTCTCTGGATGTCCCTCACTGTGGNACTGGGATGACCCAGAGGGATGGTATGGGGAGGGAGGTGGGAAGGAGTTTCAGGATGGGGAACATGTGCATACCCATGGCAGATTCATGTTCATATATGGCAAAACCAATACAATATTGTAAAGTAATTAGCCTCCAATTAAAATAAATAAATTTATATTAAAAAAACATGAAATTAAGATTAAGAGAAATATAAAAGAAACCATATAGTTGTATTTAATATTATAACCAAACAACTTTGTTGCAGAAAAACAGCTGATGGCAAGACAGTGTGAATTTTCAGCTAGTGTTAAAATGTGATTCATTTTGTCCTATTCTCAAAAGATATATTTAGATAATAGTTCAATTTTGCTGACGTTTCACCAAATCAGCTTTCCTAATTATTGCATTTCGGAACCATGTTCAAAATAATTCTCTCACTGAGGGTGGCATTTATTAATATTTTTGGGAATTTTCTTCTAGCCCTTGCTATGAGTAAAGACTTGTGCGAGGTGCTGAATTCTCTCCAAAGAGTAAGATGTGATTTCCACTTTCAAAGTCTTAACAGTCTATTGATAAGATTGCCAAAACACACTTGGAATGTGCAAAGTGATAAAATGGCAATGCATTAGTTTCCTGTACTTCCCATAAATACATCAGAAATTGGTGGCTTACATCTATAGAAATTTATTGTCTCATAGTTAAAGGCCTGAGGCCTAAATCAAAATGTTGGCAGGGCTACACTCCCTCTCAAAACTATAGCAAAACATCTATTTTTGCTACTTCAAGTTTTGATGGCTCCAAGTGTTCTGTGGTTGTGGCTACACTACTGAAGTTTCTCTGGGTCAGACAGTCTAGTCCTCTTGTGCTTTACTCCTTTTCTGATTGTCTCAAAATTGTCTCTCTAAAAAAGATAAATGTGATTGCATTTAGGGCCCTTCTGATTAATGCAAAGCAACTTCCTTCAAGATTCTTAACTTAATCACAACTTTTTCCATCAATTCAGTTCAATTGCTCAGTCACATCTGATTCTTTATGGCTCCATAGAATGCAAACACCAGGCTTCCCTGTCCATCACCAACTCCTGGAGCCTGTTCACTCTGATGTTCATCAAGACCGTGGTGCCATCCAACCATCTCATCTTTTGTCATCCTCTTCTCCTCCTGCCTTCAGTCTTTCCCAGCATCAGGGTCTTTTCCAATGAGTCAGTTCTTCACATCAGGTGGCCAAAGTATTGGAGTTTCAGCTTCAGCATCAGTCCTTCCAATGAATATTCAGGACTGATTTCCTTTAGGATGGACTGGTTGGATCTCTCTGCTGTCCAAAGAACTCTCAAGAGTCTTCTCCAACACAATTCAAAAGCATCAGTTCTTTGGTACTCAACTTTCTTTATAGTCTAACTCTCACATAAATACATGACTATTGGAAAAACCATAGCTTTGACTAAATGGATCTTTGTCAGCAAAGTGATGTCTTTGCATTTTGCTTGATGTACTCTGCATATAAGTTAAATAAGCAGGGTGAAAATATACAGCCTTGACATACTCCTTTCCCAATTTGGAACCAGTCTGTTGTTCCTTGTCCAGTTCCAACTGTTGCTTTTTGACCTGCATACAGATCTCTCAGGAGGCAGGTAAGGTGATCTGGTACTCCCATCTCTCTCAGAATTTCCCACACAAAGGCTTTGGCATAGTCAATAAAGCAGGCATGGATGTTTTTCTGGCACTCTGTCACTTTTTCAGTGATCCAGCAGATATTGGCAATTTGATATCTGGTTCCTCTGCCTTTTCTAAATCCAGATTGAACACCTGGAAGTTCATGGTTTCACGTACTGTTGAGGTTTGGCTTATTGAATTTTGAGCATTATTTTGCTAGTGTGTGAGATCAGTGCAACTGTGTAGTAGTTTGAATACTTTGGCATTGCCTTTCTTTGGTATTAGAATGAAAACTGACCTTTTCCAGTTCTGTGGCCACTGCTGAGTATTCCAGATTTGCTGGCATATTGAGTGCAGCACTTTTACCACATCATCTTTTAGGATTTGAAAGAGCTCATATGGAATTCATCACCTCCACTAGTTTTGTTCGTATTGATGCTTCCTTAGGCCCGCTTGACTTTTCATTCAGGATGTCTGGCTCTAGGTGAATGATCACACTCTCACGATTATCTGGATCATGAAGATCTTTTTTATACAGTTCTTCTGTGTATTCTTGCACCTCTTCTTTATATCTGCTGCTTCTGTTAGGTCCATACCATTTCTGTCTTTGTGCCCACCTTTTCATGAAATGTTCCCATGATATCTCTAATTTTCTTGAAGAGATCTCTAGTCTTTCCTATTCTATCATTTTCCTCTGTTTATTTGGATTAGTCACTTAAGAATACTTTATCTCTCCTTGCTTTTGTCTTACACTCTGCATTCAAATGGGTATATCTTTCCTTTTCTCCTTTGCCTTTAGCGTCTCTTCTTTGCTCAGCTATTTGTAAGGCCTCCTCAGACAACCATTTTTCTTTTTTGCAGTTCTTCTTCTGGGTGATGATTTAGATCATTTCCTCCTGTACAATCTTCAGGCACTCTATCAGATCTAATCCTTTGAATTTATTTCTCACTTCCACTGTATAATCAAGGGATTTAAGTCATACCTGAATGGTCTAGTGGTTTTCCATGCTTTCTTCAATTTAAGTCAGAATTTTTCAATAAGGAGTTCATGATCAGAGCCACAGTCAGCTCCTAGTCTTGTTTTTGCTGACTGTATAGCACTTCTCCATCTTTAGCTGCAAAGAATATAATCAATCTGATTTTGGTATTGACCATCTGGTGATGTCCATGTGTAGAGCTGTCTCTTGTGTTGTTGGAAGAGGGTGTTTGCTATGACCAGTGTGTTCTCTTGGCAAACTCTGTGAGTCTTTTCCATTTCATTTTGTACTCCAAGACCAAACATGCCTGTTACTCCAAGTATCTCTTGACTTTCTACTTTTGCATTCCAGTCCCCTAGAATGAAAAGGGTATCTTTTTTGGCTGTTAGTTCCAGAAGTCTTTTAGGTCTTCATAGAACTCTTCAGCTTCTTCAGCATTACTGGTCTGGACATAGACTTGGATTACTTGATAGTGAATGGTTTGCCTTGGAAATGAATAGAGATCATCCTGCCATTTTTGAGACTGTACTGCATTTCAGACTCTTCTGTTGACTCTGAGGACTACTCCATTTCTTCTAAGGGATTCTTGCCCAGAGTAGTTGATGTAATGGTCATCTGAGTTAAATTCACCCATTCCAGTCCATTTTAGTTCCCTGATTCCTAAAATGTTGACGTTCACTCTTGCCACCTCTTGTTTGACCACTTCCAATTTACCATGATTTATGGACCTAATATTCCAGGCTCCTATGCAGTACTGTTCTTTACAGCATGGAATTTTACTTCCTTCACCAGTCACATCCACAACTGGGTTTTGTTTGTTTTAACTTTGCTCTGTCTCTTTATTTCTTCTGGCTGGAGTTATTTCTCCACTCTTCCTCAGTAGCATATTGGGCACTTACTGACCTGGGAAGTTCATCTTTCAGTGTCATATCTTTTTGCCTTTTCATACTGTTCATGGGGTTTTCAAGATAAGAATACTGAAGTGGTTTGTCTTTGCTTTCTCCTTTGCCGCCTTCTTTTTGCATACTAGGTAGTGATTCAGACACTCTGATTATTAGGGCATGGATCTATCTTTTGGGGGTCATGATTCAATTCATTGTGGTCAATGAAATACCAAAATCTAGAAGAATAGAGAAAGAAGTCAGGGAACCTTGTGCTTTTAAGGTAAGTACTTTGAACCTTACAGAGAGAAAGTTTTATTTTTAAAAGAAAAAGAAAAATCCATGCTTAGTGACTACTCCTGTGTTTATCATGATCCTATACATGAATACATATTATGCCATTTAAACATCACAAAACCTTAATCAGCAAATGATTATCCTGAGTGATTTGTAGTGGATTTAAAGAATTTCAGGGACATTATACGACTATTCTAATTTCTCCAGCCATAATGCTCCCAAGTATGAAAGCCAGGACTCCTACCTACATTTTTCTGAGCCAAAACTCATCAGCTTTTAAGAATATAAAAATAATATTATTATAGTGTTAACTAGAAAAATATATTAACATTTTCTTTTATCTTTTGAGTGTGATGTGCTTACTCTAAGTTTTGTTTTTTTTTTTTTTTTTTAATCATCTCAGAATAAGGACAACACTCTGGATTATTTTACCAGCTACCCAGTCATTGTTAAAACTGCTACTACCCTGAACTGGTGAGCCAGTAAAATCAGCCTTTAAAAGCAAGAATCTTTCAGCCATATGCCTATAGGGCTTGCTGCCAAAGCAATACTGATGCATCTCATACAGACAAAGAAAATGGAACCTCTGAGCCAGAGGTAACATCAGCAGAACTGATGAAATGAGAAGCTGTGCTCGCAGGCTTAAGTAGCATCATCATCTCTTCCAATTTATTGATATATTCCTACTGAGGATAAGGAAAGACTTTTTGAGGCAGGTTTACCATTGATCAGTTCCAGAATGCTTGGAGGTGACGGAAGCTGAGCTTATACATGAAGCACAAAGAATCTACATTTTATTAGGCTGAGCATCACATAGGCTGTTTTGCCTTAAAGCATAAATGAAGATCAAAGTGGAAAAGAGATTTAGTGGCACAATTTGATAGATCACTGTATTTTTTTTTAAAAGAAATCATATAATGAACTAATAATAGAAGACAAGAAACTTTGAGAACTCTAAAGGGAACTGGGCTGTTTATCTCCAGTTATAACACCGTTTGATGAAATTATTTTGAAGTTTTAGTAAGCTTCAGGCTTTGAGAGACCAAGATATAAATCTGATAGATGGACCCTTCCTAATTTGTAGTTTTGTTATCTTGTTCTTCACTTTTTGACGGCATGAGTATTTCTAAGCCACCAGTTGATGACAAGACAAAGAGCAAATAATTGTATTAGTGTGGATCTTGATCTACATTTTCTACTCATTAAAAAGAGAGAAAGAGTTTAATTTGTGGACCAAGAGTTATCAAAGATGGTCATTCTTTTCATGGCTTTAGTCTCATTTTGTAGCCTCAGTGTCTGGAAAATATGTCTGTTAGTTGCTTAGTCGTGTCTGACTCTTGGCAACCCCATGGACTTGTAGTCTGCCAGCCTCCTCCTTTCTTGGAATTCAGACAAGAATAGGGCAGTGGGCTGCCATTTCTAGTTTCTTAATAAAGAAATATGTGGTGACTCTAGATGCATTGTATATATCAGACCTTCAATATTAAACCTACAGGCTCAGGATCTTCTGTATATTCGTGGCCTCTCCCTTTATCCAAATTTCAGCCTAAGCAGAGGCACAGCCTGTCAAAGGGAATTTATTTTCTTTTGGTCACCCCTGCTCACAGCTGATCCTCATTAGGGAAAACAAACCTCACTTTAAATAGAACTATGGCGGGCTAAGGTAGAGGTCAATGTAAATTAGTTCACAAAGTGAGACTTCAATAGTTACCTAGTGGAGAGGCAGGAAGCCATATAAATAGACACATCAATTTGAAAGAAAAGGCCTAAGGCCTGTTTTGTTCAAAGCTGAGCCTTTAAGTGAGTCTCTCTCCTGTCTCTCAGCTTTCTTTTCTCTCTTTCACAGATGTTTACCTGCCTATGAATAAGCACTGAGCATCCTTTTTGAAGTTTGTTTCCATGCAACATCTGTGAGAATTTTGGCTTTAGGTCTTACTTCAAAGCTTCTGTACCTAATGATAGCCCCCGACAGATGATTCAACAGTAAAGCACACCCTCCCAGGAAGGCATTTCCATGTGACACAATTTTTGATGTTTAATAGCAGCATAAACTTTCAAAAGGCAAACAAGATATGCTGGGTGTATGTTAGGAGAGAAACTAACTTTTCTGTGCCAAAGAAATGATACCAAAATCGTAAAATGAGTTTCTAATACTATCTTTTTGGCAAATCTCAACTTGAATTTTTCCTAGCTCTAAAAAATAACAGGGCCTCTATTTAGTAAATGTCTTGATACTGAAAAGAAAAAGCAAAGCCAATACCTTGAACAAGCTCAGAAATTATTAAGTATTAGGTGTTCTCATCGCACAGAGACTTGTCCTAATAATCTTATATACTCTACCATACTTAAACTTTACAATAAGGCAGGAACTCAGTCCTAGATTTACCTAATTTTACAGATGAGGAAGCTGATATTTTAATAAATTGTGTGAATTTTCCAAAATGACATACCTAATAGTGGATGAAATAAAAATTTAAACTCACTAGATTTACCAAGTACATGGAATCACTACTTGAAGAATATTCCTGGAATAATGAATACTTTAACCTATCTTATGTATAGCCACTTTTATATTTTTAAGAAATATAGAAGACAATCAGTTAAGTTCAGACTACTCAGTTGTGTCCGACTCTTTGCGACCTCATGGACTGCAGCAAACTAGGCCTCCCTGTGCATCTGACTCCCAGAGTTTACTGAAACTCATGTCCATTGAGTCTGTTTCATCCTCTGTCCCTCCCTTCTCCTCCTACCTTCAATCATTCCCAGCATCAGGGTCTTTTCAAATGACTCAGCTCTTCACATCAGGTGGCCAAAGTACTGGAGTTTCAGCTTCAACATCAGTCCTTCCAATGAACACCCAGGACTGATCTCCTTTACGATGGACTGGTTGGATCTCCTTGCAGTCCAAGGGACCCTCAAGAGTCTTCTCCAACACCACAGTTCAAAAGCATCAATTCTTCGGTGCTCAGCTTTCTTCACAGTCCAACTCTCACATCCATACATGACCACTGGAAAACCCATAGCCTTGACTAGATGGACCTTTGTTGACAAAGTAATGTCTCTGCTTTTTAATATGCTGTCTAGGTTGGTCATAACTTTCCTTCCAAGGAATAAGCGTCTTTTAATTTCATGGCTGCAATCACCATCTGCAGTGATTTTGGAGCCCAGAAGAATAAAGTCAGCCACTGTTTCCCCATCTATTTGCTATGAAGTGATGGGACCAGATGCCATGATCTTAGTTTTCTGAATGTTGAGCTTTAAGCCAACTTTTTAACTCTCCTCTTTCACTTTCATCAAGAGGCGCTTTAGTTCTTCTTCACTTTCTGCCATAAGGGTAGTGTCATCTGCATATCTGAGGTTATTGATATATATAATATAGATATGTGTAGAAGACAGTATGAAATACTTATCAAGGACATATAGGTTTATACTGTGTTGGTAGGATTTAGGTTGCAGGTTATTCATTGTAATAACAATGTCTAATGAGCACTGCTAGCATTTAAGCTGGATAAATGGGTTGATTGTTCATTTATCCCCAAAGTANTTGATATATATAATATAGATATGTGTAGAAGACAGTATGAAATACTTATCAAGGACATATAGGTTTATACTGTGTTGGTAGGATTTAGGTTGCAGGTTATTCATTGTAATAACAATGTCTAATGAGCACTGCTAGCATTTAAGCTGGATAAATGGGTTGATTGTTCATTTATCCCCAAAGTAGCTCCAGTTATAAACACATGTGCAAGATACCATGGCTCCTATGGTAAAATGATGAGAAGTTGTCAGATCTTCTTTATGTCATAAAGACAAGACTCTTGGATTCACAGATATTCTATATAGTTTTTTTTTTCCAGTAAAAAAATATTTGATATATACATTTACCCTTATAGGTCCTGGATGACTTTTATAATTCTGTTCAAAATAGCTTTAACAAAATAAAATCATCTGAATAACATCAAAAATCATGTAATTAAAATTTTCAATCAGCCAAATGAATATCATCCACTATTTCCAGGAGGAATAATGAATATGAGATTTTGTGAGGTTGTTTTAGCATGCTTTTTAGCTAGTCAATAGTGGCACGCTTTGAAATGAAAGTTGGTTATTCTGAATTTATGAACAAATTTTGTCACTATCAAAAGCATTTACGATATAAAGTTTATTTTGTCGATAACTATCAAATCTTAATGGTAAATAAGAAAAGCCATTCTTGTCTCAAGGCATTTTATCATCTCCTAAAACTCAAACCCTAACAACAGAAGACCAAAAATGTTATTATATAGTTATAACATGCTATTTATTTTTTGATAGTGATAGGTACTATAAAAAAAGACCACAATGTTAAAGAAATATATTGTGGATGTTCTATATACATTTTAGAAGTACCGTGAACTGCTCATCTTAAATCATGAGAGAAAGCCCAGAACTTTCAATACTAGCAGTGGAAAATTGAGTAGATTCGGTCTGAAGCAGGGGTATAACCTTAGATGTACATGTGTCAGTGCTCAGTTGCTCAGTCAGGTCCAACTCTTTGCGACCGCATGGACTATAGCCCGACAAACTTCTCTGCCCATAGAATTTAACAGGCAAGACTATCTGAGCAGGTTGCTCTTTGCTGCTTCAGGGAATCTTTGCACTCCAGAGATAGAATCCATGTCTCCTGCACTAGTAGGTGGATTCTTTACCACTGAGCCACTTGGAAAGCCCAACTTTTAGACACATGCATAATATTTCTCTTGTGTACATCAAGGAATAAAAAGTAAGACACTGATGTGAAATGGAACTCTATCACAAAGACCAGCTCAACAATCCTGAGGGGCAAGAACCTTGGATGTGCTTCTATTACCAAAGCTGTCCTTACTAATAAGTTTTGTAGTGAAATTGTGTGGAGAACTGGTGCCATCTTCTTTTGCAAGTGTCTTAGGCATAAGTTCACTATTCTTAGTGTCTTTTGTCCACTTATAATGATATATAAAATAAAAACCCACTGGGAGAGTTAACACATTACCTTGTGTTCATTCACACTAAGGATGTTCATTGCCTATTCACAGATAGGTGAGCCTCTGTGAGAGAGATAAAAAGATAGACTCACAGAGGGTTAGCTTTGAACATAACTGGCTACTGGTCCTTTCTTTCAAATTGATGTTTCAGTACAACTTCTTGCCTCTCTACTAAGTAACTACTGCTCTTCTTTCATTAGGATACATTGTGATATTGCCTGGCCATTTAGGCATTCATGAAAGAGAGAAGGGAAACGAGGAAAAGTTCTACAAATATAATTTGAAAAAATGAACAGCAGAGTACCAAAGTTGATTTCAACTACTGCATACATTTTACATATGGAAACCAATGGCCAGTGTTTCAGCCCCTGAAAATTCATTCATTTTTTCAGGTACTTCTATAAATTCTAGAATAGTTTGTGCAGTCATGCAAATCACAAAGTCTATTAGGAAGAAGGAAGTCAAATGGAGGTTTGCATATATACCTTTACTGTCCTTTTCATACATGGATGGCAGTTTGTCAGAAAGTGTTTTCTGTACCGAGGCCTAGAGTCATTTCTCTCTGGTGACAGCAGTGGGAAAAGTGCAAAGGGGCAACCAACCGGGGAGATCCATGCCACCTCTCCATTGACAACACAGTCCTGTTCACAGATTCCAAAGAGAAAGATAAATTGATTGCTTGGAAGAAATGGGCAGTGAAAGTCAAATAAATTGTTGAAAATATGCTAGGGTTTGTCCTCCAAGAATGGAAAAGACTTGTCTACAGATGTTTTTGCCTATAAATTTCAAAAGTACTTGTACTTAAAATTGCAAACACTTTAAGAGGACTTTGTTTATAGATGTTTCTTTCAAAAATTCTGGATTAGAATAATCTGGTGTGCTATTGCAAAAAGATAGCTATCAGATTGTGGGGAACTATAGAATTAAAAAGTTAAATCTGATATACAATTTCAAAGACAAGAAGGAACACATTAAGATAGTGATAGAAAGTATATTTCCACAGGGAAAAAATGTTAATATAATGACAGAATTTAAGGGACTGATTTATTTGTACACTGAGAAAACAACTGAGTAATCAATAAGAAAATAAAAATTGTGTAAGCTAAAGGACATTTTCTCTATCAAAATATCATCTTCCTCAAACTGCAGTCCATTAAGGAACCTTCTGCTAATGTGTTATGCATTTATTGGATATAGGATGAAACACAGGAAAGAAATATATCCATTATCTAAATTAATCATTTATTTTCTACCTAAATATATTTGAAGTAAAATTTGGGAGATTACAATGAATGTCAAATTTGCTCTACTACTCTATCTTAGCAAGTAATATCTCTGCAAAAAACTGTTCTATGGAAGATTAGATGTTTTGATCTCACATATTTTAGCAATTCTTCAGGAAACATTTATCTCATATGCATGAATGCTAAAATATCATAGACATACATATAAATCAATTCAACTATGAGGATTTGTATGTTAAATCTGAACATTTATTTTTATGTAATATATTTTGATGGGATTCCCTGTAATTTTTTAATTACAATTTTTCCAGCACATTATTTGCTTGATTTTGTGGGTTTATTCTTAGGTTTTAGGTTGACAGTTGAAAAAATGCAATGTTTAACTAATAAAATGTTCCAAATTTGAACTGTAGCACTTTAAAATTTATACTTGCTAATAATACATATCAACCATTGTTTTTAGCCATAATGCTATAAAGTCTTAAAATAAAATTCCAGTTCTCAGATGGCTTAAGTCCTAATCAGGAAGAGAGTATAGATATTGAATCTATTACATTAGTGAAAGGTCAATATAAAATTATATTAAATGCTATTAGAAACTATTAATCATAAGTAAAATATTTAATTAAATGATATAATGAATGATGCATACTATATTACTCATAATTCATAATATATAACAACTTATAAATATATGATTATGCCTAAGTTTACCATTAAACTAAAAGATGCTTACTCCTTGGAAGGAAAGTTATGACCAACCTAGATAGCATATTGAAAAGCAGAGAAATTACTTTGCCAACAAAGGTCCATATAGTCAAGGCTATGGTTTTTTCAGTGGTCATGTATGGATATGAGAGTTGGACTGTGAAGAAAGCTGAGCACCGAAGAATTGATGCATTTGAAGTGTGGTGTTGGAGAAGAATCTTGAGAGTCCCTTGGACAGCAAAGAGATCCAACCAGTCCATCCTAAAGGAGATCAGTCCTGGGTGTTCTTTGGAAGAAATGATGCTAAAGCTGAAACTCCAGTACTTTGGCCACCTCATGCAAAGAGTTGACTCATCAAAAAAGACTCTGATCTCAGGAGGGATTGGGGGCAGGAGGAAAAGGGGATGACAAAGGTTGAGATGGCTGGATGGCATCACTGACTCGATGGGCGTGAGTCTGAGTGAACTCCGGGAGTTGGTGATGGACAGGGAGGCCTGGCGTGCTGCAATTCATGGGGTCGCAAAGAGTCGGACGCAACTGAGTGACTGAACAGAAGTTTATCTGTAATTTATATGAATATATAATAAATTTAATGGATTTTTAAAATAAAAATTAACTTTGACAGTATAAAAATTGATCAACAATTATTAGCCACTGACAACAAGACTATGACTGCAGCTACTGCTGCTGCTGCTAAGTCACTTCAGTCGTGTCCAACTCTGTGCGACCCCATAGACGGAGCCCACCAGGCTCCCCTGTCCCTGAGATTCTCCAGGCAAGAACACTGGAGTGGGTTGCCATTTCCTTCTCCAATGCAGAAAATGAAAGGTGAAAGGGAAGTCGCTCAGTCGTATCCGACTCCTAGTGAGCCCATGGACTGAAGCCTACCAGGATCCTCCATCCATGGGATTTTCCAGGCAAGAGTACTGGAAATTGCCTTCTCTGAGCAATTTCTTTAAATCTCCTCAAATCTTTTTACGAAAAGACAGATCAAAAGAGATAAAATAAGTAATTCACAGATGACACATTCACTGAACCTATATGGCCAGAAATCCTCTAAGACCCTCTGAGGGGGGATGTGTGGCCAAACCATTCCAGGGCATNAAGAGTACTGGAAATTGCCTTCTCTGAGCAATTTCTTTAAATCTCCTCAAATCTTTTTACGAAAAGACAGATCAAAAGAGATAAAATAAGTAATTCACAGATGACACATTCACTGAACCTATATGGCCAGAAATCCTCTAAGACCCTCTGAGGGGGGATGTGTGGCCAAACCATTCCAGGGCATCAGATCCGTGCTGGGTCAGCTGCAGCCCAGTGGCAGAAGGGAAGAGAAAGCTGAGCACTAAAGGACCATGCACCTCATGGAACCCAGGAGTAACAGACAAAAACTTCACTTCAAAGTATCTAGAACAGTCTGCAATACTATAAAAAGAACTTGGAGGCTCCAGGTTTCAGATATATTTAAAAATAAATAAATAGATAAAGAGCCAAGGAAGCAACATTGGGGCAAAAAGATGAAACCATAACAGTCTAAATCCTCAGGCATCACTTGAATGTACCACAAATAGGCTTTTTCAGAAAGACAAAGACCTACCCTGAAGGGAAGCTGTTGGGGACATAATCCATGCTGAGAAGATAGGAGAACTAGGAATTCCAAAGAAAGATTGCTTAGATGCCAGGGGTAAATCCAGAGTAAACATACTTCAGAAGGCAATATTCCAAAATGTCATGGTATTGTAAGTGAATTGTTACTTTATTTATTTATTTTTTTAATTAAATTTTTATTTTTTAGTTTGTTTTGCTTTACAATACTGTACTCATTTTGCCATNTTGACAAACTTCACTTGTTCTTGTCATTCTCTATCTTAGCACCCTTTTTTATTTCCTTCATAATGCTTATCACATTGTTTTACTTACTTTTTAGTGTCTGACTCCTCTACTCCAAGCAACTTGAGGACAGGACAATGTCTTCTTTAAACAAAGCCTCTTTGGTAACAAGTCTTAGTAAGAATTAGAAAAGGTGTCCACTCTTGTTCATTTTGGCATATTTTGCATGATACAATCTAGTTCACCATGTCTTAGACCAGATCTTGACACCTAAGGATTCAAGTTTGTATTTATTGAATGAACATGAACTTATAAAATGCAGTTTTCTTCTCTTCTGAAATATTCACCTCTCTACCAGCCCAGATTCTACAGTTTCTTCAAGACTCAAGGTACCAGTGGTCTTTTCTCCTTAGGGAACTCTCTTAGGTAATTACTTGAATATTACCTAGTTGTGTTCTTCTTCTGTTGTATGTTTTTAAACAGATTTTTTCTTTTTCTCCTTCAAATTATATGATTATGTATATGCCTCAAAAAATGTAAGTTGAGCTTGAAATAATCTTGGCGAGAAATAAGAACTTAAAATCATGTTAACATTGAAAGAATAGTGAAGACCAAGAAACACTTGAAATTTCAGAGTTTTCTTCCCAGCTATTAGTTAAACAGATAATAGATACTACATAAGAAAAACTGGAATATGACCAGGATCACAAATGATCAAATCTCCAATAAATTCTAGTAGCATAATCATCAGAGAAGGCAGTGGCACCCGACTCCAGTACTCTTGCCTGGAAAATCCCATGGACGGAGGAGCCTGGTAGGCTGCAATCCATGGGGTCGAGAAGAGTTGGACACGACTGAGCAACTTCACTTTCACTTTTCACTTTCATGCATTGGAGAAGGCAATGGCAACCCACTCCAGTGTTCTTGCCTGGAGAATCCCAAGGACAGCAGAGCCTGGTGGGCTGCTGTCTATGGGGTCGCACAGAGTCAGACACGACTGAAGCGACTTAGCAGCAGCAGCAGCAGCAGCAGCATAATCATTCAATTGAGACACTTGTACAAACATTAATCTGTTTGAAGATAGGAAAAAGTGTAAGTAAAGCATACATTGTGAATAGCAGAATCATTTAGCTAGTGCAGTTTTCACATGGGTAAAAAAATTGATTTAGGAGAATTATACAATACAGTGTGGTGAATAAAAGTGTATGAAAATGTATCCACAGATAATCAAATAAAAGCGCAGTAGACACAGTGCCAGAGAACAGTTTGGATTAGATTTTTTTTTTCCAGTGGAATTCTTTCAAGTATTAACCAATTTAACCTTTGGAAATGAAATATTTGTCTTATAATGGGAAAGTTGCCTTTCATTGTTAAAGCTATAACTTGTCCTTGGCTGCTCTTTTTCTAAGTTTTGTATGTTTAATATTTACCATATGAAAAGAAACAGTATCAAAAAAAGTCTAGAGTAGAGGCATGTATAGATTCCAATCACAGTTTTTTTTATTCTAGGATAAAATTATATCAACGATCTCAAGGCCAATGCCCAGATTTTGTTTGTTTGGACTTTTTGGGATAAGCTTGTCAGTTAGGCTGCTCTCCTGACTGCCTCTCAGCCTTTCTATCTCCACCTGGGTCACTCCAGTCCACACATCTTGTTGTTATTGTTGCTTAGTTCCTCAGTCATGTCCGACTCTTTGCAACCCTATGGACTGTAGCCCACCAGGCTCCTCTGTCCATGGGATTTCCCAGGAAAGAATATTGGAATGAGTTCCCATTTCCTTCTCCAGTCCACACATCTGATCTCACCAATAATTTTCAAAAAGCTTTCCAGTTTAACTTAAAATTAATTGCCACCATTGCTGATCTAACATCAACCAATCATTTTTGTTATTCTTCCAATGAAGCATGTTCATCAATTTATGTAGAGGACTGTTTGCTTTATCAACTTCTCTTTTTATTAAGTCAGGTCACTGGGTAGATTTAATTCTTTCTCTTTACTACAATCATTTGCTTGTGAAAATTATAATTCAGTAATTTAATAAAATAGAAACTATTTTTATCCTGCTGATGGTGGTATTATCTCCCTATGCGTCAATTTCCCTGTCTGTAAAATGGAGATCACATATTTGATGTGTTATCTTGTTACCACAATTGTTAAGGAAATGCTACTGGCTCTAGTGGATAAACCCCATATTCTCAATGGTTTAACAACATAAAATGTATTACTTGTCCAGTGTGAGTGCTCCTGGTTGTGTCGATCTCTTATAAAAGTGGTTCAAGGACCCAGATTGTCTCCATATCACGAATTCATCATCTTCCCATGTGGTTTCCAAGTTTTCAGAGGAAAGAGAAATTGACCATGAAGAAGATGAGCTGACCCATGACAACTTCAGCCTGTGAATGACACATATTACATATACATATATTACGTATGTTATGTATTTCTTCATTCTTTGAATTTTGCACTTTTATGAATTGAATCATACTTTTGTTAATTTCACATGTGTGTGAATTAAAGCATACTTCTGTTAAATTAATAATCTGTAATTTTAGTTCTCAGTTTGCTCTATATTTCTGAAGTACTGACTGGGCTTCCCTGGTGACTCAGACAGTAAAGAATCTGCCTGCAATGCAGACGATCCAAGTTCAATCCCTAGATTGNGCTACTGGCTCTAGTGGATAAACCCCATATTCTCAATGGTTTAACAACATAAAATGTATTACTTGTCCAGTGTGAGTGCTCCTGGTTGTGTCGATCTCTTATAAAAGTGGTTCAAGGACCCAGATTGTCTCCATATCACGAATTCATCATCTTCCCATGTGGTTTCCAAGTTTTCAGAGGAAAGAGAAATTGACCATGAAGAAGATGAGCTGACCCATGACAACTTCAGCCTGTGAATGACACATATTACATATACATATATTACGTATGTTATGTATTTCTTCATTCTTTGAATTTTGCACTTTTATGAATTGAATCATACTTTTGTTAATTTCACATTTGTGTGAATTAAACCATACTTCTGTTAAATTAATAATCTGTAATTTTAGTTCTCAGTTTGCTCTATATTTCTGAAGTACTGACTGGGCTTCCCTGGTGACTCAGACAGTAAAGAATCTGCCTGCAATGCAGACGATCCAAGTTCAATCCCTAGATTGGGAAGATCCTCTGGGGGAGGACATGGCAACCCACCCCAGTATTCTTGCCTGGAGAATCCCTTGGACATAGGAACCTGGTAGACTATGGTCCATGAGTTCACAGAGAGTAGAACATAACTGAATGACTAACATTTTCATTTTCTTTCTGAAGCACTGATTAGGAGAAATGTGCAGCTAATAGACCCATATATAGCAAAGGGTTAATCGTAGACATTTTAAAGGATTATACCTTGACAGCTTCTACTTCTAATCTTGACAAAGTAACTGGTACTGAACTTGCCCTTCCACCAAAAAATTATAACAGTAGGTGAAATAATTATGGAAAATATTTTTAGAAATTGAACGATGGGTGATTCAAGAGTATGATTTTTGAGAGAAGGAAAACACATGAGACAAGTCCATGAATGCTTATTTGAATACTCCTGGGTTTTTTTTATAGGCACTTTCCTGTGTAGAAGAGGCATATGAAACCTAAGTAGAACAGCAGTCTAAGGTTGCTGTGGAGCGTATTGGAGTTTCAGAGCTGTCCCAGACCCTGGAATTTTCTGGGCATATTATCTAAGAAGTAAAATCGCAGAGGGTGGTGTCTAAAGTCTATGCATGGGTTTACTGTATGTCCATGAAAAATCAGTGAGATGCACATGCTCAAGGCAAGACATCTAGAGGCAGAACAGAGGTTCCTGATACAGTAATGGGAGATGAACTTTCATCCACATCAGAGTAGAGACCATACTAACACACTTAGGTATTCAATTGAGACTCCACTTCATTGAGTAAGGAGCCGGCAACATAAGAAAACTTACAACTAAAAGAGAATCACCTTAACAAAAAATATAAAACCAGGCTTAACAGGCTCAAATATACTTGAGGAATTTAATTGCCTTGCAGAAGAAATTTGACTCCTCTTAAAAGAATAGCAAGGCGAGATAAGAAAGACTTCCTCAGAGATCAATGCAAAGAAATAGAGGAAAACAACAGAATGGGAAAAACTAGAGATCTCTTCAAGAAAATTAGAGATACCTAGGGAACATTTCATGTAAAGATGGGCTCAATAAAGGACAGAAATAGGGACCTAACAGAAGCAGAAGATATTAAGAGACGGCAAGAATACACAGAAGAACTGTACAAAAAAGATCTTCATGACCCAGACAATCACGATGGTGTGATCACTTACCTAGAGCCAGACATCCTGGAATGTGAAGTCAAGTGGGCCTTAGAAAGCATCACTATGAACAAAGCTAGTGGAGGTGATGGAGTTCCAGTTGAGCTATTCCAAATCCTGAAAGATGATGCTGTGAAAGTGCTGCACTCAATATGTCAGCAAATTTGGAAAACTCAGCAGTGGCCACAGGACTGGAAAAGGTCAGTTTTCATTCCAATCCCAAAGAAAGGCAATACCAAAGAATGTTCAAACTACCGCACAATTGCACTTATCTCACACGCTAGTAAAGTAATGCTCAAAATTCTCCAAGCCAGGCTTCAGCAATACATGAACCATGAAATTCCAGACGTTCAAGCTGATTTTGGAAAAGGTAGAGGAACCAGAGATCAAATTGCCAACACCTGCTGGATCATGGAAAAAGCAAGAGAGTTCCAGAAAAACATCTATTTCTGCTTTATTGACTATCNTCAGCAAATTTGGAAAACTCAGCAGTGGCCACAGGATCGGAAAAGGTCAGTTGTTATTCCAATCCCAAAGAAAGGCAATGCCAAAGAATGCTCAAACTACCGCACAATTGTACTCATCTCACAAGCTAGTAAAGTAATGCTCAAAATTCTCCAAGCCAGGGTTCAGCAATACGTGAACCGTGAACTTCCTGATGTTCAAGCTGGTTTTAGCAAAGGCAGAGGAACCAGAGATCAAATTGCCAACATCTTCTGGATCATGGAAAAAGCAAGAGAGTTCCAGAAAAGCATCTATTTCTGATTTATTGACTATGCCAAAGCCTTTAACTGTGTAGATCACAATAAACTGTGGAAAATTCTGAAAGATATGGGAATACCAGACCACCTGACCTGCATCTTGACAAATCTGTATGCAGGTCAGGAAGCAACATTTAGAACTGGACATGGAACAACAGACTGGTTTCAAATAGAAAAGGAGTACGTCAAGGCTGTATATTGTCACCCTGCTTATTTAACTTACATGCAGAGTACATCATGAGAAATGCTGGACTGGAAGAAACACAAACTGAAATCAAGTTTGCCAGGAGAAATATCAATAACCTCAGATATGCAGACGACACCACCCTATGGCAGAAAGTGAAGAAGAACTAAAGAGCCTCTTGATGAAAGTGAAAGAAGAGAGTGAAAAACGGCTTAAAGCTCAACATTCAGAAAACAAAGATCATGGCATCCAGTCCCATCACTTCATGGGAAATAGATGGGGAAACAGTGAAAACAGTGTCAGACTTTATTTTTCTAGGCTCCAAATCACTGCAGATGATGATTGCAGCCATGAAATTAAAAGAAGTTTACTCCTTGGAAGAGAAGTTATGACCAACCTATATAGCATATTGAAAATCAGAGACATTACTTTGCCGACTAAGGTCCGTCTAGTCAAGGCTATGGTTTTTCCTCTGGTCATGTATGGAAGTGAGAGTTGGACTGTGAATGAAGAAGGCTGAGCACCGAAGAACTGATGCTTTTGAACTGTGTTGTTGGAGAAGACTCTTGAGAGTCCCTTGGTCTGCAAGGAGATCCAACCAGTCCATTCTGAAGGTGATCGGCCCTGGGTGTTCTTTGGAAGGAAAGATGCTAAAGCTGAAGCTCCAGTAATTTGGCCACCTCATGCAAAGAGTTGACTGATTGGAAAAGACTCTGATGCTGAGAGGGATTGGTGGCAGGAGGTTAAAGGGGATGACAGACAATGAGATGGCTGGATAGCCTCATTGACTCGATGGGCGTGAGTCTGAGTGAACTCCGGGAGCTGGTGATGGACAGGGTGGCCTGACGTGCTGCGATTCATGAAGTCACAAAGAGTTGGACACAACTGAGCGACTGAACTGAACTGAGCTGGTGTGAACAGCTGACTCACTAGAAAAGACCCAGATGCTGGGAAAGATTGAGGGCAGAAGGATAAGAGGGTGTCAGAGGATGAGATGGCTGGAAGGTATCACTGAGGTCATGAACATGAACCTGGGAAAACTTTGGAAGATGGTGAGGTACAGAGAAACCTGGTGTGCTGCAGTTGCAAAGAGTTGGACACTACTGTGTGACTGAAAACCAACATTTAAATAAAAAGATTTTGAATAAAGCAAATCACCTTACTCCCCATAATGATAGCAGGCTTCATACAATTAACTATTCAAAAGGTTTAAGAGCTAAGATGCTAAGACTGATGTCTCCAAAAGAGGGAACCTTGGATTCTGTCTCCATACTGCAATTTAGAAATTCTGCCTGAATCTCCAGTCTCCAGACTCAAGACTACCGCATAGATTTTTGCTGGAATTTTCAGTCTACTGGCCTGTCATGCAAATTCTGGACTTGCTAGTCCCCACAACTGCATGAGTCAATTGCTTACAATAAAAGAAAAATCTCTGAAATGAACTCCTTAAACATCTCTCTCCCTCTTTCCTCCTCCTCTCTGCTCTCTCTGCCAACACACTATTTTCCTCCACTCTTTCTCTCTTTCTTTACTTATCTAACTATCTTCCCTATTGGTTCTTTTTCTCTAGAAAACCCAATTAATACAAATCAGAAGACAACACAGGAAACAAAACAAAAATATAGAATGGGCACCAGAGAAAACATAATACTGACAGCTATAGTTTCATCAGACAATTAAAAACGGGCTAACTCCCAGCTAAATGAAATACAACTTCACACTAAGAGCCTATTTACCACAGCAACTTTTCCCAATACAGTAGGTCTGACATGCAAGAAGAATGACAAGAAACACTAGAAGACAATGAAAACCACAGTTTGAAGAGACAAACCAGGTAACAGAACCAAACTCAGAACTGGCAGACATTCTGAAGGTACCAGATCAGAAAATTTAAAATAACTGTGCTTGATACATTTAGGGCATGTATCAAGTGCACTGTATTCAACAACAGATGTAAATAGAAATATGGAAACTTAAAAAGAAACGCTAGAAATCAAAATCACTGAAAGAGAAAAGACTGCCTTTCATGAGTTCATCAGTAGACTGGGTATGGATAAGGAAAGAATCACTTGAGCTTGAAGATATGTTAATATAAACTTTCCAAACTGGAATACATGGATAAAAAATAATATGAAAAAGGACTGAACAAGATATATAAGAACTGTTTCTACAATGACAACAGGTGTAATACAGATGTATTGGGAACACAGAGAAGGAGAAAAAGAGCAGAAACAATTTTTGAGGTGAAAGCAGCTAAGAAATTTTCAAAAATCATGACAGACACCAAACCATAGATCAAGGACCCAGAGGACTGCAAGCAGGATAAATAACAAAAAAATAAGTTTCACCTAGGTATGTCACATTCAAACTACAGAAAACCAAAAAAAAAAAAAAAAAAAAATCTTGAAGCATGCACACAGAAAAACACCTTACCTATGAAGAAAAGGTAGAAGATTCATAGCAGACTTCTTGTCATTGACAATACAAGCAAAAACAGTAAAGTGAAATGTTTAAAATGTTGAAATAAAGGAATCACCAACCTAGAATTCTTTATTAAGGGAAATTGTTGTTCAAATATGAAGGGGAAGTAAAGATATTCTCAAATGAATAAAACTGAGGAATTTTTCTGCAGTATATCTGCCTTTTTAAAACTTTAAAAAGTGTTTACAGTTTAGAGAAATAAAATGATGCAGGTCAGAAACTGAAATCTACATAAAGACATGAAGGGCATCTAAGAGAGAAAACATACAGGTAAAGTAAAACCTTTTATTTTTCTTTTTCATACTTGATTTAATATATAATGTTCAAATTGACAACAGCAACAATATATTGGTGATTATAGCTTATTAGCAAGTGAAATGAGTGACAACAATGTGAGAAGGGCTGAATTCTAAATATTATTTTATAAGGAACTTGCACTGCTCATAAAAAAATAAATAAATACAGACCATTTTGAAAATGGACTTAGTTGTAAATATATGTTGTCATCCTTAGGAAATCACTAAAATAATTTAAAAACTATAATTGATTTGTAAAAAAAAATGAGAGAACATAGAATCATATAAAATGCCCAATGAAACCAGATAAGGCAGAAAAAGGGTGGAAGAAGCACAAGAATAAAAACAGAACCAAAAGGGGACAGATTCATCCAACTATATACATAATCACTTTAAATGTGAATAGATTCAATGCAACTATGGGACAAATAAGAAATGGCAGAGGAGATAAAACAACAACGACAGACTATATGTTGTCTGCAATAAAGCCACTTAAAATAGAAAAAACAGACTATAAGTAAAATTATGGAGAAAAATATACCACACTAGCACTAGTGAAATGAAAGCAGGAGTTAGATACATCAATTTCAGGCAAAGCAGACTTTAGACAGAAAAATTACCAGGGATAGAGAGGAACGTTACATAAAGAGGTCAGTTTTCTAAAACAACAATCTTTAATGTATATGTGCATAACAGCAAAGTACCAAAATAAATAAGGCAAAAACAGATAGACTAGAAAGATCAAATAAATATTAATATAGTTGAAGCCTTCAACAGATCTCTATTAATAACTGACAGATTCTGGTTTCAGAAAATCAGTGAGGATACAGCTGAACTGAACTACCAATCAACCTGATCTAGTTGACATTTACAAATGCTTATCTACAGCAGAAGAATGCAGTCCATCCTTGGGGATCTGAGGGGAATCAGTCCCAGGAGCCCTCGCATATACAAAAATCTGCTGATGTTCAAGTCCCTTATATAAAATGGAAATGTACAATGAATAGAAATTTCAATCCAAGTTGATTAAATCCACGAATGGGAAATGCAGGAATAGGAAGAGCCGACTCTGCCTCTTAAAAACAAGCCAAATGGACCAGCCCAGTTCAAACTCATTTTATTCAAGAGTCAACTATATATTCCTTTCAAGCTCACAGGGACTTTCACCAAGGCACATCACTTTCAGGGACGTAAAGCAACTCACAGTTAAAAGAACTGGAATCATTTGAAGTATGCTCTCAGTACACAATGGAACTAAACTAGACATCAAAAACAGAACCCCATGGACTAAACAGTCAATGGAATTCTCCAGGCCCAAATACTGGAGTTGGTAGCCTTTGCCTTCTCCAGGGGATCTTCCCAACCCAGGTCTCCCACATTGCAGGTGGATTCTTTACCAGCTGAGCCACAAGGGAAAGCCAAGAGTACTGGAGTGGGTAGCCTATCCCTTCTCCAGCATATCTTCCTGACCCAGGAACTGAACCAGGGCCTCCTGCATTGCAGGCGGATTCTTTACCAACTGAGCTATCAGGGAAGCCCCTAGAAGTCCCTAGTGAATCCCAGATTATTTGGAGATTAAACAACACACTTGTAAATAAAACATGGGTCAAAAAAGAAATGTCAACAGATATTAAAAATAATTTGAACTTAATGAAGAAGGAAATAAAACGTTCAAAATTTGTGAAGTGCAGTGAAAGCAAAGTAGAGGTAAATTTGTAGCACTGAATGCACATTTTATAGAAAAAGAAAGATTAAAACCAAAAATGTAAGATTTTACCCTAAGATACTAGAGAAAGAAGAACAGTATAAATCAAAAGAAAGAAGGAGTAACAAACTTCAAGCAGATATTAATGAATTTTAAAATAAGGAACAGAAACATCAATGGAGATAATGAGAATATTAATGAAAATAAAAGATGGGTCTTTGAAAAGATTAATATAATTGATAAACCTTTGCTAGGCTAAGAAAAAACAAAGAGAGGATGGAATACCAGAAATGAAAGCAGGATCATTTTAGAATAGAGTATTATACAAAACTTTATGACCATAAACTTGACAATTTGAAAGAGATGGACTAATGCTTGAAAGACACATTTTACCAAACTGACACAAACAGAATACAAATATATCAAGAAGGAAATTGAAATTACCAAAACCTCTCACAAACAATACATCAAAATAATCTCATTTTTTTCTTGAATATATTCCAGTTAAGATTCTTTTCAGTTTTCTAGGATGATTACTATCATAATAGTAATCATGAGAAATTTCCCTTATAGAATGACGTTTGATTTCAAAAAATTAATCAATGATGTGATAACTAATAAATGTGCTACAAATGGAAAAATCGCCTATTTTTGCCCTCAACACATCTGCATTTTAGCAAAAGCTACCATGAATTTCAATGAATCTTACATGTCATACACCATGCTAAATGTAATGTACATAGTTTCTATAATAGAGCTATTCTTTAATGTAATTATTTCCCTCGTCTCACACAGGAAACACCTGAGTTTTATGAAGATAGAAAACACTGTCTCATACCACAGTAAGTAGCAGAAAATCAAACAGAGCAAGAATCTACTTTACCATTTTTATTTTATTTTTTTATATAAATTTTTATTTTTACTTTATTTTACTTTACATTACTGTATTGGTATCGCCATGCATTGACATGAATCCACCATGGGTATACATGAGTTTCCAATCCTGAACCCCCTCCCACCTCCCACCCCATATCGTCTCTCTGGATCATCCCCATGCACCAGTCCCAAGCATCCTGTATCCTGTATCAAACATAGACTGGCAATTCACTTCTTACATGATAGTATACATGTTTCAGCACCATTCTCCCAAATCATCCCACCCTCTCCCTCTCTCACAGAGTCCAAAAGTCCATTCTATACATCTGTGTCTCTTTTGCTGTCTCGCATACAGGGTTATCATTACCATCTTTCTAAATTCCATATATATGTGTTAGTATATTGTATTGGTGTTTTTCTTTCTGGCTTACTTCACTCTGATCAGCTCCAGTTTCATCCACCTCTAGAACTGATTCAAATGTATTCTTTTTAATGGCTGAGTAATACTCCGTTGTGTATATGTACCACAGCTTTCTTATCCATTCATCTGCTGATGGACATCTAGGTTGTTTCCATGTCCTGGCTATTATAAACAGTGCTGCAATGAACATTGGGGTACATGTGTCTCTTTCAATTCTGGTTTCCTCGGTGTGTGTGCCCAGCAGTGGGATTGCTGGGTCATATGGCAGTTNCTAGAACTGATTCAAATGTATTCTTTTTAATGGCTGAGTAATACTCCGTTGTGTATATGTACCACAGCTTTCTTATCCATTCATCTGCTGATGGACATCTAGGTTGTTTCCATGTCCTGGCTATTATAAACAGTGCTGCAATGAACATTGGGGTACATGTGTCTCTTTCAATTCTGGTTTCCTCGGTGTGTGTGCCCAGCAGTGGGATTGCTGGGTCATATGGCAGTTCTATTTGCAATTTTTTAAGGCATCTCCACACTGTTTTCCATAGTGGCTGTACTAGTTTGCATTCCCACCATACTTTACCATTTTTTAAATGATATATTTCATTTTCATCCTCTGTTCACCAATAACACATTTAGAAACTACAACTGAACTGTATTTGCTGATTATTTTGGTCATATAGAGTAGATAGGGTTGATAGAGCCCTGAAATACAGTAATTACAGGTACAATTATTTATATGTACACTTCACGGTTCAGAGATTATAGATATATTTTTATACATTGACTACTTGAAAAATTCTATTAAGGTCACTGGCTAGTCCTAAAGGGGAAACCCAAATTAAAGGATGTGTTTATTTCTTGTCTATTCACTAGAATGAAGTTCTAAGAGGGCAGGGAGTTTAATTATTAAGAGATCTATTCCTAATCCCTAGAAAAGTGTGTGACATGAAGATACAGTGTTGAAAATTGTCAATATTTGTGGGGAAGTGTAAACTTAATGTATAATCATTTCTCAGGGTAATGCTACCAGATTTGCTTCTATTTATATAGATGATCAAAACCACAGCAATAAAATACTGCTTTCATAGAGGTCAAATTTTAGTAACATATAGTCATTTCTTATTTATTCAAGGAGGCTTTCAATTTGTTCATTTATAATGATGTTTTAATGGAATTGGTTCATCTCAATAAAGTATAGTCTTAATAATTATGTTACACTCTTAAGAATAACCTCCTAAGAATATGTTCTTAAGAATGGCCTCTCCATTTTGTAGTTGTGAATATCTTCATAAGAAAAGAGTATTTAATAGATATGCTAATGTCTGTTGGTATAAATTGAATGAAATACGCAGTACAAAATCATATACAAAGCTCTTTAAGGAACTAAAAATTTGTTTCCATTTT
Organism: Neotragus moschatus; assembly: GCA_006410615.1. Lineage (NCBI taxonomy): Eukaryota > Metazoa > Chordata > Mammalia > Artiodactyla > Bovidae > Neotragus > Neotragus moschatus. The sequence continues at coordinate 267,985 of SJYA01002519.1, read as the reverse complement.
GGTTTTATACATCTAGGAAAGTTACTTTTCTGTTCTTACTGAAGTGCTATGTGAAACTGTGGTTATAAATGAACTGAATTTCATAAGCCAAATGAACCCGCAGTTCCCATTCAAGTAAAAATATGCTACATAATACACATGCAATTAAAAGTCAAATCACACAGGGCACATATTATTGGCTCTATATCTAAATATATATGTGTATGATGTATAATATATGTATCATACAAAATAACAATCTAGAGGTAAAGTGCACTTATAGGCGGAATTATGCTTATCCAAAATTCACACATGGACTTCCTAATACTCAGTGTGCCTGCATTTGGAACCAGGGACTTTGTGGAGGTAATTAAGATTAAATGAGATTGTAAGGATGGAGCCCTAAGCCAGTAAGACCAGTGTTCTTAAGAGAAAAGAAACTAGATGAAAGGTCATATGAAGACACAGAAGGCAGGAAACCAAGGAAAGAGAGGTCGGGGAGAAACCAAACCTTCCAGCAACACCTTGATTTCTAGCCTCCAGAACTGGCAGGTAATAAACTGTCATTTAAGTCATCCACTCTGTGGCATTTTGTGACATCCCTAGATGACTAATACAATTGCCTAAACTCTAAGAGCACAAGAAAAAAATCCCCTAAGCAAAACTTCATAGTGTTTGTATTAATAGAAAGCATTTTTTCAGGTGTTTTAGTAGTTTTATGGTTTGTGCATGTGTGTGTTTGTGTATGTTTGAACATACCTGTCATGGTATAGAGACCAAGCAACTTAAATAAGTAATATGTATGCTTTTTTAATTTTTGTATATTGATGAACAGAAATGACTTTACAGGTGTTAAATACAAATGAGCCGAAGATTTCCCCTGGTTATTGTGGCCCCTATGTTTTTACTCCTTCAGAGGAGTCCAGAACTGTTAGCTCAGGAGCCTACTGGTGTGAAAAATTCTTACACATGCAATTATTTTAAATATAGCCTCAATAGGCATATTTTCTTGTCATTTAGAAGGGAGCTTTCTTTGCATACCCCAAGAAACTGCCCTAGCTATAAGATAAATTGTGGACCATTCAAAATCCCAATCCCTTGCTGGCTTTGAAAGTGCTCTGACCCAAAAACCTCTGTCTGGCACTTTTATTGTGCCAGGCCACTACATGGTATGACTTTTCCATAACTGTTCCTCTTAATATAAATTTCACAAGGAACTTTCATATTAGATGAAGAGATTTTCCTGTCCAGATTAGTAAATTTTAATCATAAATCATTTATGAGATTGTTTTAATAATCACTGGAAAAAGTTGATCAAATACATACAGATAACATGAGTTTAAAGTCATTAAATTTATAATGTAAGGGAAGATGATCCTAGGACAGTTTATAAAGCCTATGTTTTCCTCCTATATGCTTTTATTTTGTGATCATGCTTACTATTTCCTTCTACTTTGCAGTTTCTACGGTACTGAATAAACTGGTTTCTTTTATTCTTCAATTTTTTTAATTTAAATTATTTATTTTAACTGGAAACTAATTACTTTACAATATTGTATTGGTTTTGCCATACATCAACATGAATCCAACACGGGTGTACACGTGTTCCCCATCTTGAACCCCCCCTCCTGCCTTATTATGTCTATTTACCTATAATGTATTAAAAAACATCAAAACTAAAAGGTATAAGGTTTGTCATAGGTTAAATCACTTTGAAAATGAGAGGTAATGCGAAAGACACATGCATTCCAAGTTGTGTCAGTATCTTCTATCCAGGAATTTGTTAAACCTTTCAATTAACAGAAATATATGTGTTAAAGAGTTAACAGCAGTTAACACTGCTGTATGGTATATAGGAAAGTTATTGACAGTAAATCCTAAGAATTCTTATCATAATGAGCATTTTTCTTTTTCCTTTTATTTATTTTCATTCCAGCTATATGATATGATGGATGTCAGCTGAAGCCATTGTGATAATCATTTCAGAATATAAATTATGCTCTATGCCTTTAACTCATGCAGTAATATGTTAATTAGTTCTCAATAAAAGTAGAGAAAAAGTGGTTTTAAAATTTTACTGAAGTGAAATTTACTAATGTGAAAATAAAACAGCAAAAAGAAGAAAAACTTCCACATAGCAATAGGAATTTTCTTTTTGCTCCCTCTTTTCAAATAATTAAGCCTTTGAGGAGAAAATTTATAAACAACTTAAGTGTGTTTAAAAACATAGAACTTTTTTGTTAGAAAGTCCTTTATGCTTTCTTTTCATCATGTTCAGATTGAAGATTAGATAATTAGGAAGCTAAAAATCTCCAGGTTTTGGAGCTTTTACTTGATTGCGGTGCTTAAAGTTTGCAAACAATAAGATGCTGAAATGTACCACTACAAAAGTAAAGGAACAATTCATGTGACCTCAAATTTGGCGATTCATTTTTAGACACAATATCAAAAGCACTTCTACAAAAGAAAACCCCAGTTAATTGGATTTTTTAAAATTAAAAATTTATAAGCTGTGAAAGAAAGTTTTAAGGGAATAGAAAGACAAGCCATGGATTGGGATAAAGTATCCAGAAAACACATATCCGATAAAGGCCCTATATGCAAAATACAGAAAGACATTTTAAAATTCAACAGTAAAAAATAATGTGCAAAATATCTGGATATCCCACCAAAGAAGACAAGCATATAGCAAATAAACATGAATATACCGAAAATTATGTCATTAGGGAATTGCAAATGAAAGAAAGCCACATCACTACACAACCATTAGAAAGACTTAAATCAAAAACTTTAACAGTACCGATTGCTGACTTGAGTGCAGAGCAACAGAACTCTGATTCCACAGAACTCTCATTCACTGATAGTGAGTATGCAAAAAGATTAAGCCACTTTGAAAGACAGATAGAAATTTCTTACAGAGATAAACATACTCTTACCATACAATCCAGCACTTGTGCTCTTAGGTATTTGCTTGACTTATCTGAAAACATATTCACAAAATCCCTATAGATCTCAGGTTTTTGCTCTACATGAAAGAAGCTTAGAAGTTACCACTCTGTCCTAACAACAAATAAAACTCTGAACAGACTGGAAAATCAACAACTCTTCTTGAATTCATAAGAGCGGGGAGGACACAGTTCAAACTGCTGTCTCGAAGACTGAAGAGTCAGATAGATAAATACTGGGAGTCATGACTCACCTGAGCTGTCTCATGCACAGAAACTGGCCAGGGAACCAGCTGCAGTAGGAAACACCAAACTGGAACTGACGGACTACTGGAGGCTCAACGTGGACAATTCTGACATTTAAAAACTCCAGGGGAACTCAGTCATGGTGGGGGAGCTCCCACAGGTTAGTGAGTTTTACTTCCAGGAGCTCATGCAGTTTCTCACTTTAAGTACTAGAGAAACCACCCCCCCTCCCCGTGTTTTCAGCAGCAACAGGAGAAGAGGAACCATTTTGAAGTGTGTCAGAGCATGCTGTTATTCTTCTTAATAAGTCTGCCCACAGGAGAATTTAATTAACCAGAGTCTAATTGGCTGGGGTATTAGCAGAGCCTAGCTTACCTGGGAGAAGGGAAATACCCAACTCTAATCAGCTGTAGCTTTCCACATAGGAAAGGGGAGATATACAACTCTAGCCCGCTCGAGCCATCTATATTCACTTAAGGAAAGATTGGTGAAGCTCACAATCCAGAGACACTGTCCCACTATACAACTGAGAGCTAATTACAGTTGGGATCCCTGGGTTGGGAAGATACCCTGGAAAAGGAAATGGCAACCCACTCCAGTATTCTTACCTGGAAAATCCCATGGACAGAGGACCCTGGCAGGCTACGGTCTACTGGGTCGCACAGAGTTGAACATGACTGAAGTGATTTAGCACAGCACAGCACAGAATTATAGAACACTTCCCCAGGCCCCACATCTTACCACCACATTACTAATGACCTATTTATAGCAGTTCTTTGTTCAAATCTGGCTGTCGAGAAAAATTACAAGGCATACTAAAAGGTAAAAGAAATACAAGAGATAGAAGGAGCCACACATAGCAGGGACTGGGAATAATCACACCAGAATTACAAAAGAGCTGTAATTAATATGTTAAGAGTGCTAATGGATAGATTAGACAGTATGCAAAAGCAGATGGAGAATGTGGGCAGTGAGATGGAAATCCTAAGGGAAAACAAAACAAAACAAAAAGAAACACTAGAAATCCAAAACACTGCAACAGAGATGGGAAGAATTCCTTTGATGGGATTATCAGTAGCCTACACAGGGCAGAAGAAAGCATCTCTCATATCCAAGGTCTGTGGGACAACTACAAAAGGTGTAACATCCACTTATAAAAATACCAGAAGGAGAAGAAAGAAAGTAGCAGAAGACATATTTCAAACAATAACAACTGAAGATTTCCCCCAAATTCACGTCAGTCGCTGGATCACAGATCCAGGAAGCTCAGAGAACATCCAGCAGAACAGACATCAAAAAATCACCTGTAGGCATTTCATTTTCAAACTATAGACAATCAAAGATAAAGAAGAAAGCCTAAAAAACACCTTCATGCAAATGCTTATAGCAGCTTTGTTCTTAATTGTTAAAAATCAGAAGCAACTGAGATCTCCATTAATAGGTATAGGTAAACAATGTGGTACATCTCAACAGTGAGATGTTATTCCACAAAAAAGAAATGAGGTATCAAACATTAAAAGATATGGATAAATTACAAATGCACATTGATAAGTGAAAGAAGCCAGCCTTACAAGGATACATGATGGAAAACTGTATGACATTCTGGAAAAGGCAAAACTGTAGAGATGATTTAAAAAGTCAGTGGTTGCCAGATGTTTGGGGACCAGAAAGTATTAAACAGTGAAGTACAGAGGATTGTTCAGGGTAATGAAACTTATATGATACTATAGTATACTGTACTGTATCACCACTATGATACTATAGTTGTGGATACTTGATACTATGTATCTGTGAAAACTAAATTTACAGCACAAAAAAATATTAATCATTTAGTCATATCCAACACTTTGCAACCCCATGAACTGTAGCTCACCAGACTCTTCTTTCCATGGAATTATCCAACCAATACTACTGGAGTGGATTGCCATTCCCTTCTCCAGAGGATCTTCCTGACCAAGGGATCAAACCCAGTTCTCCCACACTGCAGGCAGACGCTTTACCATCTGAGACACCAGGGAAGCCCTTAACCACAAAAAGTGAACCTTAAATATATGCAATTAAAAAAATAATTCAGATACTCAGGAGAATCCCACAATGGAACAAAGAATGTGAGAAAATATCTAACTGTATTATAAGTACTATATAAAACAATGGGCTTCCCTGGTGGCTCAGATGGTAAAAAATCTGCCTTCAATGTGGGAGACCCAGGTTCAATCGCTGGCTTGGGAATTTCTCGTGGGGAGGGAATGTCAACCCACTCCAGTATTCTTGTCTGGAGACAGAGGAGCCTGGCGGGCTACAGCCCATGGAGTCGCAAAGAGTTGGACATGAATGAGTGACTCGCACTTTCACTTTCTTGCATATGAACAATTTCGCTTACTAAGTTTGGGAGAAAATGGTGTTGACCTAAGAAACCTTGGAACTGAGTGGAGGCCATAAAATGAAAGCCAAAATAAGCTACATAAAAGCACCATAATAAATTAATGAATAGATATTTCCTGAGCCTGATGGGCTGCCGTCAATGGGGTCACACAGAATTGGACACGACTGAAGTGACTTAGCAGCAGCAGCAGCAGCAGCAGCAGAGTACGTCATGAGAAACGCTGGACTGGAAGAAACACAAGCTGGAACATTCAGAAAACGAAGATCATGGCATCCGGTCCCATCACTTACATGGGAAATAGATGGGGAAACAGTGAAAACAGTGTCAGACTTTATTTTGGGGGGCTCCAAAATTACTGCAGATGGTGAGTGCAGCCATGAAATTAAAAGATGCTTATTCCTTGGAAGAAAAGTTATGACCAACCTAGATAGCATATTCAAAAGCAGAGACATTACTTTGCCAACAAAGGTCCATCTAGTCAAGCCTATGGTTTTTCCTGTGGTCATGTATGAATGTGAGAGTTGGACTGTGAAGAAGGCTAAGTGCCGAAGAATTGATGCTTTTGCACTGTGGTGTTGGAGAAGACTCTTGAGAGTCCCTTGGACTGCAAGGAGATCCAACCACTCCATTCTGAAGGAGATCAGCCCTGGGATTTCTTTGGAAGGAATGATGCTAAAGCTGAAACTCCAGTACTTTGGCCACCTCATGCGAAGAGTTGACTCATTGGAAAAGACTCTGATGCTGGAAAGGATTGGGGGCAGGAGGAGAAGGGGACGACAGGGAATGAGATGGCTGATGGCATCACTGACTCGATGGACATGAGTCTGAGTGAACTCCGGGAGTTGGTGATGGACAGGGAGGCCTGGCGTGCTGCGATTCATGGGATCACAGTGAGTCAGACACGACTGAGTGACTGAACTGAACTGAACAAATGAAAAAATAACTCGGATAATATATTTGCTTGAATTAAAGTATAACATCATTGATGTTCCCCATCTCTGATTCAGTGAAACTGAGTGGCTCACCTTGGATTGCCACATCTGTTGTCTTTGAAACCATTGTCTCAAGCAGATGTTTAAGGCTTTTCTTAAGACTTCACATACACTGATCCCAGGAACAAATTTATCTAAAAAGAAATTTGAAAAATGTATTAAAGCCATGTAGGATCTTTACTTTGGTGCTGCCTGTATTCAAGTTGCAGACTCTCTTAAGACTCAAAATGTACACTTATCACAGCTGACAGGTTCAAGCAGATGTGTTGGCTGCCGAAGCTTAGAGCAGAGACAAGTTGAAGAACCCTGCAGAGATTTCTTGGAACCCAGCTCCTCTTCATTAAAACCAATGGCAAATGTAAAGTAAACAGGAGGTGACAAAGGGTGTAAAGACATTCACTGTGTATGTTTTCCCTGGTGTGTGCTGATTGCCTGGAGTCCCTTCTCTCTGTCATCTATTCCCCAACACAGCATGAATTAGAAATTTTGTCAATAAGTTTTTTCACTCTCAATGTTTGGCCTGTTCTAATGGATTGTTAAATACAACTAGTCATCATTTGTCTATACCTATGGCAAGGAATATGGAATAAGCTGCTGTCAGTGTTTTTTGCACACTAAAGTAAGATGACAAATGCTATGTATCAGAATGATCAAGTATCTAAAATTCAGACACCCAACTGGCATGCTGTAGATATTTGGATTTTATTTTTAAAATGTTAATAATAAAGGGTTGTAAGTTCAGTATTATAGTCAGGCATACATTATAATGAAATGAGTTACATGAATCAACGATATGCACAATACAACTTATTCTTTGATCCTGATTTTTAGAATTCATGTTATGCTTATTGATTTATGCATTAGAGTTTTTCTATTTGAATACAGTCAGAAACATAGCTATAATAAAAAGCACTATGTTTTATAATTGGGACAAGCTCTCTCAATAGGTAGAGGGAAAGAATCTGACTGAGTCATCTTTCATTTTCTTATATGCATATAAGAAAATCATTTTTATTTTGACATGCCTCCATATTAAAATTAGCTTTATATAATATGCCTGTAATCCTTAATCTTCATGCTAGGTCAAGATTTAAATAGACGTTATAAGAATGGCACTGATAAAGATTTATGATACTACAGAAAACATCAAATTTGGTCTGTGAGTTAAGAGAGCCTATGGCTTCAGAAAGACATACTAGATTTCAAAAATTCTTCAGCGTTATAAACTATGCATCATAATCCCTAATTGCAATGCAGATGAAGTCTGCCAATGTCCTTTAACACATCACCCCTTTAATCATTGCTTCAGATATGTATTGGCAAATTACAATTTACAATTAATGAAAATAAAAATTACACAATTATTAATCAAATAGTGTACTATCAAGTAGAATGGATTAAATTATACTGTGATAATTTACAATTACAAAATCTCACTGGCTTAACACAGTCCCAATTTATTTCTTGCCAATTAAACATATCTCTTGTGGTACTGCAAGGACTTTCTGCTTGTAATTGTCTCTCAGGATTCTAGGGTGTGGGACTTCCCTCCTGGTCTGGTGGTTAAGAATCCACCTTCCAATGCAGAGGACAGGGTTTGATCTCTGGTTGGAGAAATAAGATCCCACAAGCTACAGAGCAACTAAGCCCATGAGCTGCAACTACCGAATACAGGCATCTCAACCAGACAGTCCGTGCGGTGCAACTACAGAGCCCATGAGCTCTGGAGCCCACAAGCCGTGGCTAGAGAGAGACCCCAGCATCATGATTAAGACCCAGTGCAGCCAAAAATAGAAACAAATAAATAATACTTTTAAAAAAAGGAAGGACTCTAAGGTAATAGTCCTCAATCTGGACACATAATTCTGCAACCATTTCAGTAGGGAAACGGCTAGATGGAAAGTTGCACCTGGATTCCAAAATTTCCAATATAAATACTCTGTTCATATTTCACCTGCCAAAGCAAGTCACATGGCAATTCTAATTCAGAGAAAATGGAGGAGGAATAAACCTGGGATGATTCCAACACCAATCACAAGTGCCCAAAGCTTTTCACAGGCATACCTGTGTTAAATTTACTCCAGTCATTATCGTCAGCTGAGTGTCAAAAGGAACACTGAGCTTCTGGAAATAAAACTGCTGCTGCTGCTAAGTCGCTTCAGTCGTGTCCGACTCTTAGCGACCCCATGGACTGCAGCCCACCAGCCTCCTCTGTCCATGGGATTTTCCAGGCAAGAGTACTGGAGTGGAGTGTCATTGCCTTCTCCGGAAATCAAACTACTACATGGCAAAGATTAAGATCAGCAAATTACCAAGGGCTAGCCCATGACTGTTCCTGTCGATAAAGTTTTATTGGAATCAGCGATGCCCATCCCTTTATGTATTGTTTATGGCTGCTTTTATATGACAACAGAAGAGTTATGTAGTTTCAACAAACTCTGTATGGCCTGCAAAGTCTAAAATATTCACTCTTTGAAGTTTTAAAGAAAACTTTGCTGGTTACTGGTATAAGTGCATACATACATACACCTTACACGACAGGTGGTGAAGATTTTATTTTTGTTTCATCCTCATTTTTTCTTTCAGTAGTGCTTGTTTCTTATGTAATATTGTACATGTGAAAATGCAGAGGTCCCCACAGGAGCCTATGTTACTGATTAATGAGTATGAAAAATAGTAATCCTTATTTACCGCAAGAAATTACTGAGGAAGGTTGAGTCTGCAACAGTGAAAGGATAAATAGGAAGTCATGCATGCCATTTTTTGGTAAACATACTATTTTTAAATATATGCTTGGTATATTTTTGATTTTTTTGAACAATTATTTCATGGATAGCTATTTTTTAAATTTCTTTATTGGGGCAAAATACACACAAAACAAAATCCACAGTTCTCAAGACTTCAGTTTTGTGGCATTAAACATACCCACATTGCTGTGCACCTATCACCACCTTTCTTCTCTATAACCTCCCTATCCTCCCCAACTGAAATTCTGTACCCATTACATACCAACGTCCCCATTTCTTCCTCCCAACAACCCTAGGCAACAGTATCTGTCTCTATGAACCTAATCACCCTAGGTATTCCCACACAAGTGGGATGCTACAACATTTAACTTTCTGTGACTGGCCTCCTCCTTCTAGCATAACATCTTCATGTTTCATCCATGCTGTAGCACACGCCAAGATTTTCTCTTGCAAGTCTGAACAATAGTCAACAGTGTGAACACACTGCTCTGCTAAGTCACTTCAGTTGTGTCCGACTCTGTGTGACCCCATAGATGGCAGCCCACCAGGCTCCCCCGTCCCTGGGATTCTCCAGGCAAGAACACTGGAGTGGGTTGCCATTTCCTTCTCCAATGCATGAAAGTGAAAATGAAAGGGAAATCACTCAGTTGTGTCTGCCTCTTCGTGACCCCATGGACCACAGCCTACCAGGCTCCTCTGTCCATGGGATTTTCCAGGCAAGAGTACTGGAGTGGGGTGCCATCACCTTCTCCGATGTACACACTACATTCTGTTTATCTTTTCTTTCTTGAATACACACTTGGGTTGCTCCCACCTTCTCGCTACTGTTACATAGAACATAGGTGTACAAGCACTTGCTCAAGTCCCTACTCTTACCTCTTTTGGGTATATACCTAGAAGTGGAATTGCTGGATCACATGGCAATTTTGTGTACATGACATTCAGTCCTCCAGAGCTATTGCACCATTTCATATTCCCATTAGTAAAGCATGAGAAATCCAACTTCTGCATATCTTTGCCGACAGGTGCCACTGGGTTTTGTTCTGTTTCAACAACAGCCATCTCAAGTGTAGGAAGTGACATACCATATTGGTCTCAGTCTGAATTTCCTTAAAGATGTGCTGCACATGTGCTTAGTCACTCAGTCGTGTCCAACTCTTTGTGACCCCCTAGACCACCAAGCACCTCTGTCCATGAGGATTCTCCAGGCAAGATTACTGGAGTGGGTTGCCATGCCCTCCTCCAGAGGATCTTCCCAACCCAAGGACTGAACCCAGATCTCCCACATTGCAGGCAGATTCTTTACCATCTGAACCACAGGAATATTTGATATTTAGCATCTTTTCATATGGGCTACCCATCCATCCTCTCTGGAGAAATGTCCATTCAAGTCCTCTATTATTTAACTGGATTGCCTATATTTTTATTGCTGATGTGCAGATCTTTTTCTATCCTGGATATCAATCGCTTATGAAATATATGATTGTTTGGTTTAAACATATGCTTCTCTCCCATTCTGTAGACTGCATTTCACTCTTCTGACAGTGTCCATGGATATACAAAAGTTTTAAATTTTAAATTTTGATTAAGTCCAGCCTATTTATTTTTTTGTCTTGTTACCTGAGCTTTTAGTGTCATATCCAATCAAGCATGTTCAAATCCAATGTCATGCAATTTTGTTCCTATTTTCTTCCATGAATTTGATAGTTTTAGCTCTTACATCCAGTTCTTTGATCTCTTTTCAGTTAATTTTTACATATGATATTAAGAATACAATTTTGCTTTGGTTTTATACATATAATACCATCTGTAAACAGAGATAAGATTAATTATTTCTTTCTGATTTGAACCTTTTAGATTTCTTTTTCTTGTCTAACTGCTCAGGTTGAGTTCCAGTATGATATTGAATAGAAATGGTGAAAGAGACTATTCTTATCTTGTTCTTGCTATTAGAGAAAATGTTTTCAAAATTTTATCGTTGAGTGTGAATTCCCAGGTTGTTCAAGTGGTAAAGAATACACCTACTAACACAGGAACATAGGGAATATGGGTTTGATCCCTGGGCCAAGAAGATACCCTGGAGTAGGAAATGACAACTCACTCCAGTATCTTTGCCTGGAAAATTCCATGGACAGGGGAGCCTGGCAGGCTACAGTCCATGGGATAGTAAAGAGTCAGACAGGACTGAGCATGCATGCAACAACAGTGAATTTAGCTATGAGTTTTTCATAGATGGTTTTGTTTATGTTGAAGTAATTTCCTTCTACTCCTAGTCTTTCAAGTGTTATATATCATGAAATCTGTTAAATTTTATGAAATGTTCCTTCTCAAACAATGTGCTTTGCTTTGTTTTCTGTTAATGTGATATACTACCAATTAATTTTTACATGCTGGACCATCCTTTCATTCCCGGAATAAATCCCACTTGATCATGGTACAAGTGAATAGAAGTTTATGGGGAAATTTAACAAATATTTTCTAATTATAAAATTTTTTGAATATTCACAAAAGAAGAAAGATCAATAAATCTTATGAATATATCATCTAGCTTTAACAAACACATTTTAAATCTAGCCTCTAATATTTGTTCTTTAAACCCAACAATTTTCAAATTAATATGAGTCTCAAAAGCAATGATAAAATAATAATAAAAACATTTCTTATATAAACACAATCACATTAGCACTAGTTACAAATTTAATGACTTCCTACTATTACATAATAATAATCAATTCCCTTTTTGCTTTTTCCTCTAAAAAATTTATTTTCACAGTTTTTTACCACATTAGAATTTCAAAAACCTAGCAAAATCCTTTATTTTAACCTTTTGTTTTCAACTCCATTACAATTTTAAAGAAATGTAGGCAGTTTTTCTATGCTATACTCCAAATTTCAGATTTTATTGATCACTTCCTTTTGAGGCTGTTTAACTTTTCCCCTGTTCCCCATATTTTGCCTATTTTAGTTCGATATAAAGGTTTGAATATATTAAACTTGAAAAATTTTGGCAGCAATACTATGTAGATAATTTTGGATGATTCAGTTGCATAACATAAGTAAATATATCATTTGTTGCTCTCAAATCTAATGATTCTAATCAGGAATAAGTTTAAATTCTTTCAGCCTTGAGGCCTTTACAATTTGAAGTCTCTTCTTTAACAAAAATGTTACAAAATTACAAAACAAAGTAGCAAATATAAGTAGTTAGAATACTAAAGAAATTATACACACAAAAATTAAAATTCATAAAACCCAACTAATTTCCTCAATGGTCATACATTGTTCTCACCCCTCCCAGGAGTTGGAAGTGAAATTTGCAAATAAGGCAATATGAAGCTAAAGCCTAATTAACTTCATAGTAACCTGCTTCTGATACTGAGATTGATTACAGCATTCTAGTCATGACATAATTTCATTGTAATTCTTCCCATAAGCATTCTGCCTTAACACACTGGTATTAACCATCATGACTGTTGCTAAATCCATTATTTCAATATAGATTATAAAAAATTATTAAATTTGATAATTTCTTCTCCATTTTTGAGGTAAAATTCATTTTTAAGAGCAGTGTCCTCCAAGCTATTTGATTATCTCAAATACAGTTCTGACCATAAAGATAGTAAAATATTAGTTTCTTATCATTATCTATACTGAGAGTAATAAGTTGATGCTTAAGCAAATTCTAATGATCTTAACATTTTGATATGTTACTTTTTTCTTCTTTTTATCATTTATATCTCTGTGAACTAATTTTTTACATTTAAAGAGTTTTAATCAGCTGTGTAGTCATTAAAAAAAAAACTATCTTATCATTGGCTTAAAGATTCTATTCAAGCTGACTCTTGGGTCCTCTTAATATAACCCCGTTAATTTTGAGTAGCCAGTTTTTCTGACATTTTAATATGTGTCAGATTCATTTTATACATTTCCTGCCTCAAACACAGAACCAGTCATTACTTCCAGGCAAAGGCCTGGCCCCCTTAATTGGGTAAATTGTTTTAAAGACAACAGTTAAGGCATTGGGACAGATATTATATCATTGTAAAAAGTGGTATCACCTGCTTCTTTACAAAAATTACACTTCAAATTATATCACATCACACCAAGTAAAATGATTGTATACAGGCTACTCTGATATCATTGTATTAGTAAATACAGTTGGGTGTATTTTTATTTTGACTCTCACAAACCTCGCATTTCTAACCAGACACCCAACTCACTGTTTTCATCTTTAAGAGCCAAGGATTAATACGTTGTTCTAAAAACTGATGCAGATATCGTCTATAATAGGGTTACAAACAGATAAATACCTTCAGAGTTTACTAAATATAGACAAATATATATACAAATTATGTGTGTGTGTCTAATATTTAATATGCACATTACTTATAGCTGAATAAATAGGTATCATTATCATGGTTCAGCTCCAAGTTACTATTTTCTTACTTGTAATGACAAGTGCTATAACAAGAGAGAGTTAAGGATATTTCTGCACATAAAACCTGTCACATTTTTAAAAAACTGTTCCCCTTCAGGGCTGCCTTATTTAGACTATACTGGTATCGATTATCAAATGAGTTCCTCAATTATCAGTTTGGAGAAACGTAAATTTTACTCTCAGTTGGTAAAAATAAAAAAGCATTGACATAAATAATCATTGCTCAGAATGCATTCAGTATTCCCCATGCCTCACTTAATACTCATGCCTATTATTCAACAAGTAAGTTGACTGTCATGGGACCCGTGGTGCTAGTATTGGTGCACCACTTTCGTTCCATATACAGTAATTACTTCTACTTAAAATCTGTGGCATTGGACAGTGAGTGCCTGTCATGTCTGTCATCTAGCTTGCCCCTTAATTGGAAAAAATGACGGATCGATGGATAGACAGGAGGCAGGAAGATGGACAGAAAGATGGAAAGCAGAAAATAAAAACAGCAGTGCACAGATTAAAATATATGTTAAGCTTTGCAAACACTGCAAGAGGCCAGACAGCTTGAAAGATGCTTATGTTCAGTTTACAGATTTATGACTTGCTCTCTCCAATATTCATGAACATAGAGTATTTGCCTAAGGCATGATACAGTGGCAAAGCATTAAAATCGACAATAATTGCCTAACACAATGAACAACATAATTATAGACTGCTGGCCATTTTATCCATTGAATTCAAGATACATTCACTACTCTTAAATATATCTGCATGTACAGAAATGCATTCATCTGAAGCAGAGGTCAGTTGCCTACAAGATTTTAAAATCTTATTATCTCTTAACTAATGTTGTTTTTTCCCGTTTCATTTTGTTTACAGCATGTAAATTGCAGTTTTACTTAATTCAACAGATCCTTGACTAATTGGCTGTCCGTTCCCTTGTGAATGTTATATTCAATAAGCTACAATTATAAATCTCTAAAACTCCTCTTATTATTGAAAAGAAGGTGAACAAAAACAAAATAGCATTATATTCTACATTTAACCAAGATTATTGGTTTTTTGCAGCAAGGTTTTTAGATGATAAAAACAACCAATGTCATTTTATTTATCTTCAAATATTTTTCACAGAGCAGAGGAAATAATGTTTTTTTTTTTTTCATTCTGCTGGCTAGTTTTTATACAGTTGTGTAAACATAGTGTACTTTTAAATTTAAAAATTTAAAAGGAAAAGAAGGAAAAATTCATATTGACTATCTGTTCTTTTTTCAATAGATTGAATTTTTTTCCACTCCATAGCCAAATTTTTTGAAGAAACTATTTGCATCTATTTTTCTTTTTTCTCCTCAAAGGATCACCTCAACACTATGCAACTAATTAACTACAGTCTGGTGTCACTCCTCCTATTCTATCAAAAGTGGTTTTGGGAGGACTCCAACAAAGTTCATGTTGCCAAACCTCAGGGTCACTTCACCATCAGTATCTTACTGGAAATTTCAGTACTTGACTTTTCTCAAGCCACACTTTGGTTTCCAGTTCATCACAAACCCTGGGCTTCATTCTTCTTCCAATCCTTCATGACTGTAGTAATAAATACTTTAACTTCCTAACACTAGTAATCACAATCACTGTCTTTCTCTCCGTTTTCTTAAATAGGCAGGAATCTAATTATTTTATTAACTTTTTCCAGATAAACAACTTTTGTGTCTGTTGCTTATATTTATGTGGAGTATTTTTTTTTAATTTCACTGATTTCTACTCATTATTTATTTTGTATTAGCTGGGACAGTTATACAGTTATACCATATTCTGTAATTATTTTGGCTTAATACAGACAGTTGTTCTTCAACTAAATTAAGTCCAGGAAAAATGCTTGCTTTTTTTTTTTTTCAGTTCAGTTCAGTTCAGTCACTCAGTCGTGTCCGACTCTTCGCAACCCCATGAATTGCAGCACACCAGGCCTCCCTGTCCATCACCAACACCCGGAGTTCACTCAGACTCACCTCCATCAAGTCATTAATGCCATCCAGCCATTACATCCTCTGTCGTCCCCTTCTCCTCCTGTCCCTAATCCCTCCCAGCATCAGAGTCTTTTCCAATGAGTCAACTCTTCACATGAGGTGGCCAAAGTACTGGAGTTTCAGCTTTAGCATCATTCCTTCCAAAGAAATCCCAGGGCTGATCTCCATCAGAATGGACTGGTTGGCTCTCCTTGCAGTCCAAGGGACTCTCAAGAGTCTTCTCCAACACCACAGTTCAAAAGCATCAATTCTTCAGCTCTCAGCCTTCTTCACAGTCCAACTCTCACATCCATACATGACTACGGGAAAAACCATAGCCTTGACTAGACGGACCTTAGTCAGCAAAGTAATGTCTCTGCTTTTGAATATGCTATCTAGGTTGGTCATAACTTTTCTTCCAAGGAGTAAGCGTCTTTTAATTTCATGGCTGCAGTCACCATCTGCAGTGATTTTGGAGCCCAAGAAAATAAAGTCTGTCAGTGTTTCTCCATCTATGTGCCATGAAGTGATGGTATTGGATTCCATCATCTTAGTTTTTTGAATGTTGAGTTTTAAGCCAGGTTTTTCACTCTCCTGTAGTGAAAAAGGAAGAGTAATATGGTGGTGCTGTAAACAAAAATGAGAGGACAGATGGAGAAATNTTGTTTTCTGAATGTTGACCTTTAAGCTAACTTTTTCAGTCTCCACTTTCACTTTCATCAAGAAGCTTTTTAGTCCCTCTTCACTTTCTGCCATAAGGGTGGTGTCATCTGCATATCTGAGGTTATTGATATTTCTCCCGGCAATCTTGATTCCAGCTTGTGTTTCTTCCAGCCCAGTGTTTCTCATGGTGTACTCTGCATATAAGTTAAATAAGCAGGGTGACAATATACAGCCTTGATGCACTCCTTTTCCTCTTTGGAACCAGTCTGTTGTTCTATGTCCAGTTCTAACTGTTGCTTCCTGACCTACATACAGATTTCTCAAGAGGCAGGTCAGGTGGTCTTGTATTCCCATCTCTCTCAGAATTTTCCACCGTTTATTGTGATCCACACAGTCAAAGGCTTTGGCATAGTCAATAAAGCAGAAATAGATGTTTTTCTGGAACTCTCTTGCTTTTTCCATCATCCAGTGGATGTTGGCAATTTGATCTCTGGTTCCTCTGCCTTATAACTACAATTTCTGTTTTCTTTTTTATTCTGTACTGAGCTTCAGTGGGTGGTGTTTTTCCCTTCAGCCTAAAGAGCATCATTTAGTGCTTTCATTAATACCATTCTACCTGCAATAAAGTAGATCAGCTTCCATTTTCTTGATTTGGTCATTTGTTATCCTCATTATGATAGGATATTTTCTCTGTAGCTTCTGAGTTTGGCTTGTTAGTTGTTTTAAGCTACACTACATATATAGAAGATTCTCACCTAAGTGTTCTGTAAATAATTTTTGTGACTAGTTAAGGTGCTCTGACCCAACATCCTGGCCTCAGACACCAACTGGAGGCTCACTGTAAAAACATTGCAGAGGAAGCACCGATCGATAGTAGATGTCAGAGGCAGTTATGGCCTTATAACAGTGGGTCAGACTCCTCTGAAGGGACTACACTGGATTCTAGAACCAACCTTTTCTGCCCCCTTCCACTTCCCATGAGGCATGTTGTAGAAGCTGACCTAGTTTTCAGAAAACTCTTGATGTTTGGTGTCTTGTCACAGGGCACTTTCCCTTTTCTCCTCAGGCTTTGTTCATATATAAATTACTCCTCACAATCAATAAACAGATTCAAGTTTGTAAACAAACAAGCAAAGAAAAACTTTCACATTGGCATTAAGATCACAGCATAACTCTAAAATTTGATTTCAAACTGGAATCATATTGAATTTTAATACAATTTTGGGAAACCTGACATTTTTGTAAACATGTATGTTTCCATCAAATAGCATGGTATGTTATTTCCCTTTGTTCTAGTATTGTTTTATATCCTTCAATAAAATTATATTGCTTTCCTCATAAAAGTTTGTTATTTTTCCTTTCAGTTTATTCCAAAGTATCATAGAATTTCTACTATGTTGAAAAGATTTTTACAAATCCTATTACTACTTCTAATAGGATTAAGTTATAAATTATTTTTTGCATTCCTTTAATTACCCTAGATCTCTTGTTATATTTTTAATTTACTTTTCTCTTTGTTTCCATAGGTAGAAAAGTATATAATCAAAATGATAAAGTTTATCTTTTGTTTTTTTTTTAATTTTTTTAAGATTATTTAATGTTATTGATTGGAACTGAAAAATTTTAGTAATATTTCATAATAATGTGGATATTCAGTTTGTTTCAGTTCAGTCGCTCAGTCGTGTCCAACTCTTTGCGACCCCATGAACTTGCAGCACGCCAAGCCTTCCTGTCCATCACCAACTCCCGGAGTTCACCCAAACCCATGTCCATTGAGTCGGTGATGCCATCCAACCATCTCATCCTCTGTCGTCCCCTTCTCCTGCTTCCCTCAATCTTTCCCAGCATCAGGGGCTTTTCACATGAGTCAGCTCTTCACATCAGGTGGCCAAAGTATTGGATTTCAGCTTCAACATCAGTACCTTCAATGAACACCCAGGACTGATCTTCTTTATAATCCCTTTCGGTTTCTCTGTGGTGAAGAATTTAGAGCCCTGTTATCTAAAGGGTTGTTTGCTGTTAAAATTTGATCAATGGTGATGATTACAGTTTCTATTTGCTTGGAGATTTTATTAAGGAACAACTTTTCAATGATACCAAGAAATTTTTTTGCATATTAGAGAAAAGATTAGTGTATATTGGATATAATGAGATGTATTGACAGTGTTACTGTTACCGAGCTAACTTCTGTTCTTTAGGTTCTTATTTTCTTCTGAGGATACAACCCTCCCTACTGACAAAACTAAAATGAAACAGAATATTTCCTCATGAGCTCTCCAGCCACTGAAATAAATATCCAGTGTAATATTTTACTCTTCAAGGAAACCTGAAGTCATATAGCTAAGTATTTGAATACTCCAGAAATGGAGTATAGACATATATAAACCATTCTGTTTTACCAGGGATTATCATAAAAGATAATTCAGTTTTCAATTCAATCCAATCCAAAAGAAGGGCAATGCCAAATAATGTTAAAACTACCACATAATTGCATTCATTTCACATGCTAGCAAGGTAATGCTCAAAATCCTTTTAAAAGCTCAAAAACCTAGCTTTCGGGTTAAACAATACATAAACCAAGAACTTCCAGATGTATGAGCTGGATTTAGAAAAGGCAGAGGAAATGGAGAGCAAATGGCCAACATTGGTTAGATCATAGAAAAAGCAAAAGAATTCCAGGAAAGTATTTAGTTCTGCTACATTTATTCACTACACTAAAGCTTATGATTGTAAGCTAAAGATTTTTGACTGATCACAACAAACTGGAAAATTATTAAGAGATGGGATACCAGACAGCCTTACCTGCCCCCTGAGAAACATGTATGCAGGTCAAGAAACAACAGTTAGAACTAGACATGGGACAAAGAACTGGTTCCAAACTGAGAAAGGAGTACATCAATGCTGTATATTGTCACCCTGCTTACTTAACCCCTAGGCAAAGTACATTATGTGAAATTCCAGGCTGGATGAAGCATAAACTGAGGAATAAAGATTTCCAAGAGAAATAACAATAACCTCAGATATGTAGATGACACCACCTTATGGCAGAAATAGAAGGGGAACAAAAGAGACTCCTAATTTTCCAGAAAAACATCTACTTCATTGACTATGCTAAAGCTTATGACTATAAAGAGGAGAGCGAAAAATCTGGCTTAAAACTCAACATTCAAAAAACTAAAATCATGGCATCTGGTCCCATCACTTCAAGATGGGGAAGCAATGGAAGCAGTGACAGACTTTATTTTCTTGGGCTCCAAAATCACTGCAGATGGTGACTGCATTCATGAAATTAGGTCGCTTTCTCCTTGGAAGAAAAGCTATGACAAACCTAGACAGTGTACTAAAAAGCAGAGACATTACTTTGCTGATAAAGGTCTGTAAAGTCAAAGCTATGGTTTTTCCAGTAGTCATGTACAGATGTGAGAGTTGGACCATCAAGAAGGCTGAACACTGAAAAACTGATGCTTTCAAACTGTGATGTTGTGTTTCAAACTGTGATTAAGACTTTTGAATGTCCCTTGGAGTGCAAGAAGATCAAACCAGTCCATCCTAAAGGAAATCAACCCGGAATAATCACTGGAAGGACTGATGTTAAAGCTGAATCTCCAATACTGTGGCCACCTGATGCAAAGAGCCAACTCATTGGAAAAGACCCTGATGCTGGGAAAGATTGAAGTCAGGAGAAGAAGGGGATTACAGTGGATGACATGATTGAATGGCATCACTGACTTGATGGATATGAGTTTGAGCAAGCTTCGGTAGTTGGTGATGGACAGGGAAGCCTGGCAAACTGCAGTCCATGGGGTTGCAAAGAGTCAGATACAACTGAGCAACTGAACAACCATCATAAAAGAGGACTTCCCAGGTGGTGATACTGGTAAAGAACCCATCTTCCAAAACAGGAGACATATGAGACATGGGTTCGATCCACAAGTCTGGAAGATCCCCTGGAGGAGGAAATAACAACACAATCCATTATCCTTGCCTGGACAATCCCATGGACAGTGGAGCCTGCTGGACCACAGTTCAAGGGATCATAAAGTGTCATACATAAGGGAAATAAGTGGATAAATAGCACTTGAAAGAAAGTGAAAGTCACTCAGTTGTGTCTGACTCTTTGGTACCCCATGGACTCTAGCTAACCAGGTTCCGCTGTTCATGGAGTTCTCCAGGCAAGAATACTGGAGAGGGCAAACATTCCCTTCTGCAAGGGATCTTCCTGACCCAGGGATTGAATCCTGGTGTCCACACTGTCAGCAGATTCTTTCTGCGTGAGCCACCAGGGAAGCACTTAGTTTTCTGTCAAACTAGGCCACAGAGATGCTTAATGTATGGGATAACTGGATACCCCTGGAGAGCTGTCCTATATAGAATCTCTTCAGAAGCACCCTCTAGGTTTCCCAGAGGAACTACATGGGAAAAATGATTATATTATTTTGAATGTTTCTGGCTTAATAGGAATTCTATATAAACTTGCTAAAAGAAGGAGAGCATTTATTGTATCATAAAACAAGAAGTTTGAGCAGGTTTCTAAGCTTATTGAATATATGACTTAATGAGGTCATCAAAGTCATTGGTTTTATCTGTCTTTTGTCTTTTTTATTTTCAGGGTTGGCTTTATGCTATGACTGGTTTCCCTCAGGCTTACAAGGTGACTGCCATGAGAGATCAACATTAGAGGCTTATTCCTATTCCTAGGTTCTTGGCTGAACAGAAAAGAACTTTCCCAGAAGCTCTCAGCTGACTACTTATTTTTTTTAATTTAAATTTATTTATTTTGATTGGAGGCTAATTACTCTACAATATTATATTGGTTTTGCCATATCAACATAAATCCTCCACAGGTATACATATATTCCCCATCCTGAACCCCCCACCCACATCCTTCCCTGTACCATCCCTCTGGGTCATCCAAGTGCATCAACCCCAAACATCCTGTATCCTGCATTGAACCTGGACTGGTGATTTATTTCTTATACGATATTATATATGTTTCAATCCCATTCTCTCAAATCATCCCACCCTCTCCCTCTCCCACAGAGTCCAAAAGACTGTTCTATACATCTATGTCTCTTTTGCTGTCTTGCATACAGGTTTATCATTACCATCTTTCTAAATTCCATATATATGCATTAATATACTGTATTGGTCTTTTGCTTTCTGGCTTACTTCACTCTATGTAATAGGCTCCATTTTCATCCACTTCATTAGAACCGATTCAAATGTATTCATTTTAATGGCTGAGTAATACTTCATTGTGTCTATGTATCACAGTGAGGTACCATTTCACGCCAGTCAGAATGGCTGAGATCCAAAAGTCTACAAGCAATAAATGCTGGAAAGGGTGTGGAGAAAAGGGAACCCTCTTACACTGTTGGTGGGAATGCAAACTAGTACAGACACTATGGAGAACAGTGTAGAGATTCCTTAAAAAACTGGAAATACAACTGCCTTATGAACCGTCAATCCCACTGCTGGGCATACCCACCAAGGAAACCAGGATTGAAAGAGACATGTGTGCCCCAGTGTTCATCACAGCACTGTTTATAATAGCCAGGACATGGAAGCAACCTAGATGTCCATCAGCAGATGAATGGATAAGAAAGCTTTGGTATATATACACAATGACTACTTTATTCTTTTAACTCTGAATAATTTCCATGTCTATTTTCCTACCAATCACTGACAGGTAGAAAGATAAATATTGTGATTGACTTAGACTAAACAGAACCCACTCAGACCCCTACTGAATTCTATAAGCTTCATAGAAGGAGATGGATATTTTNGACTACTTTATTCTTTTAACTCTGAATAATTTCCATGTCTATTTTCCTACCAATCACTGACAGGTAGAAAGATAAATATTGTGATTGACTTAGACTAAACAGAACCCACTCAGACCCCTACTGAATTCTATAAGCTTCATAGAAGGAGATGGATATTTTGGGGAAAATGAATTCAGTTTCTCATAGGGCAATGAAAGGGGATTTTAGATTATGGATGGATAAGCAACAATTAAAATGCTTTATTACAAACTCTTTGGCTATCAAGAACTTTTCCACATATGCATTTTCATTTTGTACATTCTAACATAGATTTTTTTAACATATGAATGATGAAATATGTCTCAATTTCTCCCCCAAAGAAGAAATCTAAAGTCAATTACTGCATTTTTCCTGAAGTACAAGATCTCTAGGCAGTATTCAGTCCTTACATGTAGCTCCCAATGGTTCAGTGATTTCTTGCTCACGAGTGATTTATCTTCCTTAAATGTACACGGATACAATGTAGTGAAAAGCATGATAATTACAATGAAAAAAACCTCCCTCTTGTAAAGGTGAACAATAAGAAAATATGTGGTTATCTATAATATACTTCACTTGTTGGACAGGTATACAGAAGTTTTCTGTGCTGTCATGCGAAAGTGATTTTCCACAGCCTGTGAATCAGAGCTTTTCTTCTCTCAGAATATAGTCACGTATGTTGTCTCTGTGACCTGAGAGTGGACAATTAAGAAAATTTCTTTTCTAGGTCTGCACCACTTTAACAATGTGCTTTTTGAAGGTAAAAATTGCTGGGACTAGTGTTTGCTTTAGAAGATTTAAGTTTTGTTTGTTTGTTTGTTTTTTAAATAGTTGTTCAGTCTACTTGCTTTCAATCAACCCCATGACTAAAAATACACAGTCAGCAATTATTTGGGGCTGTGAATCTGGAAGGTTCTGATTTATCATATCAAGCTCTGTGCTCTGTTTGTGCCATGAGACCTTAATGTAATACCTCCTTTACCTCTTGGTCTTGGTTACCAGGTGATTTAATAACTTCCTCTGGCAGGAACATCCCTGCTTCAGATCGTTGCATCTTTACAATAAACAAACAGCGCCCCTTTATCAGCCACACAGTGAGGTGCTTGGGAGATGTTTGGGGGAACAATTGCCTTGTTTCAATTTTATTTTCTCTCAAATTTTTAGATTCTTATAAGACTTAGCTTTTCTAAATTATCCAGGCCTTGATTACTAAATTTCCAATTGTTCTGATTATAATCCATACATGAGCACATGTGCTTAGCAGACACGTAATTTTCTCACTCAGGTTTCAATTGAGTCATCTGCAGACAAGTTTTCTCCATATTTTAAGATGTTATGTAATATCAAAATAAAAAAAGGTTCATCCTAGTCTTAAGGCATAAATTGTCTCTACTAAGATCCATGATGACCCCACTCATCATCAGAAGTTGATGTGTCAATATACAATAGTTTAAAAAAAAAGTTTTCTATAGAATGACTAGTATTCTCAGATTCCTGTTACAGAAAAATATTATTACTGTCTTATACCAGTTTTACCCATTCTATATTTTAGAATGTTATTTTCAGTTTTCTAATTCTAACACAAATAGTTCATTCATTTGTTTACTCTAGCACGCTTACTCTAGGAACTTTGATTCAAACAGCTTAAATATGATTACTTTGCATACGTTGATTGAGAAGAAATCTAGGAGAAGGACAGTCTTCTGAATTTATCAATTCAGGAGCTCACTGATATTATAAAAGTTCAATTTTTACAATCTCTCAGGTCTCCTGGTCACAGGAGATACCATCTTAAAATTGGTTCTACCCATACTTGTAGAATTACTACCAAGAATGATCATGACTATTTGCATTCTCCTTCACATCAACAGAAAAAGAAGATATATTTCTGTAAATCATTGCCAATTACAGAGAAAGAATTTTTTCCAGAAGTAAATTTCTTCATGATTGATTCCGTTTACATTTGTATTACAGAAAAAAAATCACTAACAAGTGGATTGCCTTAGCTTATCCAGACTGCTTAATGAAGGGCATATTATTGATTTCCAATGTGTCATCCATAGCCTATGGAAATTCATTCTGCCTGTGGGAAGGATGTATATCAAAATCAAGAAAGTCTGTTCTATGTGCAAAAGATCCAATACAGTTCTTAAGGAAGAAATATAAATGTTAAGATTAAATCACAATAAATATGTTAAACATAAGATTTAATTTGGCTAAAGAAACAATTACTATTATTTATTTCTGACAGATCCAATTTTTAAAAGGACATAGAAAGCTTGAAGTATAAGTTACAGAAAGAATCTAAGGGGTGACTACTGGCCAGAAATATCAGTATAATATTTAGTTATAATAATAACATAAAAAAGTAAAAAATATTACCAAGGACTGAAAGATATTTACTATGATCAAATAAAAGTTAGTAACTCCAAATTCACAAACTTCTATAAATACGGCAACTCAGTCTTCACAAGGGAAAATTGAAAATCCACAGACTGGAAAATCTCACACTTCTTTCATTTAATGTTATGTTAAAAACACTTATAGCTATACATGGATTACAGAAAGGTGGGTGGGTAGGTAGATGTGTGTTTGGGCATGCACACACATGCCTATGTGTATGAATTTCAGATCAGTAACTGCATTCTTGAATCTGACACTGATCTACGATAGAGAGTAGAAATGTCTGGAGCACTGAATTAGAGCATATTTAAGAAGGCTCAAGGATGTAGTAATGTTACAATGAACTGACCACGGAAAGCCCATGCTCACATACCTACTTTAAGCAATTTTTAAAATGTACTAATGACATTGACATGATCTACTTCGACCTGGTTAAGTCAGGGTTAACAGTGAGTTATATCATCCTTGATTTATGTTCCCTCACATCAAAACTATGAGGGGAGGCCACGGTAACAGAGACCAAACAGTAACACTTAACAGCTGGAAGCAAAGTAAATGTCATTCAATAATCAGAGTGCCTTGATCCACAGGAATCTGTGGTGGTTGCTAATAAATCATGGAATGCCTGGAGTTGAGAGAGACAGAGCCACCTTGTGTGAAACTTGTTTTAATTAATAAGGAAAATGAGAGCTGGCAAGTGAAAGCAGACATCAGGCACTGCAATAGATAACCATAATCTAATAGGTAGATATGAACCAACTCAGCTAGCATCCATTAATTTAAGGAGAAGTGGGCTTCCTTTGAAGAAAGACCTTGAAAACCTCCACATAAATATTGGGTTGGCCAAAAAGTTCATTTGGGGTTCTTTTCATATCTTACAAAACTCAATATATCTAGTAAAATGTTAGTTTATTCTTCTTCAAAGGATCCTGGAGCCATATGACAGGGAAACACTACATAAGTGAAATGGTTAACATTTAGGCTCTTCAGAAATATTTAGATAAGTGGCCTGAGGTATCAATAATATCTATTAAGCCTAAATGCTATCCTGTCAAGTCGTTAGCTTGATAGATATTGAGGACAGGTGAGAAACTGAATTCTGACCCAAGCCCAATTCATAGTGTGCTCAACAGGTTCATAATGAACACTATGACTATTTCTTCAGTTCCTAAATATACAAGCAGAATAAAAACACTCAGTGATAGAACACCCCTTGTCTTGCTTTTCAGACTTGTGTAGGAGAGCCAAGTAAAACTGGACTTGTCTCTCATACCAAGCTTAAAATCAACAGCAGTACTGCATTCCTGGAAGCAATGTGTGTTAATGATTTGAAATGGTTTGTCCATGCTAAAGTCGCTTCAGTCATGTCAGACTCTTTGCGACTCTATGGACTGTAGCCCTCCAGGCTCCTCTAACCATGGGATTCTCCAGCAAGAATACCGGAGTTGCCATGCCCTGCTCCAGGATGAAAGTGGTAGTAGTTGTGATTCATAGATATTTCCACTTAATTTGCTTGCATGGCTTAGCACAACAGTAATAGATCATGGCAGATAAACATGGACTCCTGTGTACTTAACCAGGTGACAGCCTGTTGTGAATTGAAACTGCTAAGTTTACATGCTATACCTTGGCAGACAATGTGATTGTTACATAGCATCACCGACTCAATGGACATGAATCTGAGCAGACTCCTGGAGACAGTGAAGAACAGGGAAGCATGGTATGCTGCAGTCCATGGGATTGCAGACAACAACAAATCTGACTAGTAAAACTTAATATAGACATTTTCATTGGAGACTTAGGTACACATCTGTTGGTGTAGAAAATAGTAAATAAGTAAATTTTCTATCTCCATTAAGTGTGTGTGTGTGTGTGTGTGTGTGTGTGTGTTTATATGGTAAGGACTAAGGACAATAGTTCACCTTCATGGCTTTATATAAGTCTACATCAACTCTCTTGCATTCTACATAATATTGTATATAGAGGCATTTATGGTCTCAATAATCCATAGAAAATACCAGTAATTTTCTATATTGATGACACCAAGGAAAACTGATTTGTTGAGCTGAAAATGTCAAGTTCTCTAGATGCCATATAAGATACATATATGTTTCTGATACATACTCAATATCCTTTTATATGGATAAGATTTTAACCATCAAGGAAACGCTGGACTAAGTCCTTTAAGGTATAAAACACTTCTCTTGACCATGAATGTCCAACCACTAAAGTACAAGACTCAGATCTTGGTTGACAACTCTAGATTTTGAAACAACACTAACTACAATTGGAAAGCAGCTCCAATCTATTCACTGTATTACCTGGAGGTCCAGAGGAAAAAAACAACACATTTCCAGGTTACGGTAAACTTTTTCTTTTTCTTGCGTTGTAAACTATTGTATATTCACTGACATATCAAGAATAATAGAATGATAGATAATATATGTCAAGCCACAATATGGGAATAACAGTAATTTCTGAAGTTTAGAGGAAAGAATATGCATTCTTTGTCACAGAGTCAAGCTTTTATTTATTTTTTCACCTAGAATGCTACTGAGAATGCTACCAGGTCCTAAAAGTGCATGATTTCCTAACCAGGATCACAAATTGATGCTAATATTAAATGCTCACCATGAACTATGTTTTATCTCAGCAACCATGTTAATAACTCCTGTGTGTCTTGCAGACATCCTTTATTTAAACCAGATCTAATCAGGTCTAGAAAGCATCAATAAATTACATGAACAGAGTTCCACGACAAATATTTTTGCCACATTGTTGCTCATCCTTAATTCAAACCTCTGAATTTATGAAAACTTTCCAAGAGTAAATTGATAAGAAAAAAAGTAACCATGACTGATTCATAGATGATCTGGCACAATGTATTGGCAGTAGTCAGATGAAAAATAGATGTCAACTACAAATTGTCATTTATCAAGAGCATTGCCAAGGACTGAACAACAAAGGCATTTGCCATCTGCCTCTGCAGAGACTGAACCCCATGCTGCTGTAATTGTTGACCTTCAACAAAACCTGAGGGAGTTCAGGATGGAGTGAGGCACTCTGTGCTCCAGGGAATCTGGTGGGACAGGACATTAGATCAGTTCAGTTCAGTCGCTCAGTCATGTCTGACTCTGTGACCCCATGAATTGCAGCACGCCAGGCCTCNAGTTTGTCCTGAATATTCATTGGAAGGACTGATGCTGAAGCTGAAACTCCATACTTTGGCTACCTGATGTCAAAAACTGACTCATCCCAGACCTGGATGCTGGGAAAGATTGAAGGTGGGAGGAGAAGGGGATGACAGAGGATGAGATGGTTGGATGGCATCACCGACCAAATGTACCTGAGTTTGAGTAAACTCTCAGAGTTGGTGATAGACAAGGAGGACTAGCGTGCTGCTGTCCATGGGGTCACAAACATTTCAGACACAACTGAGCGACTGAACTGAACTGAGAGATTTAGCTTCTTTTTGTTGCTGAATAATGGCATGGATGCATCACACTTTATTGTTTTACCAGTGGAGGAATACATGGGTTGTTTTTGTTTTTTAGTTTCTATGAACAGTGCTGTTGTGAACATTAGAAGCAACTTTTTATGTGGATTTGTGTTTTCATTTCTCTTGGATTTACATGCAGGTGTGGAATTCTGAGTCTTGTGGAAGCTATATGTTTAACAGGTGGAGAAATGGTCAAATTTTCCAAAGTGACTGCACCATTTAAAAAATCTGCCAGCAGTATCTGAGGGCTCCAGTTTCTCTAATGCCGGGGTCCTGCCCCAGTTGGATCCAGGGTATCTGAAGTGTGACGGCGTTGGCGAAGAGAATGAGAGGGAGATAAAGACAGAAAGTTGTAGATAAGAAAATAGAGGAGAGAAAGAGGCTGATATTCCTTGGTTTACACAGAAAGCCAATAAAGTCCTAAGACAAGGGACTTGCTCTGTTCACGGAGGCCGCAGGCACTCTCCTGGTCTCCCAAGGGAGTGAAGATGCAGAACACCTTCCTGTTCAGGTCTTAGAAGCCCAGGCAGGAAAGTGAATGCAGAGAGCCTCTGTGCTCCAAGGGATCAGCCTGAAAAAGAGAGGGAGAGAGAGAGAGAAAGAAAGACAGACAGACAGACAGACAGACAGACACCGGGTGACCAAGCTTTGGTGAATGAGGCCCGTAACCTTATTTTCAAAAAGAACTTTTATACCTTGACTTATACATAGAGGGAAATGAAAGATGCAAAGTTATACAGAGTCAGCCCAAACATTACATCTGATTTGTCTTTATTGAAACCAGGATTTTTTCTGCATACCTTTCCCATAAACAAAGTTGTGTACATTATCTTCTGGCCTTGGAGGCCTGTGAACATTTTATGACTATCTTTTGATAAAGGCTGTTGAACCAGAAAACTTATTTTCCCTTGAAATATTTTTTCTTATATTTCTAATCTATGTCAGCCTCAGAAAGGATTCAACAGAGTTACATTTCTCATGGAGGAAAGGTGCAGTGAGTTACAACAAAGAACGAACCAATTAGCTCAAAGGTCTGATATGGTTAATTTCAAGGCTATTGTTTGTTTTTCTTAAATTCCAAGTACATTAACTATTGCACTCCCAGGTGCACAGTGGATAAGGGATATGGAAACTTATCAGCAAGCATTGGCTCAACGGTGAAATCCTACACCAGCACTACACTAATAGTTTTTAACTCTTCGAAACGCTCTATATTTTTAGGCTTCCCGTANTTTTCTTAAATTCCAAGTACATTAACTATTGCACTCCCAGGTGCACAGTGGATAAGGGATATGGAAACTTATCAGCAAGCATTGGCTCAACGGTGAAATCCTACACCAGCACTACACTAATAGTTTTTAACTCTTCGAAACGCTCTATATTTTTAGGCTTCCCGTACCTCTCACAGTTGGGAGGCTGTGAATAATCACATGCGTAGCTGCAAGAGTCTGGATAAACCTGTCAGGCAAGCTAGAATGCTAACAGAAGGGGTTTGAATTGAAATATTCCTTTCATGTCCAAAAACCTTATTAGCTAGAGCCCTAAGTTGATTTTATCTAGAGAAAGATGGTCAGGGATAGCTTCCTGTTAATGTCAGAAGAGTTGGTGAAAGGCACAAAATAGTAAGACAGACAGATTCTGGTTTTGGGGTAGATGCTTGAGCAGGTCTAGGGAGTCTCTCGAATCCTGATCCGCCTTTGCCTGTCAGGACTTCTCCGCATGACCTTTGTCATGGGTGGGATCTCCCATGGTGGCTCCTGGAATCCTAATCTTTGTATATGCTTGTTATATTTTTTTTCCATCCTTTTGATGATAGCCATTCTAGTGAATGTGAGGTGGCATCTCACTGTCCATTCAGAAAGAGATCAGCCCTGGGATTTCTTTGGAAGGAATGATGCTAAAGCTGAAACTCCAGTATTTTGACCACCTAATGCGAAGAGTTGACTCACTGGAAAGAATCTGATGCTGGGAAGGATTGGGGGCAGGAGGAGAAGGGGATAACAGAGGATGAGATGGCTGGATGGCATCACTGACTCGATGGAGGTGAGTCTGAGTGAACTCTGGGAGATGGTGATGGACAGGGAGGCCTGGCGTGCTGCGATTCATGGGGTCGCAAAGAGTCGGACACGACTGAGCGACTGAATTGAACTGAACTGGATAATTACTGAGGTTGGGCACGTTTTTCTTCTGCTTACTGATCATATGGAAGAAGGTCTATTTAGATTCTTTCAGTTAAGTCGCTCAGTCGTGTCCGACTCTTTGTGACCCCATGAATCGCAGCACGCCAAGTCTCCCTGTCCACCAAAAACTCCCGGGGTTCACTCAGACTTAATCCATTGAGTTAGTGATGCCATCCAGCCATCTCATCCTCTGTCATCCCCTTCTCCTCCTGCCCCCAATCNCCAGGAGTTGGTGATGGACAGGGAGGCCTGGTGTGCTGCAGTTCATGGGATCGCAAAGAGTCGGACATGATTGAGTGACTGAGTTGAAGTGAACCAAACATGTATTTGAGACTTTGAGATGTCATTTTACTTTACCATCTTTTTATATTTTGGTATTTTCCCAAATAAACTTCAAATAATACCCTTACTTTATAGTGTATTTATTTTATAAAAAGTTTTATTTAAACTTCTTCATAATTTAGCAACTATATGTAAAATAGATAAAAGTATGTCCTCATCAGTTCAGTTCAGTTGCTCAGTTGTGTCTAACTATTTGTGACCCCATGGACTGCCGCAAGCCAGGCTTCCTTGTCCATCACCAACTCCCAGAGCTTACTCAAACTCATGTCCATTGAATTAGTTATGCCATCCAATCATCTCATCCTCTGTCATTCCCTTCTCCTCCAGCTTTCAATCTTTCCCAGCATCAGGATCTTTTCAAATGAGTCAGTTCTTTGCATCAGGTGGCCAAAGTATAGGAGTTTCAGCTTCAGTATCAGTCCTTCCCATGAATAGACAGGACTGATTTCTTTTAAGATGAACTGGTTGCATCTCCTTCCTGTCCACAGGACTCTCAAGACTCCTTCAACACCACAGTTCAAAAACATCGTTTCTTTGGCACTCAGCTTTTGTTAGGGTCTAACTCTCACATCTGTTTATGACTACTGGAAAAACCATAGCTTTCACTAGATGGACTTTGTTGGCAAAGTAATGTCTCTGCTTTTTAATATACTGTCTATGTTGGTCATAGCTTTTCCTCCAAGGATGAAGTGTCTTTTAATTTCATGGCTACAGTCACCATCTGCAGTGATTTTGGAGCCCCCAAAATAAAGTCTGTCACTGTTTCCACTGTTTCCCCATCTATTTGCCATGATGTGATGGGACCGGATGCCATGATCTTAGTTTTCTAATGTTGAGTTTTAAGCCAACTTTTTCACTTTCCTCTTTCACTTTCATCAAGAGGCTCTTTAGTCTGTCTTTGCTTTCTGCCATAAATCTTATGTCATTTGCATATCTGAGGCTATGAATATTTCTCCTGGCAATCTTGATTCCAGCTTGTGCTTCATCGAGGCCAGCATTTCTCATGATGTAATCTACATAAAAATTAAACAAGTGAGGTGACAATATACAGCCTTGATGTACTCCTTTCCCAGCTTGGAAACAGTCTGTTGTTCTATGTCCAGTTATAACTGTTACTTCTTGACCTGCATACAGATTTCTAAGGAGGCAGGTCAGGTGGTCTGGTATTTCCATCTCTTCAGAATTTTCCATGGTTTGTAGTGATTCACACAGTCAAAGGCTTTGGCATAGTTCATAGAGCAGAGTAGATATTTTTCTCAAACTCGCTTTTTATATGATCCAACATTGGATGTTGGCAATTTGATCTCTGGTTCCTCTGCCTTTTCTAAATCCAAGTTGAACATCTGGAAGTTCATGATTCACGTACTGTTGAAGCCTGGCTTGGAGAATTTTGAGCATTCCTTTTCTAGCATGTGAGATGAGTCTAATTGTGCAGTAGTCTGAGCATTCTTTGGCCTTGCTTTCCTTTGTGATTGGAATGAAAACTGACCTTTTCCAGCCCTGTGGTGACTTCTGAGTTTTCCCAAATTTGTTGGCATATTGAGTGCAACACTTTGACAGCATCATCTTCTAGGATTTTAAATAGTTTAACTAGAATTCTATCACCTCCACTAGCTTTGTTCATAGTGATGCTTCCTAAGGTCCACTTGACTTTTATTCCAGGGTGTCCGGTTCTAGGTGAATGATCACACCATCATGGTTATCTGGGTCATGAAGAACCTTTTTACATAGTTCTTCTGTGTATCTTTGTCAACTCTTCTTAATATCTTCTGCTTCTGTTAGGTCCATACAATTTTTGTACATAATTTAGCAACTACATGTAAAATAGATCAAATCATGTCTTCATACTCCAATGAAAATATTTGTTACCTCTCTCAATCATCTAAGAATTAAAATATGGCCTCCATTTTTCCAAAATCCCTCCAGTAATGAATTAATCTGAAATTTTACTTCATTTATAAAAGCTTACATGTAGCTAGATTTGTTAAAAAGTACATATATTTTGACAATATTTACTAAAGCTGGAAATAGGGCAAAATAATAAAAAAAAAAATCTTCCTGAAGGAGATATAATTGGCCAGACACTTTTTGAAATAAATATATCTACCATTTTAAAAAAAAGCTATTGCTATATTTATACTTATCAAAGCATAGGAGTATTTATGGATAAATTGTAGATAGATAATAGATTGACAATAGGTAGATGATTGATAGGTAGATTTATAGCTAGACAGATAAGACAATTTAGTCCTTAATATATGTTCTAAACTTATAAAATCATATGTAGTTCTTTAAAAGTTTCACATTATAGGAATATCTTCAAGTAGTTTCAAGAAAATTGAACGGAATTGAACAGATTAAACAACATTTGCAGAGTCAAAAGGTAAGTAACATTCTTACTGGATTGTGTCTATGTAAGTACTATTTCAAATTAGGCGACATTCNTCCTTAATATATGTTCTAAACTTATAAAATCATATGTAGTTCTTTAAAAGTTTCACATTATAGGAATATCTTCAAGTAGTTTCAAGAAAATTGAACGGAATTGAACAGATTAAACAACATTTGCAGAGTCAAAAGGTAAGTAACATTCTTACTGGATTGTGTCTATGTAAGTACTATTTCAAATTAGGCGACATTCCAGAATGATATATTCTGAAATCATTACTACTGGTCATAGTTAATATGGAATGAACAGTGCTGATTTTTCCTACTTATAATGAGTAGAAAATATTAATCAACTTTAACTATTTAAGGTGCCCTTGAAAATTTCAAATGATAACTTTGACATTTTATTGTTCATCTATAAGTCATAGAAATTTTCGTACTAATGATTTGTAACAGTGAAAAGTCAGCACTCCCCACTCAAAATAATGATAATAAAAAGAAACAAATGAACAAAAATAACCTCTATTTCCAAAATAAGTTAAATACATGAAATTATGTAGCTTTGGTTTTGTGAATATATTGATAATTATGTCAATCTTTCGGAGAAGGAGATGGCATCCCACTCCAGTACTCTTGCCTGGAAAATCCCATGGACAGAGGAGCCAGGTGGGCTGCATCCCATGGGTTCGCGAAGAGTTGGGCACGACTGAGCAATTCCCTTTCACTTTTCACTTTCATGCACTGGAGAAGGAAATGGCAACCCACTCCAGTGTTCCTGCCTGGAGAATCCCAGGAATAGGGGAGCCTGGTGGGCTGCCGTCTATGGGGTCACACAGAGTCGGACACGACTGAAGTGACTTAGCAGCAGCAGCATGTCAATCTTTACCATTTGTTTTGAGTCTGCAAGGTTACGCATGCAAGGATGACAGCTTTTATTTTAAATTTGGGATGAATTGCTCCTTATATCGGAGAAGGCGATGGCGTCCCACTCCAGTACTCTTGCCTGGAAAATCCCATGGACGGAGGAGCCTCGTGGGCTGCAGTCCATAGGGTCGAAAAGAGTCGGACACGACTGAGCGACTTCACTTTCACTTTTCACTTTCATGCATTGGAGAAGGAAATGGCAACCCACTCCAGTGTTCTTCCCTGGAGAATCCCAGGAATGGGGGAGCCTGGTGGGCTGCTGTCTATGGGGTCGCACAGAGTCGGACACGACTTAGCAGCAGCAGCTCCTTATATCAGGTCATGACCTGTTTTATCACTATTAGTAATATTTGACTTTAGGTTTGATTTTTCTGATAATTCTTTTGGCAAACCTTGTTTTAAAAAAGTATTTGCCGTGTACCTTTTATTTAACTTTTTATTTTGAGATCATTATAGAATCACAGAAGAGTGTTACCTACCAGTCAGAGAGTGATTGTAAAGGGAGACAGGGAGGATACCTGTGGTTTTAATGTTTCATTTCCTAACTAACTGATCTGCATACTGACAATTTATCCACTTCCATTAATTATCCTAAAACAAAAAAATAAATATGTCCATCCTTTTTTTTTTTTCTGATGTGTACTTGACAACATATGATATTACTTTTGGTTGTTCTTCATGTCATCAGATAGTTGTCTGACTGCTCTGTAGCAGTGAGCTTTAGGTTTGAAGACACAAAGGCTTTGCTCAAAGCCCTGGAGAATTGTTATTGTTTGCCTTCTTTTTCTGATAAAGCTATAACATCTCAGTCCCTTGATCTAAGATCCATTGGAGAAGGAAATGGCAACCCACTCCAGTATTCTTGCCTGGAGAATTCCATGGATAGAGACGCCTGGTAGGTTATAGTCCATGGCTTTGCAAAGATTCGGATACTGACTGACTAACACTTTCTTTAATTTTCATTCAAATTTTGTCTATGGGCAGACATGTAAATGCCATTTACTATGTAACAGGCATGAGAACAATCAGCCTAAGTATGGAATTATAACAACAAGCTTACAAGTTACTGCTACTACTGATCTTGGGTGGCCTCTGCCTGAAACGGTTTGGAGTTGGATCTGGGTTCCTAACCAGAGACTGGGCTGGGTTGCAAAGGTGAAAGCACCAGATCACTAGACCAGTGATCAGTGACAAGGGCCCTGGCCCTTCAGCTTTACAGGAAAGAATTTTTGCAAAGACAGAAAGTAGTGAAGTGAGTAAAGTATTTATTAAGAGGAAAAAGAATATAGGATGTGTAGATAGACACAGGGGCAGACTCAGAGGGAGAGACCCTGAGTCATATCCTCACGGCAGTTAAATTGCTTATATGGAGCATTTATCCAGTTTTCCTTTGGCCAATCATTTTGATTTGCCTGGTTCACAGTTCATATTTGTATATCTCAGTATCAGGATCCTTCCATGTGCACACACGCATCTCTTAGCCAAAATGGATTCTACCATAAAGGCGTATGGGTAGAAAATCTCTTGACATCACTCCCCCTTTGACCTCCAAGGAGCCTTTCTGTGCACATGTGGTCAGCGAGTTCTCCTGACTTTGGGAATGAGAAGTATGCAGTATGGGCAGGGCCCAGCTGCCTCACTTAATTGGCCTGCTATTATTTTACCTAGTTTCAGTCCGTAGGGAATGAATCTCCAATTGCTTTACTCTGGTGGGGGTGGACATTCTACACCCTGCCTCACTACTACTATCATTATTATCATTAGCCAATTTAATAAGAGAGGAGTGAGGCACAAAGATATTAAGCAATTTGACCATTTTATATGGTGCTGGTATCACAAGGACCAGCTCTCTGTACCTACAGTCCCATTCAATGAGCAGCTGATTCTTTTAGTTGCCCTCTTTGTTTTAGCTAAGAATGCCGTTGATGAGGGAAAAAAGTGTTTCATCCAAATTCATAGGAACCTAAGGTAAGACATCAGAATATTTATTTAAGCACTAAAAGACTTCAATAATCTATAAAACAATTGGAGATGACTGTACATGAAAAGAGACGAACCATATTTTGCTAGTTCTTGTGCACTTTCTAATGCACAGCTTCAGAGATCTCATAAAGCTGTTATTCCCAGTATATCCAGAAATTCTCACAAATTTGTCATAAAGCCTCAATGTTTTGTTTCATTGCTTAGTTACGCCCAGTTCTCTGCGACCCTTTGGACTGCAGCCCGCCAGATTCCCCAGTCTGTGGGATTCTCCAGGCAAGAACAATGGAGCGGATTGCCATTTCCTTCTCTGTAAAGCCTCAAACATAACCTTATATTCCTAGGCTGCAAACACTAATTATACACAAGCTGAGTGCACGAGGGATCATTTTCCAGGCACTAGTATTTTCAAAACAAAGAGCTCAGGATGCTGTAGAAAGTAATAATAATAGTGATAGTAATAACAACATCGGCAAGAACAATAATACAATAGCATCAGAGGGTTAAAAGAAGAAAGTTTTCCCCTTTATTAGACTATTTATTGGCGGGAATGTAAATCAGTGCAGTGACTGTGGAAAACAGTATGGAGGTTTCTCAAAAAACTAAAACTAGAACTACCATAGGACCCAAAAATGCTACTCCTGGGTACATATCCAAAAAACAAACAGACAAACACACTGATTTAAAAAGATACCTGCACCCTACTGCTCATAGCAGCAAGATTTACAATTTCCAAGACATGGAAGAACCTAAGAGTTCATCAACAGATTAATGGACTAAGGTGTTGTGTATACATACATATGCATACACACAATGGAATACTACTTAGCTGTAAAAAGCAACAAAATGTTGCCACTTGCAGCAACATGGATGGAACTGCAGGCATTATGCTAAGTGGCATAAGTCAGAGAAAAATAAATAGTATATGATATCACCTATATGTGAAGTCTAAAAAATACAACAAACTAGTGTGCTAGTCACTCAGTCGTGTCCAACTTTGCAACTCCATGGACTGTGGCTCCCCAGGCTCTTTTGTCTAGGGAATTCTCCAGGCAAAATACTGAAATGGGTTGCCATTCCTTTCTCCAGGGGTTCTTCCTAACCTAGGGATCAAACCTCTGTCTCCTGAAGTGCAGGCAGATTCTTTACCATCTGAGCCACCAGGGAACTAATGGTAAAAAAAAAAAAAAAAAAAGGAAACAGACTCACAGACATAGAGAAAGATTTATGGTTGCCAAGGGTGAGGGGGAGTGGAAGAGGGATGGATTGGGAGTTTAGGGTTAGCAGGTGCAAACTATTATATATAGAATGGATAAACAACAGGTCCTACTGTATACATAGGGAACTATAGTCAATGTCCTGTGATAAACCATACAGAGAAGAATAAGAAGAATGTACATATATGTATAACTGAATCACTTTGCTGTACAACAGCAATTAATACACAACATTATAAGTCAACTACACTTTAATAAACTAAATTTTTTAAATAGAGTAAATAAAATATAAAAATTAAAGGACAGAATAGAAGAATACATGAGCACAGGTGAGAGTCTTCCTTGAGACTTCAAGAATAAACAGAGGAGCTTGTTGCTGGTGCTGAGGTTGTGCCAGTAGTAGACCCAATGAAACAAGTATGGTGCTGCTGCTAAGTTGCTTCAGTTGTGTCCGATAACTCTCTGTGACCCCACAGACGGCAGCCCACCAGGCTCCCCCATCCCTGGGATTCTCCAGGCAAGAACACTGGAGTGGGGTGCCATTTCCTTCTCCAGTGAGTGAAAGTGAAAAGTGAAAGTGAAGTCGCTCAGTCGTGTCCAACCCCTAACGACCCCATGGACTGCAGCCTACCAGGCTCCTCTGTCCATGGGATTTGCCAGGCAAGAGTACTGGAGTGGGTTGCCATTGCCTTCTCCAGAAACAAGTATAACCATGCCAATGTAATCATGTTTGAGTCTAGAGATGCTTAAGCACCTTGTTTACTTGGCCCTCAGCATCTTATTTACTCCTTTCTCTGTCTCCTCTCCACAGATACGTAAAATCTCAATAAGTATTATATTGTATATGCATGTACAGGTATATTGCTTTAGACATGTACATTCCTGAGCTATTTACATTATTACTGCAAAGATGCTCTTCAGACATCTGTTTGCTACTAACAGCTTACTTAATATTTTTTTATGTCTTTCAAGAGTCCTTGCAGAGCAGTTAATCATATGTAAAGTATTTTCATACACTGGGGATCTTTATAAAATTAATACTTCTCTGGAATGGAAACAACCATGTTACTTTTGAAATAGTGAACTTTTTTAGTGTTTGTGAATTGGAAATCGAGTGATTTCTCTTTTGGCCAGGAGGAAATCCTCATCCACCTGTAGCTATTCTGGGCTGAAACTGTCAACTGGAAAGAGAGAAGAACTGTGAAAGTCACAAAGGAGTCTGATGATGGGGAGGGGTGTGTTGAGTTGTGCCCAGAAAGGACAGAGGTGAGATGTAAACTCTTCTGGCTTTATTTTTAAGGTTGGCATTTCGAGTAAAAGAGAAACTGGCCTCCTGAGAGAGAGTTTTCTGAGTACAAGTTCCTGGCACACTTCCTGCCTTCGTTCCTATTCTTGTTTAATCTCTCTATCAGGAGTCTCAAATGCCACAGGAGAGATGAAACCCATTACTCTTAGCCTTGGAAAAGCAAGACGAATTATAGTAGAGTGAAGTAAATAAAAACACCATCCTTCTCTTTCAACGTCAAAATTGAACAAGTCTGATTCCACCCTTAGTTTCCACCCAGAAGTTCTTAAAAGGAGTAAAACCTCTCATCATGGAGGCTTTAATAACATCAAAAGTTTCTGTAGGAACCAATTTTGGAAAGATAGGACTTAGAAAAGGTACTGAATTCCTCAGTTGAAAGGCCACTGTTAAAATGGATTAATGATTTTTGTTGTGGAAGTGCTTCTGGCTCTCAGGGATCATTACCAAGCAATAGAAACCATTTCCTGCCATGACAGAGTCCTGGGGTAACATGGGTGATAATCAATCTGCTCTCAGATGCAGGAACTGCCAACCTTTGTAGGAAAGTAAGGGCACTCACCTCATGCCAGCAGCTATACATGACTTTATATATGGACATTGGTGCCAGGTGAGGTCGGTACAGCCTGAAGCCTTTAGAAATAGCTTCCACGACTTGCAAATTTGACCGATTTTCAAAAGGCATTTTTCCTTCTGAGAAAACTTCCCACATCAAAACTCCTGAAAATAAAACACATAAAAATAAGAGATTAGAGAGAGGTGGTTACTTGGAACTGAATGAGCTGTTTCCAATTACAAGGCATTATTTCCCTCCTGCAGCCATGGGGTTACAGTCATCCAGAATGACTGCAGTTCTAGCCAGGAAGTAGATCCTGTGCTTCTTAGGTTTTGAACTGAATATATTCCAAGGGAAAACAATTCCTTCCCTTTTCTGTTGGTCCTGACTGCCTCCTTATTGGAAGAAAATGCTGGCAGCATCTTTAATTCAAAGTACTTTTCATGTCTCCACACCCTGACATCAATGAAATGTTCTACCATTCCCTAGAAAATGACAATATTGTGTAATCCCCTGCTGCCTGCTAAGGCCAGGAAAACTCCTGACCAGGAGGCATGCATTTCCCTCTTTCCACTGAAAGACTGCTGAGTAGAGTCCCGGAAAATCTGGCAGGGGTTCTGTTTATATAAGCAGGTGTTCTGTTTATATAAGCAGGTGTTCAAAACTCATTGATGATTGATGAAGCTCCTTCAAGTCTCTCAATTTGAGTTCATTTAATTATTCACTTATTCTACAAATATGTATTATGTGTTGATCAGACTCCACCCTTATGTTAGAGCCACAGAATTAAGATTGAAACNGGAAGAATGGAAGGCCAATATAAGGACAGAGGGGGAAAAGGTTATTATGGAATTATATGAAATCATGTATGTGAAACTTTTAAAAACTATAGAAAATTTAAAGAATTCTGTTTCAATTAAGAAAAAGATAAATGCTAGAGTTGTTTAAAACATTTTAAAAAAAGGAGTAACAGCTTTACAGAAGAGTCATAAGTATAAACAACTTCAAACTTCAAGTTAACCTTTCTTTTAAATTCCATCTCTATCCAGATGTAATATTTTCTTCTACAAAAAATTCAGATTGATCAAAAAGTACTACAAGTACCATGTGTGAAATAGATACCTAGTGGTAAGCTGCTCTATGGCACGGGGAGCTCAGCTCGATGCTCTGTGATGACCTAGAGGGATGGCAAAGAGGCTCAAAAGGGAGGGGACATATGTATGCTTAGACCTGATTCACACTATAGAGCAAGAACTAACACACAGTACAAAGCAGTTGAACTCCAATTTAAAAAAAATTTAAAGTAGAAAGTAAGCATATACTCATCTATACAAATAAGGTCAAAGGCTTTATCAATCTTCCTCAATGTTGCATAGTAATAATAATTATTATGTAAAAAAATAATTTTAATACACTGTTTATTAAACATTGGGTTCAAAAAACTATGAATGCTAGATTTT
Organism: Neotragus moschatus; assembly: GCA_006410615.1. Taxonomy (NCBI): domain Eukaryota; kingdom Metazoa; phylum Chordata; class Mammalia; order Artiodactyla; family Bovidae; genus Neotragus; species Neotragus moschatus. Next base: position 227,542 of record SJYA01002519.1, on the reverse strand, counting down.
AAATATTAAGTAATAACTATAAACATTGGCACGATAGTACCAGTTTTCTAGATAAAATTGGTGTTGATATCTATGTTCTAGTAAGGGGTGCTCTAGACTTTAAAAGATAATAGAATGAAAGAAATCAATAGTCATAATAAAATCATATAGCTAGGTGTTTCTGAAGAATGCCATGAACCAAGATCTCTTGTTTACCTGTGTATGTGATAGTCTCTTAGTCACACCCAACTCTTTATTACCCCATGGAGGAGCCTGCCAGGCTTCTCAATCCATAGGTTTTTCCAGGCAAGAATACTGGAATGGATTGCCATTTTCTTCTCCTGGGGATCTTCCCACCCAAATATTGAATCTGGGTTTTCTGTATTAAACACAGATTTTTACCATCTGAGCCACCATATATTCACCTGTATGGATCACTGTATTCATGCAAGGTCATTGAGTCACTTGTCTTTCTATGAATCAGGTTTGTTGCACTGGTTGAATATTTACTGACTGTGTATTGTACAAAAGCACAACCCCTGAAGGTAAGATAGCACAGCTGCCCCCAAGTTGGCTCTACTTTTGTAAACTTATACCACAAGCTCCAAGAGGGTAGGAGATGATGCCAGGCAGTCCAGTATTAGTGTGAGAGTAACCTTAATCTGGGCTTCTCTGGTGGCTCAGACTGTAAAGAACCTGCTTGCAATGTAGGAGACCCTAGTTCAATCCCTGGGTTGGGAAGATCCCCTGGAGAAGGGAATCAGATATCCACTCCAGTATACTTACCTGGAGAGTCCCATGGACAAAGGAGCCTGGCTGGCTACAGTCCATGGGGTCTCAAAAAGTTGGACACAACAGAGCGACTAACACACACACAACCTTAATCTTGACCACTTACAGGATGGGACAAACTCTGAAGTGAGTTATGCAGGAGAGGAAAAAAAGTTGCCAACAGATGAGAAAAGTTCCTCTTAATAGCAAAAGAAATTTGGGGTAGAAATCATAGGGTTAATCAAAAAGATAGTGTTAGTGGGGAGAAAATGGTAGTCTGCTTTAAAAGAGAGTTCCAGATTTTCCCTTCCTTCCTACTGTACTAGTTTACTCAGTGAGATAATGACAAACCTAGACAGCATATTAAAAAGCAGAGACATTACTTTGCCTACAAAGGTCCATAGAGTCAAAGTTATATTTTTTCCCAGTAGTCATGCATGGATGTAATACCTGGAAAATATAAAAGGCTGAATGCCAGAGAATTGATGCCTTTAAACTTTGGTGCTGGAGAAGACTCTTGAGAGTCCTTTGGACTGCAATGAGATCAAATGTTTAGGTCAGTCCTAAAGGAAATCAGTCCTGTATATTCATTGGAAGGACTGATGCTGAGGCTAAAGCTCCAATACTTTGGCCACCTGATGCAAAGAGCTGACTCACTGGAAAAGATCTTGTTGTTAGGAAAGATTGAAGGCTGGAGGAGAATGGGATGACAGAGAATGAGATCATTGGATGGCATCACTGACTCAATGGATATGAGTTTTAGGAAGATCTGGGAGATGGTGAAGGACAGAGAAGCCTGGCATGCTGCAATCCGTGGGGATGCAAAGAGTCAGACACAACTGAACAACTGAACAGCAGTAGTGATATACAGGGCCAGCTATCCACAGAGCCCTTCTGCAGAGGGTGGAATACTTATCATGATTAAGGAAGCACGTGAGGCTCTACACTGTGCCTTCTGAGGGTCTGTTCTCTTTCTGACTCTTCCACCCGAGATTGCAATCAAATCCCATCCTGAGCAGGCTTGAGTATTCTAGCTCCAGAGAGGATCTAGCTTAGATTTGGCTCCAACTCTTGAGAAACATTCTTTCCTTCTCATCTTAGCCTTTTTCTTTCTGGAGCTCTCTATCTATGCTGCCCCATGTGAAACAGGGAACTACAGGGCAGAGATAGAAACAAGGCACCAGAAGTGTGCTAGGCCAACTCTTAAGGAAGTTCCTAGAGCAGTCTGGAGTCTCCTCAGGAGAGAAGAATCTGTTCCTCAGTTGCTGAGAAGGCTGACATATGATCTTCATGCATCACCCTCTTTGAGGACTGCTTTAGCTAAAAAGTGGCTTCCCAGGTGGCTCAAATGGTAAAGTGTCTGCCCGCAATGAGGAAGACCTGGGTTTGATCCTTGGGTCAGGAAGATCCCCTGGAGAAGGAAATGGCAACTTACTCCAGTACTCTTCCCTGGAAAATTCCATGGATGGAGCAGTCTGGTAGGTTACAGTCCATTGGGTCACAAAGAGTCAGACACGACCGAGCAACTTCACTTCCCTTCACTTTCACTTCAGCTAAGAAAGCTGCCCTGCTCAAAGTTCTACCTCCTTCATCATCAGCTCACATTCCCAAAAACTCATCCCTACTAAATAGAACTCTCTGAAAGGCCAGCCTAGCTCCAGAGCACGCCATGGGTGTGCCCCATGGGTCAGCCAAGGTTGTCATCATAGCTCAGTTTCTCCCTCCGTCCAATCCTACTTCCTTCTTATCCCTCTGACAATGCGATATCAATGCTCAGTGAATGTCCTGCTCATTTTTTTAAAGCAAAGGCCATCCTCAGTGAATGTCCTGCTCATTTTTTAAAGCAAAGGCCATTCTTAGCTTGTAAACTAAACAAAAACAGGCAACACTTAGATTTAGTACATGGCTATAGCTTGCCAACCATTGTTTCATAGCCCCTTTTAGGAATTAAGTCAACTTTGGGAATCTTAATATGAACTTATGTCATGTAACACTCTTTTTTTTCTTCTTCTTAATTTTATTTATTTAGTCTTCTTTTTTTTTTTTTTTTTTTGGTGGAGAAGGCAATGGCAACCCACTCCAGTACTCTTGGCTGGAAAATCCCATGGACAGAGGAGCCTGGTAGGCTGCAGTCCATGGGGTCGCTAAGAGTCACCATGACTGAGCAACTTCACTTTCACTTTCATGCATTGGAGAAGGAAATGGCAACCCACTCCAGTGTTCTTGCCTGGAGAATCCCAGGGACGGGGGAGCCTGGTGGGCTGCCATCTATGGGATCGCACAGAGTGGGACACGACTGAAGTGACTTAGCAGTGGCAGCAGCAGCAGTCTTTTTTGGCTGTGCTGGGTCTTCATTACTATGTTCAGGCTTTTTCTAGTTGCAGTGAGTGGGGTCTACTCTTTCTTCTTCATGGGATGGGATGCTCACTGTGGTGGCTTCTATTGTTGCAGAGCACAGGCTCTAGGCACATGGGCTTAGTTGTTCCAAGGCATATGGGATCTTTCCAGACTAGGGATCAAATCTATGTCCACTGCATTAGGCAGGCAGATTCGTAACCACTGGACCCCTACTGAAGTCCTGTGACACCCATTTCTAAAGTTAAAATGCTTAAGCTAAACATGCTTACATTAAGTCATTGATGAGCAACTCAATAATGCCACCAACCCAAAAATATTAGGCAAAACCATTCAGAAGAACAAAAACACTCTTACTCTCTACTCTGTATTTTTCCATGAAATAAAAGGAAGACTTTGGTATGTGGTTTGAGGCTCAAAAATTCTTGAAATTATGTTATCAGTCTCTTGGCAGAGAAGAACATTATCAACAATTAGATGTGAAAGTTTGGAGCTGTGATCAAGAATGGTTTTCTACAATTTTCTCACTTTGAGTTTCATAGATCTAGCAGCAGTCTTTGGAAGGAATGTAGAATATCACAATCATTTGTGATTTATCTTGGAAATAAGCTACATGGAAATGATTCACTGAATCCATTCATCAAGAGACCTAGTATCTGCTCAGTGGCAGTTGTGACCTCCGGCCAACATTCCACCACCCTCTTCTTCAACCAGTCTGTGATGAAAACGGACATTAACACCCCAAGGGCTTCCTCTCTTCATCTCAGAGTTGCAGAAGAATCTGCAACAGGGACTATCACCTTAAGGGCTGGGTACTCAAGAATGTTTGTAGAATGAATTATTGTGAATGAATGAATACATGAGGGACTCAGAAAAGATCCTCCAGCGGAACTGTCTCAACTTTGATTTTGTTGTTCAAGTCCTCATCAGGATTCAGTGTAAACTGTGACCAGAAAATGCTTTTGTTAATGGGTACTTGATGTTATCACCTAGTCAGTCAGCCTTAAATGAAAATAGAATGTTCACTTTTCAAATTCTAATTAATTTCATATTAAAATGATTTTATTTCATATAATAGGAGAAATAGCTCAGGATGATGCAGAAAATAATAATAATGATAACAATAACATTAGCAAGAATAATAACACTCTAGCAATAGTGTCTGGGGGAAGGGAGAAATTGTTCTTCTGTGTTAGAAAATCTGCTAAGCTTACTATATTTTTCATTATCTCACTATATTTCATAATAATAACATTAATGGAGGAGAACTATTCATATCCACTTTTAATGGGCCCAGGACCAGTCTGAAGGGAAATTTAGCAACTTGTTCAAGATCCCACATATACTCAACTGCAGACTTGACATTTGAATTGACCCTTACTTAATATCAGAATCTGTTTACTTAGAACACTTTATTTTTTAGAATACTTTATTTTGTATTATAAGTACTCAAAAGGTTCCAAAAGTAAAGTTGCCTAGGCGCTAACATTTATAGAGCTTTAAAGAGAATATTTTTTTGTTCTTATACATGAACTACTCCTCCAACAATAAGTATTCATCTAAAGCTATAAAAAAAAAAAAAAAACTTTATTGTAGCATCCAGAAATCTAGTGAAGATTTGTTACTTATGGCAAAGACAGCTGAGTGCTCTCAATTAATGGTCTCCTCTTCATTATCATAATATAGGGTTGGCCAAGAAGTTCATCTGACCAGGGCAAAATTTGTGTTCAACCCTATATTAGAGCTTCTGATTTCAGTTTGGCTACTGCTTGCTGTTTTTGATTCTCTGAAATGCCTGTGAATGATAAAGGGGAGAGGCAACCTGAGGAGCCAGAGAGACTTGAGATAGAAATTTAGGTTTGACATTTATGAACTCAGAGAGAGAAGGAAGAAGGACTGAGTAGAAAGAGCTTTGGACTGTGGTGTGGCTCTAAGAAATATTTACCCTCCATCAAAGACTGTCTTTTAGAAAAGTCCCGTGTTGGGCAGGAATGCCGGACTCTAAGATGCTCTCTACAAATAAGCCAAGGAGAGCATGGCTTTATTTTCAACAATGTGGAGGTTCCCAAATTTGTGGTAAGTGAGAACCAGTAGGTATTTCTCTCTTAAAGGGAAATTCAAGTGCTGCATTCTTTTTTGTTGTTGTTTAAAATTTATTTTATTAAAGTATAGCTGATTTGCAATGTTGTGTTAATTTTGCTGTATAGGAAAGTGACTTGGTTAAAACCATATATACATTTTTTCCCAGGTTTTATTATGGCTTATCACAGGATATTAAATAGAGCAAGCGGTGCATTCTTAAGACTCTTACAAGTACCACACAGGTACCCAGTCATCTGTGATTTTAAGTATGCTCATATAATTAAGATTTAACTAATGGGACTGGAAAGCAAAAGTAGGAAGTCAAGAGCTACATGGAGTAACAGGCAAGTTTGGCATTGGAGTACAAAATGAAGCAGGGAAAAGGCTCACAGAGTTTTGTGAAGAGAACACACTGGTAACAGAAAACACCCTCTTCCAACAACACAAGAGATGACTCCACAAATGGACATCACCAGATGGTCAATAATGAAATCAATCGGATTATATTCACTGCAGTTGAAGATGGAGAAGCTCTATTCAGTCTAGTTCAGTTTAGTCGCTCATTCATATCCGACTCTTTGTGACCCCATGGACTGCAGCATGCTAGGCCTCCCTGTCCATCACCAACTCCCAGAGTTTACCCAAACTTTTGTCCATTGTGTCGGTGATGCCATCCAACCATCTCACGTGTCCACTTCTCCTCGTGCCTTCAATCTTTCCCAGCATTAGGGTCTTTTAAAATGAGTCAGCTCTTCACATCAGGTGGATAAAGGTTGGAGTCTTAGCTTCAACATCAGTCCTTCCAATAAACACTGAGGGCTGGTCTCCTTTAGGATGGACTGGTTGGATCTCCTTGAAGTCCAAAGGACTCCCAAGAATCTTCTCCACACCACAGTTGAAAAGCATCAATTCTTTGGTGCTCAGCCTTCTTCACAGTCCAACTGTCACATCCATACATGACCACTGGAAAAACCATAGCCTTGATTAGATGGACCTTGATTGGTAAAGTAATGTCTCTGCTTTTTAATATGCTGTCGAGGTTGGTCATAATTTTCCTTCCAAGGAGTAAGTGTCTTTTAATTTCATGACTGAAGTTGCATGTGTAGTGATTTTGGAGCCCCCAAAAATAAAGTCTGACACTGTTTCCACTGTTTCCCCATCTATTTGCATGAAGTGATGGGACCGGATGCCATGATCTTCGTTTTCTGAATGTTGAGCTTTAAGCCAAATTTTTCACTCGCCTCTTTCACTTTCATCAAGACCATCTTTTAGTTCTTCTTCACTTTCTGCCATAAGGGTGGTGTCGTCTGCATATCTGGGGTTATTAATATTTTTCCCAGCCATCTTGATTGCAGCTTGTGCTTCATCCAGCTCAGCATTTCTCATGATGTATTCTACATGTAAGTTAAATAAGCAAGGTGACAATATACAGGCTTGATGTACTCCTTTTCCTATTTGGAACCAGTCTTCCTATTTGAAAGCTCTATGAAATAGATGAGGAAACAGTGGAAACAGCATCAGACTTTACTTTTTGGGGCTCCAAAATCACTACAGATGGTGACTGCAGCCATGAAATTAAAAGATACTTACTCCTTGGAAGAAAAGTTATGACTAACCTAGATAGCATATTCAGAAGCAGAGACATTACTTTGCCAACTAAGGTCCATCTAGTCAACGATATGGTTTTTCCAGTGGTCATGTATGGATGTGAGAGTTGGACTGTGAAGAAGGCTGAGCACCGAAGAATTGATGCTTTTGAACTGTGATGTTGGAAAAGACTCTTGAGAGTCCCTTGGACTGCAAGGAGATCCAACCAGTCCATTCTGAAGGAGATCAGCCCTGGGATTTCCTTGGAAGGAATGATGCTAAAGCTGAAACTCCAATACTTTGGCCACCTCATGCGAAGAGTTGACTCATTGGAAAAGACTGTGATGCTGGGAGGGATTGGGGGCAGGAGGAGAAGGGGACGACCGAGGATGAGATGGCTGGATGGCATCACTGACTCGATGGACGTGAGTCTGAGTGAACTCCTGGAATTAGTGATGGACAGGGAGGCCTGGCATGCTGCGAATCATGGGGTCGCAGAGTCAGATATGACTGAGCGATTGAACTGAACTGATACAGTCAGCAAAAACAAGACTGGGAGCTGACTGTGCTTCAGATCATGAGCTCTGTATTGCAAAATTCAGACTTAAATTTAAGAAAGAAGGAAAAACCACCAGATCATTCAGGTATGACCTAAATAAAATCCCTTACAATTATACAGAGGAAGAGACAAGTAGATTCAAGGGATTAGATCTCTAACAGACAGATTGCCTGAAGTTCAATGGATGGAGGGTCACAACACTATACAGGAGGCAGTGATCAAAACCTTCCCAGAGAAAAAGGAATGCAAAAAGGCAAAGTGGTTTTCTGAGGAGGCCCTACAGATAGCTGAGAAAAGAAGAGAAGCAAAGGAGAAAAGGAAAGATATATCCATCTGAATGCAAAGTTCTGACGAATAGCAGGGAGAGATAAGAAAGCACTCAGTGATAAATGCAAAGAAATAGAGAAAAACAATAGAATTATTAGAAAGACTAGAAATCTCTTCCAGAAAATTAGAGATACCAGGGGAACTTTTCATGCAAAGATGGGCACAATAAAGGACAGAAATGGTAAGGACCTAACAGAAGCAGAGAATATTAATAAGAGGTGGCAAGGATACACAGAAGAATTATACAAAAAAGATCTTAATGACCCAGATAACCACGATGGTGTGATCACTCACCTAGAGCCAGACATCTTAGAGGAGGAAACCAAGTGGTCCTTAGGAAGCATTACTGCAAACAAAGCTAGTGAAGGTGATGGAATTCCAGTTGAGCTATTTCAAATCCTAAAAGATATTGATTTGAAAGTGTTACACTCAATACACCAGCAAATTTGGAAAACTCAGCCATGGACACAGGGCTGGAAAAGTCAGTTTTCATTCCAGTCCCAAAGAAAGACAAGGCCAAACAATGTCCAAACTATCACACAAATTGCACTCATCTCACATACTGGCAAAGTAATACTCAAAATTCTCCAAGCTAGGCTTCAACAGTACATGAACCAAGAACCTCCAGATATTCAAGCTGGATTTAGAAAAGACAGAGGAACCAGAGACCAAATTGCCAACATCCTTTGGATCATAGAAAAAGCAAGAGATTCCATAAAAAAAAAAAATCTACTTCTGCTTCATTGATTATGCTAAAGCCTTTGACAGTGTGGATCACAACAAATTGTGGGAAACTCTTCAAGAGATGGGAATACCAGACCACCTAACCTGCCTTTGAGAAATCTGTATGCGAGTAAAAAAGCAACTGTTAGAACCTGATATGGAACAATGGACTGGTTCTGAATTGGGAAATGATTGCTTCAAGGCTGTATATTGTCACCCTACTTATTTAATTTCTATGCAGAGTAAATCACGTGAAATGCCAGGTTGGATGAAGCACAAGTGGGAATCAGGATTGCAGGGAGAAATATCAATAACCTCAGATATGCACATAGTACCACGCTATGGCAGAAAGTGAAGAGAAACTAAAGAACCTGTTGATGAAAGTGAAAGAGGAGACTGAAGAAGATGACGTCAAACTCAACAATCAAAAAATAAAGATTATGGTGTCTTTTTCCATCACTTCATGGCAAATAGATGGGGAAACAATGGAAACATTGACAAACTATTTTATTGGGCTCCAAAATCACTGCAGATGGTGACTGAAGCCATGAAATTGAAAGATGCTTGTTTCTTGGAAGGAAAGCTGTGACAAAACTAGACAGCATACTAAAAAGCTTAGACATTTCTTTGCTGACAAAGATCGATATAGTTAAGTTTATGATTTTTCCAGTAGTCATGTATGGATATGAAAGTTGGACCATAAAGGAAGCTGTACCTAAAGAATGGGTGCTTTTGAACTGTGATGTTGGAGAAGACTCTTGAGAGTCCGTTGGACTTAAAAGAAATCAAACCAGTCATTCCTAAAGCAAATCAGTCCTGAATATTCATTGGAAGGACTGACACTGAAGCTGAAGCTTCAATACTTTGGCCAACTGATGCAAAGAGCTGACTCATTTGAAAAGACCCTGTTGCTGGAAAAGATTGAATGTAGGAGGAGAAGGGAATGTAATGGTGGACGGCATCACCAGCTTGATGGACATAAATTTGAGTAAGCTCCGGGAGCTGAGGATGGACTGGAAGCCTGGCGTGCTGCAGTTCATGTGGCTGCAAAGAGTCAGACACATTGAGCAACTGAACTGAACCGAATTGTGCATGAAGTAAAGTGATGTCTGCAATGCTTATCTGTACCCTTAACCCCTTCCTCCATTGTCAGTCTGCATCATGTTCAAAGTAACAAATCATCTCCAGTAATGTGAGGGAGACTGGAGAAAAAAGACAGAAGAAAGCAGGGTCCATGAGTAACTGAGGATATTCATCACAGCACTTTATTATGAAGAAAAAGAAAACTCTATATTCATTAAAAATATTATAGGGTTCTATGACATAAATTGAAGAGGAACTAAAGAGCCTCCTGCTGAAAGTGAAAGAGGAGAGTGAAAAAGTTGGCTTAAATCTCAACATTCAGAAAACGAAGATCATGGCATCCAGTCCCATTACTTCATGGGAAATAGACCGGGAAACAGTGGAAACAGTGTCAGACTTTATTTTTCTGGGCTCCAAAAATCACTGGAGATGGTGACTGCAGCCATGAAATTAAAAGACGCTTACTCCTTGGAAGAACAGTTATGACCAACCTAGATAGCATATTCAAAAGCAGAGATATTACTTTGCCAACAAAGGTCCATCTAGTCAAGGCTATGGTTTTTCTAGTAGTCATGTATGGATGTGAAAGTTGGACTGTGAAGAAGGCTGAGCACCGAAAAACTGATGCTTTTGAACTGTGGTGTTGGAGAAGACTCTTGAGAGTCCCTTGGACTGCAAGGAGATCCAACCAGTCCATTCTGAAGGAGATCAGCCCTGGGATTTCTTTGGAAGGAATGATGCTAAAGCTGAAGCTCCAGTACTTTGGCCACCTCATGGGAAGAGTTGATTCATTGGAAAAGACTGTGATGCTGGGAGGGATTGGGGGCAGGAGGAGAAGGGGACAACCGAGGATGAGATGGCCGGATGGCATCACTGACTCAATGGACATGAGTCTGAGTGAACTCCTGGAATTGGTGATGGACAGGGAGGCCTGGTGTGCTGCAATTCATGGGATCGCAAAGTCAGACATGACTGAGCGACTGAACTGAACTGAACTGATGACATAAAACTGAAATGTAACCTTAACTAACGCACTCATATTTAGAGGTGAAATAGGAAAATTTTGCTAAGGCAGCATTGTTAAGGGCAGACTAGAAAAAAGAAATTTTTAAAATAAGTTTGGCTATAAGAAAACACTGGGACAATATAAACATGCTTTAACATTGGCCCAGACATTGCTGTTTTCATAGAAAGAGAAACAAACACTCTGTCAAAATGAAACCAATAGGATTTGCTGACATGAGAAAGAAGGAAAATTAATGAAGAGTTCAAGATCTTGAAATCAGTGATTGGGTGAGCGATGATACCATTAAACAAAACAGGAAGCATGAAGATGGATCAGGACTACTGGGGGGACGATGATGACTTTAGTTTTTGTTGAATGAGATTGAATTGCTGTGAAAGATTTTAACTTGGTTGCCCCATGTAAGGAGAAGATTGAGTCTGTTCAGCAAGTGAAACAGATTCTTTATGAGCATAATATCTTTTCTCTTAAATTTTCCTAAACCATTAGAGAAAGTTATGTGTGTGAAATAAAGTCATAATGCAGCATTTAGGGTTTACACTTGTAATGGATGGTGATTTTCTGTTTTGTTTTGTTTTCATTTACCATATACAGAGGGTATCTTTGTGTAGTCAAATGATACTTTGGTTTTTCTATATTTCCTAGCTTAACCATTATAAACAAAATATATTGACTTGGCATTCTTTCATATAGTGTCATTCAGAGATGACTATAATCCTTTATATCTTATACTCTCCTACTTATCTATTAGAATATAGAAAATATATATAGGTTAGACATAAATTTCATGTTCTTCCTTCTCAATTCTTATGTTTGATATTATTAAGGAAATTCTTTTTTAAAATGTTAAAATCCAGATTAATTTTCATCAAAAATCATAAAAACTTTTTACTCAAATTAATTTGTATTTCTTTAATAAAAGTAGCTTTCATATTTTTTACATAGGGTTATATAAAAATAAACCTCCTAAAGATTTTGGTATATTTATAAATTGGAACATTTTTTGGTTAAATGCCAGAATCAAGCATACATGTTCATTATTTAATTCCCCTTCTTTTATTTTTTTAATCTCCATTGTTCCTGTTTTCTGATTTTTACCCCAGGTGCAAACAAATACACACGGATCCAGCCAAGTCTTTGCATGATTGATCTCTTGATTTCCTGACAGCTCACAATGTATCTAGTAATTATGCTGTTCAGACATGGAGATTGCATTATCTCAAATTGCCTGGAATGATAACAATTTATCAAACTTGCTGCAAGAAGTTCATCTTCACCTTAAAGTGATCACTTTTCTCCCTGTTAAGTTGCTTGATCTAATAGAATGAGTCCAGAGGGCCTTCATTTACTTCTTTTCCTACTCCTCTCATTTTTTTTCTCTTTGGTCATTAAGCAGCTGAAAGAAGACATCAATGTTTTCTGCCTGCATTGTTTATCTTACTCTCTGTCAGTGCCACAGAGATTCAGATTTTATAATCTGATACAAAAACACAAGTTAAGCTACAAGATTTCAGAGTACCCCCCCCCCATGAAACTTAAACCTGTTCTATACCATTGAGTCTTCCAAGACATACTTAATTATAAAAGCAATCTTGTAAAAATAAAAACACTATCAATCAGACAACCTAGTTTTCAAGCCCATATTCTCCTGAGTCTTGAATAATGAGACCAACATTATATATCTAGCAGATCTAGGAAAAGAAAGAAAACCAAAATAACAAATTTTTACCATGAACAGATTCTTGTTTCTCCGTAGTAACTGACTTTACTTATCTTAGTGCCAGTATAATTGACAGTGGCAATATGCACAAATAACTTCACACAGCATATTGGGACACTGAGAGACAGAAAGGAAATGACCAAGGCTTAGAAGTAAATATCATGATCTTGAAAGACAGGTTACAGTTTGTCATGAATCTCCTTTGTCACATGACAAATGATCTGGAGTTGGGTTCTGTAAAGCAGAGTGCGAATGGTTAATTTTCCATGTCAACTTGAATGAGCTAAGAGATGCCCAGAGAGCTGGTAAAAAAGTATTTCTAAGTGTGTCTGTGAGGGTATTCCAGAGGACATTAGCATTTAAATCAGTAGACTAAGTCAAGATCACTTTTGACTAGCACAGTGGAGATATGTTGATCTGTTGAGGGTCTGAATGGAACAAAAATGCAGAGTGAGGAAGCACTGGCTCTTTTTACTTGAGCTAGGCATCCATCGTCTCCTGCCCTCAGACAACAGCATTCCTGGGGGTCTTTATCCCACTTACAGTACTGGTCCTCCCCAAATTTTCAGACCAGACCTTATTTATACTGAGATGATCCTTTGGTCCTTGGGCTGCTGGACTGGCACTGAATTACACCATTGACTCACCTGATCCTCCGGCTTGCAGACTAGCTCTTGGAACTCAGCTTCCATAGGCACAGGAGCCAATTCTCATAATAGATCCCCTCTTTCATATCTACATGTAGGCATTTATTTTGGACTAGGCATATAGTCCATTTCATTGGACTTCACAGATACTGCAATTTTTTTACAAACTGAAGGTTTGTGGAAGCCATACACATCTATCAGCACCATTTTTCCATTAGCATCTGCACACATGAAGTGTGTCCATGTGACATTTGGTAACTTAGATATTTCAAACGGTTTCTTTGTTATTATATTTGTTACAGTGATCTGTAATTAGTGATCTTTGAAGTTACAACTTTAGGTTTTTTTTTTTACATGTTTTATTGTATGTACTTTTTTATACATAATGCTGTTGAACACTTAATAGATAACAGTTCAGTGTAAACATTACTTTTACATGCCCTAGAAACTAAGAAACAAATTGTGTAACTTGCTTTATTGCAATATTTACTCTATTTTGGTGATCAGGAACTGGACCCACAATGTCTCTGAGATGTGCCTGTATATATCCGATCAGTTCTGCTTCTCTAGGGAACCCTGAGTCAAACACAGGGCTTTTCAAGCCTATCTTAATACAGCTGCCTTATGGTAACTCAGGGCTTCCCCGGTGGCGCTCAGTTCAGTTCGGTTCAGTTCAGTCGCTCAGTCGTGTCCGACTCTAGTGGTAAGCAATCTGCTGGCCAATACAGGAGACACAAGAATCGCAGGTGCTTTCCAACATCAAAAATTGGTGAAAGGGAGATGAAGGTGGCAAAGAATATTGAGAAAGAATATATGACATTAGAGGGAAAACTGGGACATGTGTCATCAGAAGAAAGAACCGGAAAACTGCAAATCTGCTGAGGAGGGAGACTTGAATGTGGGTGGAGCCAGTGGACACAGGACTGACCTTCCATGTTTCAAACGGTGTATTGCTAATGCTTATTTTATAATTATGCAAATTCACTGTTTTCATTTAAAATTACTTTTAAAAATTTACTTTTCAAATATAGTTGAAATATATTTGCTTTTCTTTCTATTTTCTATCCCAAAACTTGAAATTCCAGATAAAAGAATATGGTCAATGTTGCTTAAAGCAGCCATAAGAAAATATGATATTTTTCATGTTAGATACTTGCAGATTTGGCTTATAATAAATTGTGACTATTTATACACATATATTAAACACCATTATGTCTAAAATAGTCTCCTCGTAGCACCATTTTCCTTCCATTATGATAAAGATCACTATAATAAATGACACTTTTCTCTATGTACTTTTCCTTGATGTTAGTCTTTAGTCTTGGTTCCAATTTCTTGGCCTTACACTGCATTGCTGTTTTTTTCTTTACTCTTATATTCCCCAAGGGATGTCAACAAGTGATGTGGTCCTACCACCTAAACTGAACAGAAAGACCAAGCAAAATAAAACATAAAGTAACCAGCTGCTATCATCACATCTCTCTTCTGTCCACTTCCGAGGCTCATGCTGCCTTATCTATTACAGAAAAAATTACTTGAAAACTTCCCCAACTGCTATAATGTAGGACAAGCATTGTATTAGATTAAAAAAAAAAAAAAAGGTAGTGAAGTTTCACACAGCACAAAATATTGCTAGAGTCCATATCATGAAAGTCAGTAATTAAATTATATAACCAATTAGAGTATAAAACAGATCAGGCTATAGTTAGCTCCATAACCTCAGGAACACAGAATTGATTGAACTGAAATTAAACATGCCTCATTTTCTAGTTGTCTTTCTGAAGAAGTTTTAAACCCAGACAACCTCAGGGGTTCTAGGAGGCAATCAGGTGAAGAAAGACTCCCCTCGGTGCCATTCAGTGTCACTGGTCTTTTACACACTCTGGCAGTTGGACTTGGGAACATGCTGCTCCACAGCAGGTGGGAGTTTTAATGCTCAGTCAGCTTGTGACAGTAGATAGACCAGCCAAAGCAGCCCCTCTGAGGTTTATTTAATGTGAGACAAGCTGTGGTTGTAAGACCTGTAATTGTAGGTGAGGGAGATAAAAGTCAGTTTATAGAGTTAAATCAAAATGAGTCTGAATAGTGGGCTGAAGCACTTATATGGAAATGTATTTACACTTTTTCGATTTTGTTTGTCTTTAAACTTTACATATAATCTTACTCTATCACACATGCCCTTTTATCTATCATTCTGCCTCCAAAGAATACAGAATGTTATATCATCAGTCATCAAAATAGACTAGGAAGACACAAAAAGTTATTGCCATTCTCCTTTTGCAGATAAAAAAGAAAATTGAAGGGAAGGCGAAGTGATTTTTCTCCCTAGATCACTCCAAGAAGTGACTGACAAAACCAAGGGTTCTAAGGTCTCTTGAGACCCATATCCACAAGTACAAGCTGGAACTGTGGAAAAATAACATGAACAGAATTCAAAAAAGCTGTTAATGAAGCCCAAATTTCTCTTGCTCCTCTGCCAGGAACAAAGAGGGGGAAGAAAAAAGGCAGACACTATTTGTTAAAATGTGCCTTTTTGTGTTCATTCTAATGATTTTTGAAACAGCAAAAAATTAGGAAAAAGTTCACATTTATTTATAGTTTTTCATAATCGTATTCTAAGTACTTATTATCAAATAACTTATTATCAAATACACTATTGCCCCTTACAAACCTCCATTCTAATTCTTCTTGAATTCACTACACTGAAACTCATATTCCTATAATTTAATAATATTTTTCTGATTATGATAACCTCAGGGAAATTTTACTCTATTGAAAAATGTAGAAAAACTCAATATGTGAACCTAAATTTTATAAACAGATATTGTTATCTTTGAATTAAACTGATTGTTTTATGTGTATTTTATTTCAAAATATTACTGAACACCTGGTTTCATGTGAGAGAGGAAGAGCTGAAATGATTGTTGTTCCCATCCTTACAAGAAAACTCTACTGGGAAAATCGCAAATTATCTCTTTTTGAAGCCACCGGTGAAGTGATATCAACAACTAACCCTAAGTCTGGAGAGAGATAGACGTTTGTTGGGAGAAACGAAATGCCAAGATTTGCTTTCTTACTGCTGCTGCTAAGTCGCTTCAGTCGTGTCCGACTCTATGCGACCCCAGAGACGGCAGCCCACCAGGCTCCCCTGTCCCTGGGATCCTCCAGGCAAGAACACTGGAGTGGGTTGCCATTTCCTTCTCCAATGCGTGAAAGTGAAGAGTGAAAGTGAAGTTGCTCAGTTGTGTCTGACTCTTAGCCACCCCATGGACTTCAGCCCACCAGGCTCCTCCTTCCATGGGATTCTCCAGGCCAGAACACTTGAGTGGGTAGCCATTGCCTTCTCCACTGCTTACTTGAGGCAACACCAACCATATAAGCCAGTAAAATGATTAAGCTAGAAACGTTTAACAAATTGCTAAAGGCCAAAGTGTTGGATAGTGAAACAGAGTGAAAACTCCAAGGTTTGCAGGCTTATGAGAGTTGTAACCTCTTGCAGGTTTACCTTGGCAAGATTACTGCAGAGAAGATGAGGATAAGTTATTTAGTCACAAAAAGTACAATTTAATCAAAACATGGATCTCCATAAAGAGATGATGAACTTCAGAAATGAAGTTAATGAAAATAAAATATTTCCATTTTAATAGCTCTAAAAGAAAAGTAACTTTGGAGCAAAAGTTAGAACAACATATTATATACAGCATGAGAAAAAGTGAAAGGTTTGATTAAAACAGCACAAAAGATGGGAGGAATTAATTGGGAATATAAAACATTCTTATACTATAAATCAAGCCACATAATATTAAATGTAGATTCAGATTATTTCAGAATTTATGTTGCAACCCAAGATAATCATTAAAATTTTGGGGAAAAGGAGATGGATATATCATCAGGGTTAAAGACAGTCATAACCTGCTGCTCAGTTAGAATTTTAAAACACATGAGATAAAAATAATAGATATAAAAGGAGAAAATAATCCACAATCATAATTGGAGACTTCAACACTCCTCTCACAGTAACTGAGTGACCAATTAGGTAGAAAATTAGTTCAGCTATAGATGACCTGCCAAAGACAACTGACCAACTTATTCTAATTGACATTTGTACAATCCACCCAACAGAGTATATGTTCTTCTTGAGTGAACATGAAACATTCAGAAAAAAAGACCATGATTCACACTTGACCAGTGTGAATAATGTTTAAAATAACATATATTATACACTATGTTCCTAAAATGTAATATAAGGAAACCTGAAAGTGATAATAGAAAGAAATTCTAAAATAATCCCTCTAAATAACCCATAGACCGAAAATGGAATCTAGAGGAAATTTGTATAATATTTTCAAGTAAGAAAATAATAAAATACAACATATCACAATTTATGGGGTGCAGGTATAACACTGATTAGAAGAAAATTTAAAGCATTAAATTCTTATATTAAAAAAAAACTAAAATCTGTAACAAAAATTTCTTCTATCATTGAGCAACTTGAGAAGAAAAGAGCATTAAAAGCAAGCAAAAGTAGAAATAATGAAGTTTAGAAGAGAAATCAGTGAAATTTAAATCAGAAAAATAGGAGAAATCAATGAAACAAAAGCTATTTCATTGAAAAGGCCAGTAATATTGATTAATTTTTAGCCAGACTGGATCCTGAATAGAGATACAGTTGACTATATTTATTGGTGAGAAACTGATTTTTTCCAAGAGAAGGAACAAAATAAAAAACATTCTTACTTATGGCTCATATTAAACTTGACAAATTTAGAGCTGCTGCTGCTGCTAAGTCGCTTCAGTCATGTCCAACTCTGTGTGACCCCAGAGATGGCAGCCCACCAGGCTCCCCCATCCCTGGGATTCTCCAGACAAGAACACTGGAGTGGGTTGCCATGTCCTTCTCCAATGCATGAAAGTGAAAAGTGAAAGAGAAGTTGCTCAGTCATGTCCAACTGTTAGCCACCCCATGGACTGCAGCCCACTAGGCTCCTCCATCCATGGGATTTTCCAGGCAAGAGTACTGGAGTGGGTTGCCATTGCCTTCTCCAAATTTAGAGCTAGCCAGTGCAAAAGGAAAGAAAACACAAGGAACATGGGTTGAAAAGAAAAGAGTAAAATAAAATTTAATTTTAACAAATATAAAAATAATTGCTAGAATTAACAAATGAGTTGAAAAAGATTATAAGATTCAATATCAATATACAAATATCAATCATATTCCTATATGCCACTGGAATACAATCAAAATTTGAAGTAAAATGATTCAGTTCATACAAAAATCTGCACATGAATGCCAATAGCATCTTCATTCATAATTGCCAAAACTTGGAAGCAACCAAAATGATCTTCAGGAGGTGAATGGATAAACAAATAATGGTATACCTATAGAATAGAATACTATTTAACACTGAAAAGAAATGAGCTTTCAAGCTGAAAAGATATAGAAAGTACATTACTAAGTGAAAAAAGACAATCTGCAAAGGCTTCGTATTATATGATCCTATGTATATGACCTTCTGGAAAAAGCAAAACTATGGTGATAAAATCAATGGTTTCCAGGAGTTCAGAGGTAGGCTGAGATGGAATAGGCAGAGTGCAGAGGAATTTCAAGGCAGTGAAACTATAATGTATGATATAAAAATTGTGAACCTATGTCATTATACATTTGTCAAAACCTATGGAATATACAATACCAAGAATAAACCCAAATGTAAACCACAGGCTTTGATTGATAATAACATGCCAGTGTTGGTTCACTGACTGTAATAAATGTGTCACCATGGTGCAGGATGGTAGTAGTGGAGGAGGCTTTGTGTTTATGAAGGGAGAGGGTAATGTGAATTCTGTGTCCTTGCTGCTCACTTTTGCTGATAATCTAAAAGTGCTCTAAAAAAACAGTGTCTGTTAACAGGCACACACTCATATAAACAGCAACAGCAATGCATTTAAGTAGCACTCCAAAAACAGAACATAAATATTTAGGTATAAATGCACCAAAATATATCCAGAATCTGTATGTTATTTACTATAAAACACTAATGCAAGAAATTAGTAAAACCTAATGGATTGGACAATACTATTAAAATGTCTACTCGCTGCAATTGTATTACTTATAGATACTATGCAACCCAAACCCTGGCGAACTCTAATAGATATTGGATTTTGTAACAAGCTGATTCTACAATCAAAATGAGATGACAAAGGAGTTAGAGTGGCCAAAATTATTCTTGAAACACATACATACACATACAAATTTGGAGGACTCATACCTTGATTTCAAGACTTACTATAAAGTTATAATAATTAAGATTGCTGTACTGAATAAAGGATAGTCTCATAGCTGATAGAAACAGTCCAGAGAGTCAAAAAAAAAAAAAAAAAAAAAACTACGCAGATAGAGAGTGATAATTTTAAAAATTTTAAAGAAAATTCAGTGGAGAATGGATAGTCTTGTCAATAAGGGTACCAGAAAAAGTAGACATCCATATGGGAAAATAAAAAATTACTTGAATAGGTATCTCAAATAGTACATGAGAATTGTAATAACTGGCATGCTGAAGTACATGGAGTCTCAAAGAGTTGGACACAACTGAGAGACTGAACTGAACTAACTCAAACAGATCATTGTTCTAAATTTACCAAGTAAAACTATAAAACTTTAGAAGAATATACTGAAGAAAATCTTCACAAATGGGAGTCTTGCCACATATTTTTATATATAACATTAAATGATTATTTGTGGACGAGAAAATAATACATTGGACTTTATTAGAAATTTTTAAAAGAAACTTTATCCTTTAAAAAACAACATTAAGGGGAAGAAAATGCAAACCACAAAGATTCAACTATCTGGTAAAAAAACTTTCATCTAAGATATATAAAGAACACTGAAAACAAAATGCAACAACCTAATTAAAAAATGAGCAGAGAAATATCTGAACAGATGCTTCACCAAAGAAAATATTCAAGTGAGAAACATGAGAAGACATACTTAATGATATTAGTCTTAAGAGAAATAGAAGCTAACTTACAAAGATAGGTCCCCTAGCTACCTATTAAAATAGCAAAGAAAAAAACATGTAAAAAGATATAGCATGAATTCCTGACAGTGCGAAGAGCAAGAGGAACCCACATCCATTTTTAGTGAAAATTAAATTTCTACTCTGGAGAACAGTTTGATATTTTCTCATAACACAGACTTACCACATGACCTAGAACTCCTACTTTTTCATATTTACTCAAGTTGAAAATATATTCATACCAAAATCCATATTATAATGTGTATAGCAATGTTTTTCAAAATTGCCTAAAACCAAGAGCAACAATGATGTGTAGTCTCATGTCCAACATGTCAATAGAAAAACTATGGTAAGGCATACAATGTACTTCTAAGGCTGCGTGTATCTATGGGTTTAACTGACTGTGGATTGAAAAGATTTTTTTTTTTTAATTTCAGAAATTTCCAAAAAGTAAAACTTGGATTTTCTGTATGTCAGAAACTATTTACATAGCATTTACATTGTATTAGGCACTGTAAGTATTCTAGAGATAAATTAAAGTATATGAGGGTAGATAGGTAGATTACATGCAAGTATTATTTTATTTTATGTATGAGACAAGCACTTGTGTATTTTGGTACCAATCCATGGTCCTGAAACCAGTCCCCTGCTAGGATACTGAGGGACAACTGTAATTAAAATTAAAGGAACTACTGATTCACACAACTCATGAATGAATATATTTAGCTATATGAAAGGAGCCAGAACCCCAAGGCTGTGTATTATATGATGCCATTTATATGGAATTTTCAAAAAATCAAAACTATTGCTGTGAAAGGGACTATAATTAAGATGGTAGGAAGGTTAAGAAACACTTATTAAAAAGAAGCTACACAATGGGACTTTTTAGGGTGACGGAAACATTTGTGTGGTACTGAACACATGACTGCATGCATGCATGCATTTTCAAAACCCATATAATTTTATGCCACAAAGACTAAATATAATAGTCAATTAAAAATCAACCAGAATATTAGGGGAGCTCATAATGCAATGCAGATGGTGACAAATTAATATATTTCCTTAAAAATGCATGATGTGATCTCACTAGAGATGGGGGGAAAGGAACTGACAGAAGTAACTTGGGAAGCAGTGTTTTAACAGGATGTTTTAAAGGCTAAAGACAAGAGAAATACTACATAAACACTGTATTATAGTTGGCAAATCTGTTCCTCACTGGATTGTGGCTCAGTCATGCTGAAACATCACGAGGTGTGTACTGTGGTTGTGTTAATCGCTCCATCGTGTCTGATTCTTTGTGACCTGTGGACTGTAGCCCGCCAGGCTCCTCTGTCCATGGGATTCTCCAAGCAAGAATCCTGGAGTGGGCTGCCATTTTATTCTCCAGAGGATCTTCCCGACCCAGAGATCGATCCCAGGTCTCCTGCATTGTAGGCAGATTGTTTACCATCTGAGCCACCAGGGAAAACCATATGTGTACTAGGGTTGAATAAATAAATGAATTTTAAATAAATGATTGAAGCCAGGAAGTTTACTGCCAGAGATAAAGGTTACAAATAAGCAAGAGGGGAAGGTCTATATATAATGAAACCTTTTGAAATTATTATGTTTCTGTTCCCTTATAACTTGCTTTATTCTTCATCACTATACTGGTAGCACTTTCCATGCTATTAACTATTCTACAAACTGTAATTTTTGAAGCTCAGAATTACCTATCATATGGAGTTAACATAGCAATTAAACAATTTCTGTGTTAAAATACACATATTTCTATTATTTGCTCATAAATAATTTTTTGGTGATTGTTTGTTTTATGATTCAGCTACTATTGTATCTCTACAAAATACAGTATGAGGCAGCTTTGTAGTTTCTTGGAATCTTATATCCTAAAGACCAAGAGGAAAACAAAACAAAAAAAGAAAGCAGGCTTAAATATTTATTAAGATTCTGGTACTTCACTTCAGGATGCTAACAAAGGAACCCACAGTAAATACTGGCAGCAAAAACCTGAATAAAGCAATTAGGTGCCTGCAGTAAATGAAAAGATTCTAAAAACAGAAGCTTCATAGTCATACAGTAAGCAAGCACATTCTCTGAGTTTCTCTAGGTAATGACTATTTGAAAAGAATAAACACTGAAGAGAGGCAAAAGTATGCAAGGCAGAGTTTCTGTGTCCATTTCATGTACATCATGCATTGGCAAAAATAAGCCATAATAAAAAGTTAAATCACAAAGAAAATGATAAACGTAAAGAAAATTAATACCGAGTGAGCCGAGAAGACACCCCTGAAGATATCCACAGAGGCTTCCCTGGTGGCTCAGTGGTAAAATATCTGCCTGCACCCTAGGAGACTTGGGTTCGATCCTTGGTTGGGAAGATCCCCTGGAGAAGGAAATGAGTACCCACTATAGTATCCTTGCATGGAGAATCCCATGGATGGAAGAGCCTGGCAGATATCCATGTCTTAATCCCTGGAACCTGTGAATGTTACCTTACTTTGCTTTTTTTCCTTAAGGCTGGGGGTCAAGGGAGTGGTCTTTGCAGATGTGATTAATTTAAGAATACTGAGATAGGAGTTTTTCCCGGATTACCTAGGTGAGCTCTAACTGCCATTACACATATACTTATAAGAGGAGAGCAGGAGGAGATGTGAAACATTGAGAAGGCAATGTGAAGATGGAGCAGAGAGATTCAAAGACTGGACTGATGCAGCCATAAACCACCATATTCTGTAGCCACCAGAAGCTGAGAAAGGTAAGGATGAGATTCTTCCCTAGAGTTGCTGTAAAGAGCATGGCCCTGCTGACATTCTCATTTCATCACAATGATAAAAGTTCGAACTTTTGCCCACTAGAACTATAAGAGAATAAATTTCTGCTGTTTTAAGCCACCAAGTTTGTGACCATCTGTATCAGCAGCTATAGAAACTAATACAGTAACATATACTAAAAAGAGTTTGAATATATTTTAAAGCATTATTAATTAGAATGAATATTAAAATCTGCTTTATCAAAAAATCAATTTTCAGATCTAAGCATCAACATTTTTAAAGATCCAATTCATTGAATAAATAAATCAATAAATGAAAACATTAAAAGCAAACAGAAATCAATAGTAAAGATAGAATTAGGTGATTATGAATTATTAAAACAATCATTATAACCTTTAAATTGCCAAATTTGAAAATGTCAGAATTTGATAGAAACTCTGCAAGGAGATCCAACCAGTTCATCCTAAAGGAGATCAGTCTTGGGTGTTCATTGGAAGGACTGATGCTGAAGGTGAAACTCCAATACTTTGGCCACCTGGTGCGAAGAGTTGATTTATTGGAAAAGACCCTGATACTGGGAGGGACTGGGGCCAGGAGGAAAAGGGGACGACAGAGGATGAGATGGCTGGAGGCATCACTGACTCGATGGGCATGAGTCTGAGTGAACTCCAGGAGTTGGTGATGGACAGGGAGGCCTGGCGTGCTGCGATTCATGGGGTTGCAGAGTCAGACACGACTGAGCGACTGAACTGAACTTAACTGAACTGGAGAAAATGGCATATTTTCTCTCTACAGTAAATCCAAATGTAAACAGTAGGTTTAGAAACAACCAAGATTGTTTCAAAGATAGCAGAAAAGTATGGCTGAGTCCCTTTGTTAGCCACCTGAGACTATCTTAACACCGTTGATGACTATGTATGTGTGCTCAGTTGCTTCAGTCGTGTCTGACTCTTTGCAACCCTACGAACTGCAGCCCACTAGGCTCCTCTGTCCATGGGATTCTCCAGGCAAGAATATTGGAATGGACAGCCCTTCCCTTCTCCAGGGGATCTTCCCGACCCAGGGGTGGATCCTCTGTCTTCTGCATCTTATGCATTGCAGGCAGATTTGTTACCCACTGAGTCACATGGGAAGCCCTGAGTGACTATACTCCAATATAAGATTAAAAGTTTTAAAGAAAAAATAGCAGAAGTTAAATGTGGCTATTAATGATACCCTCCCCCCAATATACACACACACACTCAACTTAATCTGATCAAAAGGTAAATTTTCATAGATGGCTTGACACCCAGAAGTAATCTGTATCCTTCAGAAAATACATCACTCAGGTTGTAGATGACATTTATCTAACTTTGAATTTTGAAAATAATACTACTCTCTGCCATAAGGTATCTGTGTTTTAAAGATATGCAAATAAATGAATACTTATTCAGTTATTGATGGCATTATTTCAATTATTCTGTTGCTTTCAGTACTATCTACTTTAAGAGACTGAACCCAGGAAGTTAATCACTAATTCAAAAATAAGTGGTAAAGTTTTACTATTTAAAGCTTTATATATTTTATTTCAAAAGTGTATTTTTCAATAGGAGTACACTTTTACTGCCTGGTAGCACAAAAACAGAACTGAGCCATTAGTTGCAATATCAGCTTAGATGGAGATTTGGAAAAGCAGCTGGTTGAAATAAAGTGTATGCAGAGTAAACACTGTGAAGAAAATCAATATTTTTTTTTTCCAGAGAAGGAAGTGTCTCTTGTCATGTCTGTTTACATTTCATTGCACTACGTTATATGATTTGAAATAACTCTTAATTTATATAAAAATGAGACATTTTAGAAAACAAAAACAAAGCATAATATTCAAGAAACACATTCTCCGCAGATTGTTCTTCTTTGAGAAATAAATGGATAAACACAGATTTGTATCATTCCAATGATCCAAACTGCATATGGTGAAATACATCCACAAATAGGTATTTAAGGATAATATATAATGAAGGTAATGTTAAAAAAGTCTTAGATATTGCTAATATATCCTAAGTATTTTTCCTTATAAAGTGATATGCTTTCTTTAAAGAAATACATTTTAACTCAATGTAAAAATTATATTTGCTAACTTAAATTAAAGATGAGAATCTGTTGATAAATTTGTGATAGATCTGAGAAAAGAATAGAGTGAGCATTAGTATTCTTTATATATGTATGTATTTTTATTCTTATCTTACTGAAGTATAGTTAATTTACAATATGATACTAATTTCAGGTGTACAGCATAGTGACTCAGTAGTTTTAAAAATTATGCTCCACAAAAAGTAATTGTAATAACAACTAATATCAAAAATATACAAGCAACTCATGCAGCTCAATTCCAGAAAAGTAAATGACCCAATCAAAAAATGGGCCAAAGAACTAAATAGACATTTCTCCAAAGAAGACATACAGATGGCTAACAAACACATGAAAAGATGCTCAACATCCCTCATTATCAGAGAAATGCAAATCAAAACCACAATGAAGTACCATTTCACACCAGTCAGAATGGCTGCGATCCAAAAGTCTGCAAGCAATAAATGCTGGAGAGGGTGTGGAGAAAAGGGAACTCTCTTACACTGTTGGTGGGAATGCAAATTAGTACAACTACTATGGAGAACAGTGTGGAGATTCGTTAAAAAATTCCAAATAGAACTGCCTTATGACCCAGCAATCCCACTGCTGGGCATACACACTGAGGAAACCAGAATTGAAAGAGACAGATGTACCCCAGTGTTCATTACAGCACTATTTATAATAGCCAGGACATGGAAGCAACCTAGATGTCCATCAGCAGATGAATGGATAAGAAAGCTGTGGTACATATACACAATGGAGTATTACTCAGCCATTAAAAAGAATACATTTGAATTAGTTCTAATGAGGTGGATGAAACTGGAGCTGATTATACAGTGTGAAATAAGCCAGAAAGAAAAACACCAATACAGTATATTAACACATACATATGGAATTTAGAAAGATGGTAACAGTAACCCTGTATGTGAGATAGCAAAAGAGACACAGATATATAGAACAGATTTTGGACTCTGTGGGAGAGGGAGAGGGTGGGATGATTTGGGAGAATGGCATCGAAACATGTATAACATCATGTAAGAAACAAATCACCAGTCCAGGTTCGATACATGATACAGGATGCTTGGGGCTGGTGCACTGGGATGACCCAGAGAGATGGTATGGGAAGGGAGGTGGGAGGGGGTTCAGGATTGGGAACTCATGTATACCAGTGGCAGATTCATGTTGATGTATGGCAAAACCAATACAGTATTGTAAAGTAAAATAAAGTAAAATTTTAAAAAAAAGTAATTGTAAGAAAAGTTAATTCTCTGTGCTACAAAACATATTATTGTTGCTTATCTATTTTACACATGGTAATTTCTATCTCTTAATCTCATACCCCTAATTTGCCCCTCCTCCTTGTCTCCTTTCCACTGGTAAACACTAGTTTTTTTTCTGTATGTAGTCTGGTTTTGTTGTGTATATACATTCATTTGTATTACTTTTTAAGTTCTGCATATAATACCATACAATATTTGTCTTTCTCTGACTTATTCTACTAAACATAATATTCTCTAGGTCAACCCATGTTCCTGCAAAAGGGAGAATTTTATTTTTTAATAAAGTCATATTTCATCATGTATACAAACCACATATTTATTCATCTTTCTGTTGATGGGCATTTGGGTTGCTTTCCTATCTTTCTATTGTAAATAGCTATTAAGATGCATATATCTCTTTGAATCAGTGTTTCATTTTCCAGGTACATCCCCAAAAGTGGAATTGCTGGATCATATGATAGTTCTATTTTCAGCTTTTTTAGGGAAACTCCATACTTGTGCACCACTTTACATTCCCACCAACAAGGTACAAAGGTTTCCTTTTCTCCATATCCTCCCCAACACTTGATATTTGTAGATTTTTTTTTTATGATAGACATTCTGATATGTGTGAGGTAATATTTCAATTTTTTGTATATCTCTAATGATAAGCAAGATTGAGCATCTTTTCATGTGCCTTATAGTCATATATATGTGTCTTCTATTTTTCTAAACTTTTAATTGTATTTAAAATACATATTGGAAAACCTGAATAGACATTTTTTCCAGAGAAGACTTTCAGTTTGTCTATAATCCAATCACTCTGTGTCTAGGAATACTCATAGGGAAACTCATGAATGGCCTAATGTCCAAGTCCCTAATGCAAGGATATTCCATGGCATGAGATGAATATGTTAATATAGTGAGATTAATAAATAAAATGAAGCAATGCTTACAAGGGATTATATCAAATAAAAATTAGAAAGTTTTACATTTATCAATGAAGCTGAAACTCTGACTTTTTATTTAGTTAAAAAATAGTGGGGGGAGAATAAAACCATTGATATAACAATTTAAAGCAGGAAGTAAGCTATACATATAGTGTATGAATACAAATGTAGAATATTGGACTGAAGAATTCACTGCAAGAATGTGACAGTGAAAGGAAAATGGGAGGTGATAAAATGGGAGTTCACATGTACCTGTATTTCATTATTTTTTACTGAAAACCAATTAAATTAATCCAAATAAATATCAGCAAACATTAATTCCAGAGTGAAAGAGCATGTGTCTCATTTTCAATTATGTCCTTTTCATATTTTAAAATACTTGCTAGAAAATAAATTTTTAAAAATTCAAGCAATGATACCCCCCAGTAAAAAACTTTTCCAAGAGTTGAGCAATGAAAGTATTTTAAACACTTTTTTCCAATTTGTTTTTTATAGAAAATGAACTAATTTAAATATGGCAACCCACTCCAGTGTTCTTGCCTGGAGAATCCCAGGGACAGGGGAGCCTGGTGGGCTGATGCCTATGGGGTTGCACAGAGTTGGACACAACTGAAGTGACTTAGCATTAGCAAGGTAAACCAAAACTTCAAGTTAGAAAAAAATTTTAAAATACCAATAAAATAAGCACAATTTAAGATAATGTAAACTTAGCAAAATTGTTTCAGGAATAATTAAAAACTTGCATACACTAAAAATGACTAAAGAAATGGAGAAGATTATCTGAAAACACCATTCTCTCCAATGGACCCATTCAGGCCCACCTTAATAACCTCCCTATCTTAAAATCTACTATATCACATAATAATCTTATTCATGAGAGTGACATGTATCATAATCTTAGCAATGAGGAGCAAGGTATGGACACCAGAGGGTGAAAAATCTTGGGAGCCACTTTAAAATTCTTTCTATCATACCTACTAAATTATATTGAATACAAGGGAGAGAGTAACCTAGTCACAGGTTCTGCTTAGCATTTGATGATGTTCTCCAAACATCATCTGGTACTATTAATTTAAAAATAGGAGAAAAGGCTTCCCTCACTGTTCAGTGGTTAAGAATCCACCTTGCAATGCAGGGGACATGGGTTCGAGATCCCTGGTCTAGGAAAATCCCGCAGGTCATGCAGCAATGAAGCTGGTTATTTGCTCGTATTACTGAGGTGTGCTCATACTACTGAGTCTGTGCTCTAGAGCCTGGGAGCCACAACAAGAGAAGCCACTACAGTGAGAAGTCTGCACACTGTTACTAGAGAGGAGGCCCTGCTTGCCACAATGAGAGAAAGCCTGAGTGCAAAAATGAAGACCCACCATGGTCAAAAAATAAAATTAAAATTAAAAAAATAAATCCTTACCAACAACAAAATAGGAAAGTACTACATTCTTAAATTGATTAAAACTCATTTCCACAGAAGTAATTTTCATAATAAAAAAGAGAAATAGTAGTGTGAATATGAGTAATAAAGATCAGTCTCATCACCTTTCATTGTCATTTACTAGAGAATATTTGAGAAACTCTAGCCAATACAGTCAGTAAAAACTGAAGCTGGAAAGTAAGACCTGGAGCTAACTATGGCTCAGATCATGAGCTTCTTACTGCAAAATTCAGACTTAAACTGAAGAAAGTAGAGAAAACCACTAGGGCATTCAGATATGACCTAAATCAAATCCCTTGACTATTCAGTGGAAGTGACTAATAGATTTAAAGGATTAGATCTGATAAACAGAGCACCTGAAGAACAATAGATGGAAGTTCATAACACTGTATAGGAGGGGGTGACCAAAACCATCCCAAAGAAAAAGAAAAGCAACATGGGAAGAATCTGCCTGTAATGCGGGAGATGTGCATTCAGTCCCTGGGTTAGGAAGGTTCCCTGGAGGAGGACATTGCAACCACTCCAGTATTCTTACCTGGAGAATCTCCATGGAAAGAGGACCCTAGCCATTTACAGTCCATGGGTCGCAAAGAGTTGGACACGGCTGAGCAAATAAGCACAGCACAAATAGCTGAGAAAAGAAGAGAAGCAAAAGGCAAAGGAGAAAGAGAAATATACAAGTCACTGAATGTAGAGTTCCAAAGAAAGCAGGATGAGAAACCCTTAACTGAATAATGCAAAGAGGGAAAAATAATAGGATGTGAAAGATCAGAGATCTTTTCAAGAAAATTAGAGATACTAAGGGACCATTTCGTGCAAAAATGAGCACAATAAAGGACAGTAATGACAGGCACCTAATAAAAGAAGAGATTAAGTGGCAAGAATACACGGAGAACTATACAAAAAAAGTCTTAATGACCTGGATAATCACGATGGTGTGGTCACTCACCTAGAGCCAGGCATCCTGGAGTGTGAAGTCAAGTGGGCCTTAGGAAGAATTACTATGAACAAAGCTAATGGAGGGGATAAAATTACAGCAGAGCTATGTCAAATCCTTAAATATAATGCTGTGAAAGTGCTGTGCTCAATATGCCAGCAAATTCGGAAAACTCAGCAATGGCCAAAGGACTAGAAAAGATCAGGTTTCATTCCAATCTCAAAGAAGGATCAGGCTAACGAATGTTCACACTACCATACAATTGCACTCAATTCACATGCTAGCAAGGTAATGGTCAAAATCCTCCAAGTTAGGCTTCAACTGTATGTGAACTGAGAACTTTCAGATATACAAGTTGGATTTAGAGAAGGCAGAAGAACCAGAGCCAACATTGTTGGATCATAGAAAAATAAGAAAATTCCAGAAAAAAAAATCTACTTCTGCTTCATTGAATACACTAAAGCCTTTAACTGTGTGGATCACAACAAACAGTTGAAAATTCTTAAAGAGATGGGAATAGTAGCCACCTTACCTGAGTCCTGAGAAACCTGTTTGCAAGTCAAAAGGCAACAGTTAGAACTGGACATGGAAAAATGATATGGTTCAAAATTGGGAAAGGAGTACATCAAGGCTGTGTATTGTCACCCTGCTTATTTAACTTGTATGCAGAGTACATCATGTGAAATGCCAGGCTGGATGAAACACAAGCTGGAATCAAGATTGCCAGCCTCAGATATGCAGATAATACCACTTTAATGGAGAAAGTGAAGAACTAAAGAGTCTCTTGGTGAAGGTGAAAGAGGAGAGTGAAGAAGCTGGCTTGAAACTCAATATTCAAAAAACTAAGACCATGACATTCAGTCCCATCACTTCATGGCAAATAGATGGGGAGAAAATGACAACAGTGGCATATTTCCTTGGGCCCCAAAATTACTGTGGATGGTGACTGTAGCCACAAAATTAAAAGACTCACTTACTTTGGAAGAAAAGCTATACAAATGTAGACAGTATATTAAAAAGCAGACACACCACTTTGCCAACAAAGGTTTGCATAGTCAAAGTGATGATTTTTTTGTTTGATTTTTTTTTTTTTTTTCTGGTAGTCATGTACAGATATGACAGCTGGACCATAAAGAAACTAAGCACAGAAGAATTGATGCTTTTGAACTGTGGTGCTGGGGAAGACTCTTTAGAGTCCTTTGGGCTGCAAGGAGATCAAACCAGTCAATTCTAAAGGAAATCAACCCTGAATATTCACAAGGACTGAAGCTAAAGTTGAAGCTCTAATACTTTGACCACCTGATGCAAAGAGCTGACTCATTGGAAAAGACTCTGATGCTGGGTAAGACTGAGGGTAGGAGGAGATGTGAGTAAGATTGGCTGAAATTGTTAAATGGCATCATCAACTCATGGACTAGAGTTTGAGCAAACTCAGGAAGACAATAAAGGGCAGGGATGCCTGGCATGCAGCGCCCATGGGTCTCAAAAAGTTGGATGTGACTTATCGATTGAACAACAACAACAGTGAATGCAAATACATGAAAAGGATATAATGATTAATATTTGAAGAAAGGAAAAAAATATAATTATATGTAATAGTGTAGCTAGCTCTCTGAAAAAGTGAGAAAATGAGCTAAAAATAGTAAAGCAACTTAGTAGCTTCAGCATTTGCAAACTTGTTACACAAAACCAATGCTTTTTATATACAAACAATGGTTCATTTAAAAA
Source organism: Neotragus moschatus (assembly GCA_006410615.1). Taxonomy (NCBI): domain Eukaryota; kingdom Metazoa; phylum Chordata; class Mammalia; order Artiodactyla; family Bovidae; genus Neotragus; species Neotragus moschatus. The sequence goes on along the minus strand of SJYA01002519.1, from coordinate 196,486 downwards.
TATAAGGAAAGAGAATATCTTATTCATAGATACAGCAGCATGAAAATAAGTTATGAATAAGCTCTAAAAATGAAGTTTCTATGAAAAGCACAAAATTCACCTAAATAATAGAGAGCTAACGTAGATATATCATTCAATAATATACAATTAGTATATCATTCCAAATTTTCTATAAAATTAAATCAATTAAATTCAAATATTAATAGAATTAGAGCATTGAGAGAGTTATAAAGTGATCTCACTGAATTAGTATGAATGCTAAACTCTACAAAACATTTTTTCAAGATGAATAACAAAGATTGCCTTTTTCCTCTTTACTAAAATGTATGCGTGTAACATGTAAAACAATAATGTTGTTGGTCAAAGATAAAAATGGAAAACACAAGCTAATAAACGAATCTAGACTCTTATCTTAATTCTACCCACATGTTCATAAAAAAGAATAATAAAAACAATGAATTATATATTGGAAGGTAAAGTGCAATACAGTAAGAACACATCTGTATATATTTTTGTATTTAAGAACTTAGCTGTATTGTATCATTCAAATTTCTTTAATTGAAGAAAGGTCTAAGAGCTGCAAAAGAAAAGTAATGAGTTACTATGATCCAGAAATAATTCTGCTTTAGGATTTAATATAACAATATAAGATACTTGGAAAACAAACTGTACAAGTCTTTTCTAATAGTTGTATTTGAAACTTTTCTAGAAATGCAAGCTATTTACACAGAATTTATTATTTAATTATTCTATACCAGTAAGTTTAGAAATATTACAAATAATAAAAATCAAATTTAGAGAACTAAATCACTAGGAAAGTATGAAAAATACATAACTTATAAAAGCATGTTTTATGAAATAAATATGATCTTAGGTAAAAGAAGTATGTATCCAGATATGTATAGAAAAAATAATTTTAAATAATTTTGAAATAAAAAATAGATTCTTTGTAATATTTTTGTAGTCTCTAAATGTTTTACAATAAGAGCTAACTAGTTAAAACTTGAACCTAAATACAGAAGAAGTAGAATAATTAAAAAGTGGAGTGAAGAAATTCTATCATTAATCCAACTTGATTTCACAGTAATTACCACTCTTCACTCTTTAGGAAGTCAAGTACTTAACACAACTTAGAAAGAAAGCTATGCAATTATCAAACAGTTATTTTTAAAAAGCTAAGTAAAACCCTCATTTCCTTCAATTGTGGTCACAACCTCTGTACTTTCCCTCCCCAGACCCTTTCTTTGAGAAACCCAAGTAATAATTCTGAGTATAGCCTTCTTTGTTTTGCTTTTATGTATTTCTTAAGGATCTCTATTTTCCATTTGATCTCTGATCATTTTGGAGGGGGCGGGGGCTGGAAACTATAGTATAACATCTTTCCAGTGCATAATAGGTACTTAAAATAATATTGCATCTTCATTTCCCTTTGTCCTTCATTTGGAATTCATTCCCACAATTTTAAATTTCTCAGTATTTAAAAAATGTAAAGTATGAACAAGAGCCTCTAAAATATAGATGATATGCCATTTAAAGAATACCAACAATAACTTTAAAATAATATTTCCTTCCTTTGATGAAACAAAAATAAAATTACAATAAAATTACAATTTTATGTTTTTCCTAAATGTCGCACATTGAAAACCCAAGCCCTTTCTATATATCAGAACTTCCTCGACTTATGATGGGGCTATGTCCCAATAATCCCATCATAAGTTGAAAATATCATAAGTCAAAGATACATTTAAGACACCTAACCCACCAAACATCACAGGTAAGCACAGTCTACCTTAAATGTGCTCAAAACCATACCATTAGCCTACAGGTGGGCAAACTTATCTAACAAAAAAAACTGTTTCATAATAGCATTGACTATCTCATGCATTTTATTGAATATTGTGCTGAAAGTGAAAAATAGAATGTTCATATGGGTACAGAGGATTTCCCAGCTGGTGGCAGTGGGGAAAAAAAAACAAAACGCCTGCCAATGCAGGAGACATAAGAGATGTGGATTCAGTGCCTGGCTCAGGAAGATTTCCTGGAGGCGGGCATGGTAATCCACTCCAGTATTTTAGCCTGGAGAATCCTGTGGACAAAGGGGCCTGGTGGGTTACAATACATGGGGTCTCAAAAAGTTGGACATGACTGAAACAACTTAGCATGCAAGGATACAGAATTGTTGTAAATGTACTGGTTGTTTACCTTCATGATTTTGAGGCTGACTTGGAGCATCAGCTCACTCCCACTGTCCAGAATCACCAAAGAGTATCACACTGCATATCCCTAGCCTGAGAAAATTTGAAAGTTCAAAATTTGAACTATGGTGGCTACAGAATGTGTAGCACTTTTGCATTATCAAGAAGTAAAAAGATACTGTATATGATACTGGCACAAAAACAGAAATATAGAATAATGGAACAAGACAGAAAGCCAGAGATAAGCCCACAAACCTATGGGTGCCATATCTTTGACAAACAAGGAAAGAATATACAATGAAGAAAAGACAGTCTCTTCAATAAGTGGTACCAGGAAAACTGGACAGCTAAGTGTACAAAGAATGAAATTAGAACACTTCCTAATACCATACCAAAAATAAACTCAAAATGGATTAAAGACCAAAATGTAAGAGAAGAAAATATAAAAGTCTTAGAGGGAAACATAGGCAGAACACTCTTCAACACAAATCACAGCAAGATCCCCTATGACCCATTTCCTAGAGTAATGGAAATAAAACAAAAATAAATAAATGGGACCTAATTAAAGTTAAAAGTTTGGCACAACAAAGGAAACTATAAAAAGGTGAAAATGCAGCTCTCAGAATGGGAAAAAATAACAGTGAATGAAAAAATTAAAAGAGATTAATCTCTAAAATATATAAAGAGCTCATTCAGTTCAACACCAGAAAAACAAACAACCCAAACAAAAAATAGGCAGAAGACCTAAACAGATGGTTCTCCAAAGAAGACACACAGATGACTAATAAACATATGAAAAGATGTTCAACATGGCTCATTATTAGAGAAATGCAAATTAAAATTACAATGAGATATCACCTCACACGAGTCAGAATGGCCATCATCAAAAAATCTACAAACAATAAATGCTAAAGAGGGTGTGGAGAAAAGGGAACATTCTTGCACTGGAGGTGTGAATGTAAATGATACAGCCACTATAGAGAATAGTATGGAAATTCCTTAAAAAACTAGGAATAAAACTACCATCAGTTCAGTTCAGTCCCTCAGGCATGTGCGACTCTTTGCAACCCCATGAATTGCAGCACGCCAGGCCTCCCTGTCCATCACCAACTCCCAGAGGTCACTCAGACCCACACCCATTGAATCAGTGCTGCCATCCAGCCATCTCATTCTCTGTTGTCCCCTTCTCCTGCCCCCAATCCCTCCCAGCATCAGAGTCTTTTCCAATGAATCAACTCTTCACATGAGGTGGCCAAAGTACTGGAGCTTCAGCTTTAGCATCATTCCTTCCAAAGAAATCTCAGGGCCAATCTCCTTCAGAATGGACTGGTTGGATCTCCTTGCAGTCCAAGGGACTCTCAAGAGTCTTCTCCAACACCACAGTTCAAAAGCATCAATTCTCTGGCAATCAGCCTTCTTTACACTCCAACTCTCACATCCATACATGACTACTGGAAAAATCATAGCCTTGACTAGACAGACCTTAGTGGGCAAAGTACTATCTCTGCTTTTGAATACGCTATCTAGGTTGGTCATAACTTTTCTTCTAAGGAGTAAGCGTCTTTTAATTTCATGGCTGCAATCACCATCTGCAGTGATTTTGGAACCCAGAAAAATAAAGTCTGACACTGTTTCCACTGTTTCCTCATCTATTTCCCATGAAGTGATGAGACTGGATGCCATGATCTTCGTTTTCCGAATGTTGAGTTTTAAGCCAACTTTTTCACTCTCCTCTTTCACTTTCATCAAGAGGCTTTTTAGTTCCTCTTCACTTTCTGCCATAAGGGT